>CM067511.1:27413401-27443322 GCA_034509495.1 Acestrorhynchus altus | reverse complement strand
AGAGAGAGAGAGAGAGAGAGAGAGAGAGAGAGAGAGAGAGAGAGAGATATTATATACTATATGAACCAAACTATTGGGAGACCTGGCCATTTAATGTTTCTTCTGAAATCAAGGGTATTAATATAGTTTCTCCTCCTTTGGTTGTAGTAACTCTCTACTGTTTAGGGAAGACTTTCTACTAGATTTTGGAGCACTGTTGTGCATCAGAACTGCATTCAGTATAAAAAGCATTAGAAAGGTCAAATTGTTGGATGACCACCTCCCCATCTCATTGCTAGCTCCTCAACACATTCCTGGATGAAGCACCATAATTCCAGAGACACCGTCCACTGCTCCACAGCTTTGGAACCCCTTTTAGCTCAGGCCTGGCATTAGGTATGGTGCCAACATGTTTAAATTTATTTGCTCTATTCTATTGTTAGGCACCTGACAAGCTGTCAAACTGTGTGCAACTTAAAGTAGCTGAATGCATTCATTAATAGGTGTGTCCACAAACATTTGGACACATAGTGTACTGAATGAATAATGTCCATTTCTGTTTACATTTATATTGTGTACTGGGAAGGATGAGACTTCCCTGTTTTGCGTCTTTCAGTGTCAAAAGGGGACAAAATAAGAACTGCGTCATTCTGTTAGCTTTAACAAACCTCTCTTTAGTTCATTATTGAGGACTTCATTAACAGACTCAGACATGTGTCTCCTCGCTCTGCCTCTTCTTCACACTCCCTCCCTCTACCACTTTCCACTCTACTTCTCTCTATCTGCATCACCCTCCTTTTCTAACGTTCTCCTTCCCAACCCACCTCTCTTTGGGTGGCTTAAATTATTGACATCGGTTTTTGACCACTGCTTACCTCAATACTGGCCATTATGTTTACTTGTATGTTTATTTACATAAGAAAGAACGTCACCAGTATTTTAGCCAGTGGTGCTGTTCTCTTGTCTGCTGTTCGATCATGGGATACAAAATCATGGGATATAAAAGTGGCAGCATCCAAAGGATGGGGAAGTAACCTCATCAAACTGTCCAGGTGTCTGATGTTTGATTGTTTCAGGCTTGTTTAGTTTATCTGCTTAGCCATCATTCCAGCAATCTGGGCTTCATATACACTATATTTTAGATGATTCACTAATTCCAGCACACCTGATCCAGTGAACATGCACTCACTGAACTGAACGCTGAGCCAAACTGGTTATGTTACAGCAGGAAATCTCTACAACAAGCAGGACAGGGGTACTCCAGGACCAGGACTGAGAACCACTGGCTATGTCCAAATGTTTGTGGACACTTTACGTTGCACCCATTGCTTACACAGCTTGTCTAATTCCTCTAGAGAAGTACTGCCAATAGAATAGAAATCTCTGGCACACATACTGGCACCATGCCTAATGCCAGTGTAAGTTATATCCTCACGGCACTTCTCCAAAATCTAGTAGAAAGCCTTCTTTTGACAGTAAAGACAGTTACTCAAGCTACTCAAGAAAGAGAGAGATTAAGACTCAAGTTTCAGTTTCAAGGTTGTGTTTTAATGGGGAACCTCATTTTATTCAACTGATTGTTTTACTGCTCAGTGTGTTTGCGTTCACATAAAGCTCAACATGGCATGTGTTGAGCCAATAAACTGAATGAAGTTCCTCGGCCTTCAAGATAAAGGGTCAATCAATGTGGAGATCTGTGCAAGTGTGCTCAGCGGACATTATGCTCAAATCGTCCACACATTTGCTCTTATTTGCTCTGTGGAGGGGAAAGCGGACACTGGACACATCCTTACCTGAGAAACGGCTTGGTTACATCAGGTAAGATGTTAGTCTAAGCGCTAGCTATTCTGCTACAGACACAGACTCAACAGTGGTGTATGTACACAGGACGATGCGTCTTACAACACTGTTTTTATAGACAGAACGTTTGATCAGCTGTAAGTTGCATCATTACTTCATCAATTACTTCACTGAAAAAGGGAACTCTTTTTTAAACATTGTCCTCTTATTCAAATTATATTATTATTCCATTTTTAGTTATTTTCAACCTACCTGCTGCTTACCTTTGTACTATTTGAGGTTACTGGACCATTGCATGTTAACTGAACTCAAATTGCTTTAATGATGGTGGGTTTTTTTTGCACCATAGAGTATTTTTATGGCATAATTCCCACCTCTAAGAAACACTTGAATAAACATTAGCTCTGTAGTTCCCACCATAAAGCAATACGAGTAAGTGGTAACTGCCAATTTAAGCCTTTCACAAGCAACTACTACTAGTTTGTTTGTTGAAAGCTGTGACACATTTACATTTACGCCATTTATTTAGCACAGGCACTTATCTAGAACGGCTTACCAAAGCTGATTAATTAACCTATTTGTGCATTTTAAATGCTGTTTAGGAAACTGCCCTTCTCAGACTGGAAAACAAATAAAAGCTCCCTTACTCTCTGTGTCTCTGCTGCTGTGGCTGAAAGACAGTTTCCTGTGCATGGGCCAGTAGGCCTGCTCGTCGATGCCCAGGCTGCTGCTGCTGTCCCATGGTAAGAACCCGGCCTTGGCTTGCTGATAAGCCTGCGTGGTTCCACCCTTAGCCCCGCACTCTGGCTGCTGCAGAGTGGGGAGCTGGGGACCACCACGGAGGCTGTCATATGCCGGGGGCCGCCGGAACCCTACTGAAGGGTAGGTCCAGAGAAGAGGGCTATCAGAGGGTGGCGGCTTATAGGCAGGCAGGTGGGGTGTGTGTGAGCGCTGCAGGTGAGGTCGGGAGTGGGGCCTCTGGGATGATGACGAGGAGGTGGACGGTGTCACTGATGATAACGAAGATGATGATGATGTCGCAAGAGGGAGGCTGGGGGTGGGGGTGGTGCTAGTGCCAGTCTGGGAGGTGTGTATGACTGAATCAGCTTGGCTGGAATCCGGAGTGTCTCTCTCTCTGTCCCTCTCCCGATCCCTCTCTCTCTCACACTTGTCTGACTTGAGCAGAAAACTGACAGACTTGCCCTCCTTGGTCTGGGTCTGTGCTGAGGACTGAGAGGGGCCTCCTTCTTTGTAGGCCTGTATGATGCACACAAAATAACATTGGCAAAGGTAAAACATGAAAACAAAAGAAAGAAGGCAACAAGAAAATTCTCTGTATTGAAGAGAATAACATAATTAATTTGCTGTGCAGCTGCTTGTTTTGGCCAGAGCTGCTTTTGTGCTGTGATTCAATAACTATGCAGATAAAAACATCCAAAAATGGTTTTGTTTGGAGCAACATAACGCAACAAATGTTATTGCATACTCTTGAGCTCCCCCAGAGCCAGGAAGTGTTACTTCACAGCATTAAAGCAGCAAAGCGAAAAGGACATGCTTTCTTCATGCATTCCTGGACAAGGTGAGAAATACAGAACTGGAAACTGAAGTTAAAGAAGCATGTGGACTGCTGTGGTAGAGTAACATTACGAGATTTCAGCTAAATATGACTCTCTAATTTGATCTTGGGATCATAGATCATCTTCCAGTGTATGTTTCATTAATCTTATATACTAGCAAATCTCACAATTTCATTCAAAAAGGTAAACAGTCATATTTTATATTCATCACACGTAATAGATTTCTATCAAATAACTTTAAAACAAAAAAAAAAAGCTTGACATATATCACTTTAAATGTAATGAATATAAACACTTTTTCACAGTATTCTAATTTTACACTAGTAGTGAAATATTGGAGCAGAGCCCTACTTCTCCCCTAGGGCAGCTTGTCCACATAATGCTGAATTAAGAGCCCACATCTATTATACTAAGACGCCATTGTAATAACATTGCTCATACTGGTATTCTACTGGTTCCACAATGCTGCGGAATGCTTGGAACCCAAAGATTGCCACTTGTGATGTAATGTGTAGAATGGTGCTAAGTGTTGAATGAAATCAATGTGTACCACGTATCAGAATTCAACATGACAAAATCTACTCCTGCAGTTGCTTTATCATAAAAGCAGGGAATTGCTAAAAACAGGTATCAGGTGTTTTTTCATAAACATTAGCAAGATGACTAGGTGCCAGTTTGGTTCCTTTAGCTAATGACTGCTCAACTAGTGGTCTGTTATTTGTGCTGCTCTATTGATTAACTTTGCTACTGTTAGTTCTAGACAAGCTAATGTTTGTTAATGGTTATTATTTAGTTTTTGTCAACAACTGACTCATGCATGTTTTCAACATGACGATAAGGAGGTGTTGTCCCACAATCCTGAAGAAGAGCAGAGAAGGTAAATGTCAAATGGATATGAGCATTACTCTTTAAAAACTAGACGGTTTCTAACAACACACTTTAAGTTCACGATCCATTCACAATTGTGCTCATTTGCAAGTTAGATCCTTTAGTCGCTAGTATTACAGTAATAATGGCAAACAATTTGTAAATTCTCCTTACTTCTCTGGTTTTTGACGACTCCTTCTCAGGTTTCCGGTAGTGGTGGTAGTGTGAGGGTCGGTGGTGGGGGTGGTGATGGTGATGATGATGGGAGTATGGGGAGGATGATTTGGACGATGGAGGCAAAGGGGTGGAGTGACTCCTTGCTCTGAGGCCTGGGGCCGGACCTAACTGTCCATCCTTCCTTTCTTTCTCTCTCTCCTTCTCTCCTCCTGACCCCTCTTTGGAGCTGGATGATCCAGCATTTGGAGGCAGGCTTGAGGGTGATTGGCCACTGGAGCTGCTCGATTTGGTGGAGCTGCCCTTGTGCTGCGCTGAAATGCCACTGGAGGCAGCGGCAGGCTGGGGGAAGGCCAGGAGAGGTGGTTTGTGTTGCAGCAGGTTGGGAAATGGTGCTGGGATCTTGCTGGAGCTGCCAATTTCTGATTCTGACTTGGTTCCAGGCAGGAGGAAGGGGGTGGGAGCGCGGGGTGGGTGGGGTGAGGCAGAAAGGGGCTGTGGTGGCACGGGGGTGGAGGAGGCAGAGGAGGTGGAGGATGGAAGAGGGGAGGAATGGGAGATGGATACAGCAGCTTTGGGTTTGGAAGAGGATGAAGAGCAGGAAGGAGAAGAGGACGAGGGCCGAGGGAGGGAAGAAGAAGCCGAGGATGAGGAGATGGAAGAAGAGTGGTGGTAGGCTTTGGCCGACTTGTGTTTGGGCGGCAGACGGCGCTGGGCATCACGCACTGCATCCTCAGCTATAGGATACTTCATCTCCTCGTATATGGCCTCACCCTGGTCCGAGTCGGAATCAGGCGTGGTGGCGCTGAGTGAGAACATTAAATGGTTATTACTGGCATGTACTTAGTGTATATATGAAGAACAACAACTGATGTTACCACCATTTTTAAACCTCATTATTATTTTTTATTTATTTATTTACTTATATATTTCCCTATTTATTTAGAAATGCCAATTACCCAACACCATTAGGACTCTCCTCTTATCATATACAATGCTCCTGATACTAGAAGGGTGAAGACATGCAATGCCTCCTTAGATACATGTGCCATGGGCTGCTGACAGTGCATCATTGCTGGGCAGCCAACAGGCTCAGCGGTAAACACAGAGTCCCCAGTTCAGATACAGTGGCTAACAGATGCCTGTGCCAGCCAGCATTGCACTGGTTATTAAGTGGGGAAAGAGCGCCATCTACTGACCCAGAGAAAGCATGGCAAATTGTGCTCTCTCTGACTCCGGCTGCTGATGGCATGAACCAGAATGAAAACCTGCAATCTTTGGATCATGGTGCTTTAGACCACTGAGCCACACTGAGGCCCCTTTATCATGATTAATAATGATGAGAGAGAGAGAGAGAGAGAGAGAGAGAGAGAGAGAGAGAGATGAAAAGATGATAATTATTTTAAAAGATCGTTAGATGATAATTGAATGCTCTTCTGTCCTACCTTGGTGTGAGTGGGTGTGGCGTTTGTGCTCCGCTAGTCTCTCTGGTGAACACCTGACCCACCATCTCGATATAGACAGGCTCATCATCACCACCCTCACCATGAGGTGAAGGATCTGCGCTCTGAAAAGGAAGAGGTGTTGCTGGGGGTGGGACACGAGGTGGTGGGGGGTCAAAGGAGAGCTGAGTGCTCGGGCTCCGCTTAGGCTTCTGGGGTGGTACCTTTCTCCCAGGCAACTCACCGGAATCGGACTTCTTCATTGCTGTGGACGTGGAAAAAAAACTTTGATTTAAAGTAGCTTTAACATTAATTAATAAATGAATTCATGATGGAAAAAATCTACTGCGTAGTGATATTAAGACAAACAGAAAGCCAACCTGTAGTAAAATAGTCAACAAAATATATGCTGAAGAATATTTGTCCAATTAAATCATACAATTTTCTTACCTAATTCATGGTAATGTGTGTATATAATCAGATAAGAGCATCAGTGCTACAGTGTAAAACTATACTGGAGCTTCTTTCTGTAGACAAGCCTAGTGGCCATTCTGCCTGTGGACCAGCGAACTGGATGTCAAGTGTTATCTATTTTTATGTGATTCTTCTGTTACATGTGAGTTACACTGCAAAAGTGCACCTAGTAGTGTAACTGCAGCAACATCAGTGAAGTTCTATGTTATTCATTAAATTGAATAGAAACTGCAACGTGAGTGATGATAAATCTGGAAAAAGTAGAGCTTAAATCAAGTCTTTTTTTTAACATTCTTTAATCTAAGTTGAAGTGATATAATGAAATGAAGTATAGAAAGCAGAGCCTTCTGGATAGGAATGGAGTCGAAGCACAAAGCACTCCTCCCACACAAAAGCCCACTAACCATTCTTCTTCTCTGAGTGTTTTGACGGATGCTGAGGGGGCGGCGGGGGTGGTGCTTCTGGAGGGCCATGGCTTCCACGGGCCAGGTGCTCCTGCTGGGGTGTTGAGCTGAGGCGTGTGCTGGGGTGACGTTTGGGTTTGGCTGGTGGGCAGCGGGCTGGGTTAGGGGGTGTCTGTGTGTCTGAGTCAGGATAGTCTCCATTTTCCAGACTCCCGCCCTCCCCTGTGCCTACAGCATGGCAGGACTGGGAGCGTGGTGCCATGGCAGCGGCACAGGAGTGTGGGGAAAGGTCCTGGGACGCCGGCATAGTCATAAAACCCATTCGGAAATGGCGACGGAATGATGCCAGGTCACGGACCTTGCCTACCGTCGCTGATGAGGCATCTTTACAACTGGAGCTGATAGAGAGAGAGAGAGAGGAGAGAGAGAGAGAGAGAGAGAGAGAGAGAGAGAGAGAGAGAGAGAGAGAAATAAAGGGGGGGTTACATAATGCTATTATTTCAAATAGTTGCCATGGTTGATAACAGAAGCATCTCAAAAGCACATGAAGGAGAGAAAGAGAGAAATACAGAGAGAAAGAGTGCTGGACAACGGATGATGAAGAATAAAGCACCAGGGAAAGAGAGAGAGTCATACGGAGAGAGTGAGAGTTTTATTACTATTATGACCATTATGCCTACTACTACTACTACTACTATGGTAACTACTATTCTGAATATTATGACTATTACTACTACTGTTAATACCATTATGACCACTCCTAATACTACTAGAACAACACTTATGGCTATTGATATGACTACTACAATTACTACCATTACTATGACCATTATAACTACTACTCTCAATACAATTACTACTCATGAAGATTACACCTATTACTACTCTCACAACTACTACTACCACTATTACTATGATTACTGCTCTGATGCCTACTACTATTTCTACTATGACTATGATTACTACGGATATGACTATCACTACTATTATGACTATTATGACTACCATTACTATTAATACCATGATTACCTCTATTGTTATTATGATTATTATTAGCATTTTCCAATATTAAGTGTATTAATACCAATAAAGAAGCAGGGATAGAGAGAGAGTGTGATGCAGAGAGAAACAGCCAGATAAAGTGGGAGGAAGAGAGAAAGAGGGAGGTAGAGAGTGCAGCTAAGGTTACTGGATGAGGAACAGGAAAAGGTGGATATTTTTGTGAGTAGAAATCAGATAAAAATAAAATCCCTCTGTTTATTTCACTTTAATTTGTCTGTCATTCTCTCTGTCTCCTACTCTTCCCCAAAATGCTCTTTACATAGATCAATTTAATTTCTCCATAGCTACACTCTCTGACACAACAGAGCGCTCTCTCTCTCTCTCTCTCTCTCTCTCTCTCTCTCTCTCCCTCTCTCTCTCTCTCACACACACACACACACACGGTGCAGTCCATGTAGCATAGTCTCCAGCTGGAGTGTTTGATTAGAGTGAGAAACACAGCCCATTCTCTCCTCTTCTCTCATCCCTCTCTTTCCTTTACACAGTCCACCTCTTCTTCATTCCTTTGACACCCTCTTCTCTCTTTTCCTCTCCTTTCGTCTCATGCACTCTCTCCTCTCTTTTCTCTCCCTTCTCTCCTTCATCATCCTCTCCTCATCCATCTCCTTTTCTGTTCCCTGCTCCTTTTCTGTACTTCTCTTCTTCTGCCCAGCTTCTCCTCTCACCCCTCTACTCCTCTCCACTTTCATACTGCTATCCATTGTGCTCTTCTCTTCTCTTCTCCGCTCTGCACTGCCTTTCTCCTCTCTTCCTATTCTGCCCATCCTTGTTAACACAGTAAAATACCACTTCTCTCTCTCTCTCTTTTGCCACAGGCCATGTCTTTCACTCTATCCCTCATTCCCACTCCTCACTTTTCCCAGTCCTGAACTACTCCCTTTGCAAACATTCACCCCATCTGTTTCCACGGCAACCGGCCCGCCATTTGTTTGTTATTTGTTGATTTTTTAAAAAAACAATCTGGCTGGCATACTATGTACACACACACACACATACACACACACACACACACACACACACACAAATGTTAGCTGTCTGGCTTGTTAGGTGTGGCACAGCAGTATACTGCCAAGGCTAAAGGCTTTCATCAATGGACCACATGCGCGCACACACACACACACACACACACACACACACACACACACACACACACACACACACACACACACACACACACACACACAGCCACAGAGACAAAAATAATAGTGCCTATCATGGCCTACTATACACTAATATTAACTGTTTCAATATTTTTAATTATTTTGATTCAACTGTTTCGTAAAGGAGTTTTCTCTCCCTCTGTCTTGCTCACTCACTCTGACCCTGCTGAAGGTCGGGGGGTGTAGGTCCAGATGGATGCCACTCACTGCAAACAGAATGCTGCTGTGTGTGGAAAAATGACATGACAGGAATGTGTGTATGTGTGTGTGTGTGTGTGTGTGTGCACTGCTCCACTGACACACTCTGTTGTTAGGCAGAGAGTAGAGAAGCTGCTCTGGCAGCATGTGTGACACCCCCCAACACACACACACACACACACACACACACACACACACACACACACACACACACACACACACACACACACACATGCACACACAAACAAGCAGGATCCATCGCGTCACAGAAAACATGCAGAGTTCCGCTTCAGTAGTCCAAGCAGAACAGTACAGAGAAGCTACACACACATACTAATTAAATTCAGTCAGTTGTTCAAAGGTACACACACACACACACACACATGTACATATGTTGCGTAGATTATATAGATTATATTTATGGCATTATAGAAAAGTTTCCAAAAGGTCAAGCTCCTGGTCAAATTACATGTATTCTGGATTTTCGAAATCTAAGGAAGTTCTCTATAGCAGGGTTTCTCAATCATTGGGCCATGAAGCACACTCCAGTGGTCCGCAGGCCCATCCTCAGGGGAGGCAGAAGTCAATAGAGGGCTATTAATGGCACTTTAAATAAAAGTCTAAGTGAAAATATGATTTGGTATAAGTAAAAGTCAAAACTCAAATAATAAAAATTTAAATTAAAATCATTCATAGTAACTAACAAATAACATTACAGCAATAATGCCAAACAAATGAATCCGTTTCAGACAGCACAGCTGCGAGCACCTGATGCAGACAGTTAATCAACCTTTCAAGATGTAATTTCTTAAATGAATAAAGAACCGTGACACTCGGAAAACACCACCAAGTAATCCATAAGTATACAATCTGGTTTTATACATAGATGGATTGTCAACATGGAGTCTGACATATAGAGACAGTGAGAACCCCTGCTCTATAGAGAACAATTCTACAAGTTCTAAAGCAGAATTAATCATTAGCAGCAGTAGTATAAAAAAAAACAAGTATGTGCAAAAGTTAGATCTTTATCTAATCTACTTTGTCCTGAACAGTCATGGTGGAATCAGAGCCTACCTGGAATCACCGGCCGTAAGACAGGAATACCCCCTGGACAGGAATACTCCCTAGTCCATTGCAGAGTAAAGTTCTGGAACATTTTTTTTTTTAGAAAACTCTATGTATAAAATAAATATTGTACGTAATATGTGCAGAATAGTGTCCCACTTTAATTTGTCTGCTGTAGAGGACAGGCATTTATTACATTTAAGAAAACATCTGTATCAGGCTGTTTGTACATTTCTGTATCATCAATATCAGAACAAGAACTTTAAAACAGCAGATTTACACAAAAAGTAGGAACTTTCTCACTGAATGGCTGTCAAATCAAGTTTCAAATAGAATTCATTTTTGTTCTGATGGTGATTAATTACCTCATATGTATTATATACAGTATACATATATATTGCAATAATAACATGTCATGTATTATATAGATGATCTACTAATATGTAATTCTAATATGTCCCATATGAGTTATATACCCTATATACACTATATAGTTGGATACCTGCTCATCCACGGTCTCTTCTGAAATCAAACATATTAAAAAAGTGTACATACGAGTAAAGTAACTGTCTCTACTGCCCAGGAAAGGCTTTCTGCTAGATTTTGGAGCATTGCTGTGAGGATTTGATTGAATTCAGCAACAGCAGCGTTTTTGAGGTAGCTGTGTGTGCATTTTTATATCTGTTTTAGCAATGGATGCAACTTAAAGCAACTGAATGCACACATATAATGTGTCTGTATATATAAATATAAGTAAGTCAGTGTACAAACTGTGAAGCAGACAGTGTCATTTGCTCTCATGCAAAAACCTCATAAGTCTTATATCCCTTATATATCTCTGTTTTAATATACAGCATGTCAAAACTTAATGTCATACACCGAAAGAAAGCACATAAGCAAGAGCTGCTTACTTGGTTTACTTCTCAGCTACATTAGCTTTGAAGCTCCAGTGCAAAACTAATGAATTAGGCTCTGCTGGGCTGATTCACTAAACTCTGAATATTTTTGCCTGATTTTTTCTTTTAAGTGTTTTCAACTGATTTATGGTGAGATCCACCTGTGGTTTTAATGTAAACACTATACTTTCCCAATGACTGTACTCTCCACAGCTGGACTCTCTGACTGGGAAAACATGTTTCTATAAAGTAAGAAGAAGAAGAAGAAGAAGAAGAAGAAGAAGAATGAATTCAAGTCAAATGGTCGTTTAGATGATTATACGTTCAGGAAGGCACTGCAGGGTTGATTGCATTTCTGTGAGCGGGGCTGGGAGAGATGGAGGGATGCCCAGAAGCAGAAAGAGAGGGATGGATGGATGAATGAAAGGGGGCAATTTGAATTCAGCACCAGAACAGGGGAAGATGGAAATGAATGAGTGGGAGGCAGCCTGTTTCCTGTAGAGAGGGAGAGAAAGAGAGAGAGAGAGAGAGAGAGAGAGAGAGAGTATGAGAATATAGAGAGGTATAGGTACCGAGGTTATCAGGGTTATGTATTTTAGAGCGGGAGAGTGTGTGTGCCTGTGTGTGTGCATTTGTGTCAGTGATCACAAGAGAGCAGGACAGAGAGTGTGTGTGAGAAGATGCTGTGCTTGATTAGGAATTTACTGTGTGTGTGTTTGTGTGTGTGGTTCTGTGTGTATGTGTGTGTAGTTTTAACCAGAGGCAGCTAAAAGCAGGCCTGTTTTTTGAGGTCAGGATGTGATGTGAGCTACTCTATGTGTCATGAATCCAGAACATCTCTCACCATACTCACAGCACACACACACATGCACACACACACACACTTGCATTCTCTCTAGCTCAAGCACATGGCATGGACAATGAGATCTATCCTCCAGGGGCCTATAGGAGGTAAAAACACTGACAGATCAGTTCTTTATGGAACCAAAAGTGGTTCTTCTATGTCCTCCCTCTTTAAACCTTTTAAAGCAAATCTGATTTTAAGACAGTGGGGTTCTAAAACCACATATTCATTCTAAGTAGGCTAATCTTGCTTATGAGGAAAAACAACACACGTACAAAGAATGATCAAAGAGAAACTTTCCAATAATTCATCTGTCCATCCATCTGCCCATTCTTTTGTTTGTTTGTCCATATTATCTTCTTTCTGGCTGTTCATTTGTCCATGTGTTTGTTTGTCCATGTGTTAGCTTGCTTCTCTGTCCACCGGATCATTTGTCCAGCCAGCCAAGCACGCATTCTATGTATGTACACGGCCTTAAGGAAGTATTAACCCCCTTGGCATTTTTTGTCTTTTGCTACCTCACAACATGGAATTCAAATGTGCATCATTTCATTTACAGAACATACCTGCAATTTTGTGGAGCAAAAACATAAGTAGGACCAAATAACAGAAAGCTGTGTGCATAGCTATGAATCTCTAGGAGCTTGCTACATCTTGCCACTGGCTTTTGTGCCCATTCCTCCAGGCAAAACTGCTCCAGCTCCTTCAGGTTAGATGGTTTCTGCTGGTAAACAGCAATCTTCCGGTCTGACCACAGATTCTCATTTGGATTAAGGTCTGGGCTTAGACTAGACCATTCCAATATATTTACACACTTCCCCTTAAACCACTCGAGTGTTGCTTTGGCAGTATGCTTTGGGTCGTTGTCCTGTTGGAAGGTGAACCTCTGTCCCCACCTCAAATCACTGACAGACCGAAACTAAATGCTAAAGAATATCTCTTTGGTCTTCATGGTGTTGTTTTGTTAATGGTGCCTCTTGCTTAATGGTGATGTAGCCTTGGCGGCCTCTCAGAAAAGACTAAGCATGTGACTTCTGAAGGTAAATGGTTGCACCAGAACTATTTAGGGGCTTCATAGGGGGTGAATACAGTGTTTAGAGTTTACTGGCTCGCTTCACTAGTTGCAACACATCCTGGCTGTCCTGGAAGGTGAACACACGGCCCCTCTTGCGGGACAGATTGGAGGGCTAGTAGATGAATACAAACCTCCATCTCTGTGAGAGCCAGTTGTGGCAAAGAAGCTTTCTGGCGATTCAGACCCTTCATCTCTCTGGCATCGGGACTGTTTGTTTAGTTCACGTGTGTTTGTCATTCCATGCCCTGCCCCATTTGTTACCTGTTGTCAGGTGTTTAGTATTCTTACTTATACTCTTGTGTTTGTCTCGGTCTTTGTCTTGTCTTTGTTGTATGTATGACTGTGTCTGTATGTATCTTTACCTTAGATGTTGCTACCTTAGACATTTTAGTCTCATTTTGTTTGTCAGAGCTTGTGCTTTATTCACTTAAATAAAAAACAGGGCACATAAATCCAGTCTCCAAATTGCATTCTTGAAACATCAGGAGTGCTTTGAGCTGAAAAAGCACTTATTCTGATGATGAGTTATTTGTAATGATTTGATAAGGATATTTATAATCATTTTGTACTCATTTGACCCATTGTGTGCATTTTTCCCCCATCCACAGACAGTGATACACACACACACACAAACTAATGAACTCAGTGAGCACACATGCCCAGAGCAGTAGGCAGTCCTATTCTCAGCACCCAGAGAAGTTCAGGGTCTTGCTCAAGGGCACTTCAGTCATGTCCTGCCAGTTTGGGGATTTGAACTGGTGACCTTCCAGTCACAAGGCTGGCTCCCTAACCACCAGGCCACAGCTGCTCCCAAGCATGTATTTTGTATGTATCTGTATTTACTATTATTCCTTCTAACTTTTATTCTGAAAATGTTCTTCCACAACCCAATATCTAGATCAGTGACATCAGCCTCAGCCCCATTCCCTCTCATTGATTCAGTTGGAAGACAGCTGTGTGTTGATCAAGCATATACACATGGTAAGCACACACCAGATGGCTGCTATGGCATTTAAACTGGGATTGTACTTTACAGTTAATGTCGATGGTGCTGGTTAGAGGGTAAATCTTATATGTATCAAGTCTGAAGGTAACTCTGATCCCAAGTTATAAATCCTAGGTAACCAGCATGTAGCTGGGTGCAAACTGCAGCCCCCAGGTTTTATGAGATAACAAGTTTATCAGCTCACATTTCTTTTATCCAGATATTGGTGGGTATTTAATATAACACTCAATTTTAGTATCACACAAACAATCTGTTCACTATATTTTGGCCAGTGATTGAAGCAATATTTGTTTTCATTTATAACAGAAATGTGTTGTTTACTGATATATAGAAAAAAATCTAAGGTTACATGACAAATGCATTTAAAATAATTTAAATTCTGTTCTAATTTTACATGGCGGGCTGGATTAGAACCTGTACCAGGCTAGTTGGTCCATTGGACCATATGTCTGACACCAGTGCTCTGAAAGTTGTGAGGTGGGGACTCCATGGATTGCATCAATGCATATTGGGAGCTCATGACTCTGTTGCCGGTGGGTACTAACCAGTGCATAGTGTCTCAGAACCTTATGCTGGCTAACATTTCCTGCTTCCAATATCAACTTAAAGAACAGACTGGTCACTTGCTGCCTAATGTAACAGGTACTCCTGTAATGGAATAATCAGGTAACTCCCTCACTTGTTGGTACGCAGTTTTCTCCATGGCCAAGACTGCTAACCTCTGCAGTAGTGGTTAAACTAATCTAGTCTAAATCAGAACACACTTCCAAAACCTGTTCATCTTTCTTATGTACAGTTAATTAATACATAACATTTAAACATTTTACACATTTTGTGTAAAAATAGATAACAGATATATCAGATATAGCTTAAATCAGGAGTAGTATTCTTGATTGCTGAATTCTGTTTGCCATTTTTCCATTTTTATCAGTAACAGTAAGTTATCCAATGCCAGAAAATAGATCAGTGAGAACTGCAGCACCAAAACTAAAGCAGCAAATTTCACACACCAAACATTTCTCGGCTTGAGTAGAATGGAGGAGGGAAAGGGATTTTTTCCCAATTATTTGTTTAATGCAGTAACATTTACTGATATCTTGTGTCTGCCAGGAAACCAGAAAAACAAGAGATCAGTGCAGTGCATGGAGAAGAGCGATAGCGTGTCTTTACAGTCTGTGCCTGTGCTTGTGCATCGGGTAAATGTGTAAGGGACTGTGTGTGTGTGTGTGTGTGTGTGTGTGTGTGCGTGTGTGTGTGTGTGTGTGTGTGTGTGTGAAAGCAAGCATTTGTTTTACTGTCCCTGTGTGTGTGTGCATGTGCATGTGTGTTTGTGATCTACTGGGACACCAGAGGGCCAGATTGTCCCTGGAATATAGGCCATACTCCTACACTTTCTTCCTTCTTTCTCCCTTTTCTCTCTGTCTCTCTCTCTCTAGAGTGGAAGGAAAATACGATTTAGAAGCTTAACATGAAATATGAACAACAAATGTCAGAAACACAACACTGAACTTGAATGAACTCCCTCTTTCTTTCCAGGTTGATGTCGCTCGTTATCGTTTTTTCATATTTTCATTTCTGTTTGATGTGACTTGCTCACCTCTTCTTGCCCTCCTGATCTCGATGTCTCCAGTCAAGTCGACTCTTGCGGTACAGTAAGTTCATGTCGCCACGGAGAGGTTCCTCCTCGCAGCCAATCACAGCGCAGTGTAGCCGCTGGCCCCGCCTTTCTATGTCACGCAGGAAATGCTCCACCGCCACATCCTGGGCGGAGCCAGAGCTCATGGTATAGAAGGCCAATGAAGAGCAGGGGGAGGGCTTTTTCCCACCGCTTGGCCCCCCTGCCTCAGTTACCTGTGCAGGTGAGATAAAGTATATTAAACATAATTAGAAACAATCAAAAGGTTTTTGGGTGTAAGTGACGCTGTGTTATTTCTGACACGGTTGTCCCAATGTGGCCCAAAGAGCAAAGAAAGGCTGCACAATTAACAGCGTCATCACAGAACAGACAAAAGAAGCTGCTTTGTGAGGTATCCGACTTCATCTCATCTCCAGTTTGCTCAGGAGTTGTAACAGCCCATCATTTACATTAGTAAAGAATAACAGGTCATTCTCATCTGGCAGCACGTGCAGGGAGAACCTGACAGACACAGTACGTCACCCTTCCTCCAGGCATTAAATCCAACAACTAGCGGTCACTGGAGGTGCATTTAAGTCACACAGAAACACGAGGTGTTGATGGCTACTGCCCACTTCAGAGCAAACCACTTGAGATAGAGGTCAGTACCAACTGTGAACAAGACATATGATACACTGTTTAGATATGTAAGAAAATACTGATCTATCTAAATATCGCCATATTATGCTTTACAATCATGTATCAGATCTCAAAAGCACAGGAAAAAATATTAATTAATGGTTAACATGTAAAGATTGGTGGCAGACTGGTACATTATGTGTGTTTTAAAACACTAAAACACTGACTGCTAAATATCAGTGCTGTACTGTGTTTTCAGATACCACTGTTGAGAATGCATAAAAATAAACTTTATATTAAAATAAATTTATTCTGATTTTTTTATACTGACAACCTTCATAAAGTTTGAATAATAAGCACTATATCATCTTATATCACACACACACACACACACACACACACACACACACACACGGCAGGCTCAGTATTTGACCTGACTTAAAGCATAGAAGATATAAAGATATCTCTGGATTGTTCAGCAGCGCTGATCAGTGTGCTTATGGCAAGATGATGAGTTTGAGAAAGGCTTGATAGTGGGTGCTAGATGGATGGGACATTCCATTCCATCAGTTGTACAGGCATTTAACATTCCTCAATCCAGTGTCATAGGTGTACTGGGAATATGTGTTAAAAAGATTAGCTACCACACCTAGTGCACAATGGTAGGTGGTAGTGAAAGTTACCAGTAGCGTCTGACTATATAGTGGCTGGTTATATCAAAGACATATTTAATGCACATTTTCTCTTGCACACTGCTTTTATGTGTAGTGCGGCAATTTTGAGAAAGGTGATGGTAAAATTGAGCTTTTTTATGACTGAAGCTTGAAAGAATGTGGCAGTAGTGGATGTGTATCCCCATATGGTATTGACAGTGTGGCCAAAAACAGCAAAACACTAGGACTGCAGATATTACAAGTATGTCTTTTACTGTAAAACAGTTTCGTTCTGCAGAGATTTTGGTTACCTGCTGAGAACATGCCTCGCTGCTGCAGGCTGTAATTGATGTCTGTTTATGGTGTCTAGGGAAGCCAGAGGACAGGTGGTAAAAAACATACTGGAACTGGATTGGCCTTAAAATATGTCTGGATTGGATTGGGATCAGGAAAACCAATCACGGTGTTCATTAGTGGGTTATAAACATAGTGGGTTATATTACTTACAGAATTAGCTTTTTTTTTTTTCATTAAGATGATAAAAACTGTGATTAATGTCTTTACATAACCATGACGCTCACAGGAAGCTCTATGCATCATATTTGTCATTCATTATTTACAATGAAATGCAAGTCCTAATTTTAAGATGGTTATTTACACACACGCTTATCATACTGTGTCATTTTTAACGTTCTTCTGACCTAAAATCCTGGCTGTCGAGGTCAGATTCTCAGAAACACAGCGTCACCAAATGAACCCCCAGTGTGTGAGTCATTACTAGCTCTACAGAGAGGTGCTGAACAGCAGAGCCTCATTCACCCACATGGAAGCCAAACAGCTTCAGGCACGTACATTGAGCTCTTACCCAAACACTTGCACTGAGCTGTAACTTTGATGTTACTTCAACAAGTTTTAGCTGCGTGAGGAATTAAAATAAGTGCAACAGCACACCGATGTAGGCCAAATTACTCACATTCTTGAGATCCAGACTGATCTTGACAGCTATGCATGTATTCAAACAGGGTCAGGGAGAAAGACATGCTCATTACATAAACAGCACTGCTTTGGGAGCTCCAAGAGACGGCTACTTCTGTCCAACAGAGAAATGTCCTTTTAATTAAACAAACAACTCAAAACACTGCTTGCTGCTATGACAAGGAAGAACTCCCCTCGGTCTGTACTTGTGCCTGCACTTGTGTTTGTACTTGTGCCTGTACTTGCCTGTACTGGTTACGGTTGGCAAATAAACTAAGGCTACATTCACACAAGTGAAAGTGGCTCAAATGTGACTTATATGGGGCACTTTCAATTAGGATACTGAAATCTGATCCACATTGAAGCCAGATCAGATTTCATTAGCCTTTTAAATTGGTCCAGCTCAGCATTCCTCATAAATGCATGTTAAAGAGAAGGGAAAATGGATGGCAATGATGACGTCTGTTGCAGTAAAATATATACAGGGAACACTTTGTGTTTCTATTGAAATGGCCAAAAAGCACCCAGGTGGACAAGATGCTGCAGCGTCAAAGGAAAACAAAAAGCTCAATAGCAAAGTTTAAAGAAACCAAGAACACACATGCATGTCCATCATCACGGCTCTCTATCTCCACTGTCACTGCTCTGCTCTGCATGTCCATCATCACGGCTCTATATCTCCATTGTCACTGCTCTATATGTCTATCATCACTGTTCTGCCCTGTATGTCCATCATCACGGCTCTATATCTCCAGTGTCACTGCTCTATATGTCAATCATCACTGCTCTGCCCTGTATGTCCATCCTCACGGCTCTATATCTCCACTGTCACTACTCTATATGTCTATCATCTCTGCTCTGCATGTCAATAATCACTGCTCTGCTCTGCATGTCCATCATCACGGCTCTATATCTCCACAGTTAGTGCTCTATATGTTAATCATCACTATTCTGCTCTGCATGTCCATCATTACTGCTCAATATCTTGATCTTCACTGCTCTATGTCTATCATCACTGCTCTGCATGTCCATCATCATGGCTCTATATCTCCACTGTCCCTGCTCTATATGTCTATCATCACTGCTCTGCTCTGCATGTCCATCATCACTGCTCTATATCTCCACAGTTAGTGCTCTATATGTTAATCATCACTGCTCTGCTCCGCATGTCCATCATCACAGCTCTATATCTCCACTGTCCCTGCTCTATATGTCTATCATCACTGCTCTGCTGTGTATGTCCATCATCACGGTTCTATATCTCAACCTTCACTGCTCTGTATCTCCATCACTACTGCTCTGTGTTTACCACCTCGCACACTTCTCATCGTCTCACTGACTTAGTTCACTTGCTCCATCTCTGTTTGCCTCTCTGTTTGAGGGAGGAATATCTGAGTAAGCATGAGAGGAAACAGGGTTGGCTGTAGGCCCCCAGGCAGCCCTCGCTGTGCCTGTCTAAATCTGTAGCTTCTAATGCAGCCTGTCACTAAGAGCACGCACAGGCTTTCTACTCAGCCCACACAGTGGGAGAGAGAGAGAGAGAGAGAGAGAGAGAGAGGGAGTGAGTGGGGCTTGTTGTGAGGCAGATATTCTACAGAGTGCT
Source organism: Acestrorhynchus altus (assembly GCA_034509495.1). NCBI lineage: Eukaryota > Metazoa > Chordata > Actinopteri > Characiformes > Acestrorhynchidae > Acestrorhynchus > Acestrorhynchus altus. Next base: position 27,423,811 of record CM067511.1, on the reverse strand, counting down.
CAGAGTTTGAGCAGTAACTAGTGCGAAAGAGCACTCTGATTGGCTGGGAAGGACACCACTGTCAGCTGCGGTGCTTTTTCAGTAGGAAAGGGGGTTGTGTTGCTGGATCAGAGAGTTGCTGATCATACGTGTATATATGTATATGTGTGTGTGTGTGTGGGTGTGTGGGTGTGTGTGTGTTGTGTGTGTGTGTGTGTGTGTGTGTGTGTGTGTGTGTGTGTGTGTGTGTGTGTGTGTGTGTGTGTGTGTTTATTTGTTTTCCAGCTGCTGGTCCAGATCACATCAGCTGTGTTAGTGAAGTAGGAAGGTCGTCTTGTTTGTCATCAGTTAAACCTCATACTGTATCAATCCTGACAGCACTGTACAATCCATAAGCAATATACTCACACACACAATCTGCTGATTCACACACATGCACTATGATTCACACACACACACACACACACACACACACACACACACACACACACACACACAAGACGTGTGGCTTCTTCTGCTTTTATCTCTCTCCCGTTTTAAGTTGGAGAAGAGCAGTGAATGAAATATAAATGAATTTACATAATGACTCATTAAACTAGTTCCTGTGAATCAAAATATGAAAAAAGTGGGTCAGATCAGAGAGCTGAGAGCCAGGCAGGAAGCAGTACTGCACAGACCTGCTACTGTACCAAGTAGTTGATTAAATGTTACTGCAATGTCAGTCTTTACAGTACAGATTTCCAACTAATCCCTTAATGTTCTGTTGTGTGCTCTGAGCATCCTAACCAATCACAGAGGTACTCTGGGTGTATGAATGAGGTAAGGGGTTCTCACACGATCTGATAAACATAAAGAATTCTGACTAAAACAATGCATTACTCTTTAATATGCATGGTCATGCTCAATAGTATTAATTAAGTTTGCCCCCCTTTGCTGCATCAACAGTCTTTAATCTTCAGAAAGGGCTTTACACTAGATGTTGGCAGATGCTGGCTGTGAGGATTTGATTGTACTTAACCATAAGAGCATTGACGAGATGAGATACTGATGATTAGTTTTGAATCACAAATGCTGCAAGCTATTAGTTGGCATCGGCCACGGTGAATAGTATTATGTGCTGCTCCTCCAGAGCACCTCATTCTGTAGTAATGCTTTTCTACAGAGAAGGTATATAAGCTGTGTGTGAACTGAATGCCTATGTCAGGAATGGATAAACCCCAAAAATAGCGGAATTCCCTAATATCAAGGGCCATCCAAAAACTTTAGGACATGCCCTGCATATTGCAAAAATGTAATATAATAGTTTTTAGCAACTTCACAGGTTTCAAATAATGGGTAGGAATCTCTGAAGGTGTAAACAAGCTTTACATTTGTCCAGAGCAATGAATGGAGGTTTAGATTATTCTAAAATGACATAAAAGTTATACTAAAATGTTATAATTACTATCAAAATTACTATCCAGAATGGTTCGTTTCATTCGTGTGTTTCATCACACAAACAGACAAACACAATCCATCCCAACCAATAACATTCATATAATTATGCTTTTAATATTTTTCATTAAGCACACTGAGTAAACATCCACACTGCAGGATAGCAGTATGTGAACATATGTATTAATGGCCTTTCAAGTGAAGGGAAAGAAAAAGGTGTTTCAGTGAAAAAGATGAGGTGCTTTGACCATTAAATACGCACTAATCCTCCTCAATGACAAATCTGTTCTCATTAAGAAAGATTGGTTAGTGTAAACCATACCTCAGTAAAAACAGCTTTTTAAAGACTCACTGCCTTTATTGTCCATCATTCTAGGATAAGACAAATCACCTACAAATACAGAAAATTCTGTACTATTTCTGTTTTATTTAGGAATCATTGACCTGGTAAGATCACTCACAAGAGCACACCATGCAAAAAGAGGTCATAGAAAGGGTAACAGCAAAAGAGTCAGCGAGAGTGCAGAGGGCTGTGCTTGCAAGACATCCTAGAATAAATGGATGAATTGAAACAGGCTGGAATGGTCAAACAGCATTCCCCAACCCTTTACGGTGTATATGATGCATTCCTGCAGCTACAGGAAATGTGTGGTGGCAGTGATTGCTACTAAAGTTATTAAATTCACGGGTTTACTGAATAAGAACAGTCTAATTGTTTGTGTAATATCACTTTAGTTACACTTTAGTTACAGTCACAACACATGTAATTTAGTAATCAATGCAGAAATTCAGGTAATGTCAAAGGGTAAGTAATACACACCACAACTAAAAGCACAATTTGGTCATTTTTGAATGTAAAATAAATAAAACAATTCATGTGGACAAGTTAATCCAAACATTTCAAACACGGTGTATCAATATTGTAGCAAAATCACATTTTATCCATATAAGCACTCGTACCTCACAAAGTTATGCCACTGCAATCAAGCACACATGCACTTGCTACTGTACCAAATACTGCAAAGCTGCTACAGTAACCAACACACACACACACACACACACACACACACCTGGTGTACCAAATGTACGAACCTGCTACTGTCCCAAACAAACACACACATACACACACCTGGTGTACCACATGCATGGCCCTGCTCCTTTCCCAAACATAATCCAATCAACCATAACATTAGATTCACTGACATGTGAAGCAAACAACATTGATTATCTCATTACAATGACACTTACCACAAGGTCTCAAGTCAACATTATTGGAAACAGCAAAAACAGGCAAGTGTATAGAATTGTCTGACCCCATTGATAGCATACATTCACAAGGTCAAGAAAAACTGTTCTGGGGAAAAATCTGGGTCAGTGTTTAACCATGTCACACCACTGATTCATCCCTGTGTTCTTAATATAACAAAGCTTATTAGACTGGAAATACAACCACAATTACACATAAATGTACAACTAAAACCTTCTCTGCAAAGGACTGTAGACCTGTCTAGCTCTACTTCCAACGATGGACTGTGGCGTTGACCATAAAGATGAATGAATGACTTTAGCATTTTCCAGCTTTTGCTATTGAGCTGCTTAGGTCATGAGCCAGGTATATTCAATAAAACAGTCTGATGACAAGATTTTGGTTACTTTGATTCCCTGATTTGCTCTGGTCTACATGATTTTCTTATTTTTATTATTGTTTGAAAAAGTCCACCTAAACCAGGTAACAAGCTTAAAAATCTTCCAGTCATGTTCCAGATTCAAGACTTGATTCAGACCCCAGAAACTTAACTTAGACCCACAAACGACACTTCAGGACACTACTGACTTAGACTTGCACCCCAGAAACCTGACTCAGATTTGCACCCTAGAGACAACAAAAATCTAAATATCAAATGCCCTTAAAAACCCACTTAAGTCCATGTAACTGAGCAAACACAACTAGCAAGCCACCTCTGCAGAGAACTCTACGTGAGGCCATTCATGTAACTCCATAGCAGATCTCACTGTGAGCAGTAGGTTATCTTTCTGTATTCACATATATTTCAGAACGAGCAATAGGACAATATATTTTATGAGGATATATTCAGTAATAATCACTGTATTAAGTGTGGGAGAGATTTTGAATACAGTATTTCTTTAAAACATAGATCCATATACTTCTGAATATAGTTTTGAAAGAGTATCAAACTGAACTCCTTCAAAACTAACCTGTTTCTGTACCAAACACATGAAGGCTGATCTGCTTTGGCAACAAACACATTAAGAAAGTTCTGCCAATGTACCAAACACAGCAACACTGATATTCTGTAGAACCAAACACATCAATACCACACTGATATTGTACCAAACACAGTAAGATTGATCTTCTGTAGAACCAAACACATCAATACCACACTGATATTGTACCAAACACAGTAAGATTGATCTTCTGTAGAACCAAACAAGTCAATACTGACCAGCTGTTGTACCAAACACAGTAACATTGATCTTCTGTAGGACCAAACATATCAATACCGACCAGCCGTTGTACCAAACACAGTAAGACTGATCTTCTGCAGAACCAAACAAATCAATACCGACCAGCTGTTGTACCAAACACAGTAAGACTGATCTTCTGTAGAACCAAACAAATCAATACCGACCAGCTGTTGTACCAAACACAGTAAGACTGATCTTCTGTAGAACCAAACACATCAATACCGACCTGCCGTTGTACCAAACACAGTATGAATGATATTTTGTAGAACCAAACACATCAATATTGACCTGCCGTTGTACCAAACACAGTATGAATGATGTTTTGTAGAACCAAACACATCAATATTGACCTGCTGTTGTACCAAATACAGTGAGATTGGTCCTTTTTAGAACCAAACACATCAATACCACATTGACATTGTACCAAACACAGTAAGGAATGATCTTCTGTAGAACCAAACACATCAACTGTACCAGACACTACAGGACTGACTTGATTTAATGCTAAACATGTCATGAATAATGAGTTTCTATACAAAACTCCTCAAGGCAAACCTGTTTCTGTACACAACAATATTACGAGTGACCTGCTTTGTTACCAAACACAAGTCTGACCTACTGCTGTAGACCAGCTTCTGTCCTGAAACGAATCAAAATTAATCAAAGCTAACTTGCTGTGACTGTTTCAGGCTATAACACTGATATTTGCTATGGACTGTAACACAGCTATAAATATTTGTGGTTGTGACAAACCGTGCTAAACTAATTAAACATTAAATCTAATGGCTGATGGCTTCACACACAACATTCACTACAGTTCAACCAGTCAAAATCATAATGATTTAAACAATAAAAAGCTATTAATTAATTGTTAAACTAATAGTCCCATAGAAGTAATAGGTATTCATTTAAATTTTACTCAAGTAAAAGGGAGAACATATTTAGCTAAAATGCTTCTCAGGTAGCAGGTTACTTCTTCTGATGTCATTTAATAATCAAAAGAAACTGTAGACTCTTTAGACAGAAGAGCTGCAGCTCACACACACACGCACACACACACACCAATACAGATATAATAGTGATAGTAATTATAACTTTGTAACCCACTGTGTTGTGCACACACAGGAATTAATCCTCTGCATTTAACCCATCCTCACACAGTGATACACACATACACACTAGTGCATTCACACACCAGGGGGCAGTGAGCACAAGTGCCCAGAGCAGTGGGCAGCCCTATCCTCAGCACCCAGGGAGTTCAGTGCCTTGCTCAAGGGCACTTCAGTCATGTCCTGCCAGTTCAGGGATTCAAACCAGCAACCTTCCAGTCACAAGGCTGGTTCCCTCACCACCAGGCACACGGTTGCTCCCAAGAAACCTGAACTATATCGGTCAGATATATCCAGCTGCACACACACACACACACCCAAACAAATATATCCAAACATAATGAATGAATGAATAAATGAATGAATACAAGAGGTTCAAGTTTATCTGATTCAGAGAGTCCTATTCTATTGGCAGTACTTCTCTACAGGGACTAGGCAAGCTATGCATGTGCATTTGAACATCTGTGTCAGCAAGAGGACTGATCTATCTAAGATGCATTTGGATCAGAAGAGTGTAATCCAGGTCCAGAAAGTAAAAATTCACCCTAGAATGTTGTTCCAGTTATCTTAGCTTACAGAAGAGCTTAGCTCGGGCAGTTGGAACATCCTGAAGTGGATTTTTATTTTCTAGACTGGGATTACCCACCTCCAGTCTGGATAAAGCACACAAATTGGTTGTTGAATTAAACATTCTTTAAAAATATAATGGGAGGAATACAGACAAACATGATATAGTAAAAGAATATTTTTGACTTTTTAAAAACAACTCTGAAAAGTACATTTTGTTCAAAAAAGCAAAATGTATATCGTACCAAACCTAACCTAAGGACCGATGGTCCTTTTGGGGAAATTGGGGAGTTGGGGATGAGGCGAGGTGATGATTAACCAACAGCTTGACCTCACTAAATTTTTTGTTTCTGAACACAATCAAATCCTCACAGCAATACAAAATCTAGTAGAAAATCTCTCCTGGGCAGTAGAGACAGTTACTCCAACAAAAGCAGGATAAACTCTTTAATACCTTTGATTTCTGGAGAAACAGTGAATGAGCAAGTGTCCCAATACTTTTGTCCATGTAATGTATCTTATATATTGCACATTTGTGAGATGTGGGGTCGGTCCTTTATATTTTTACTAGTAGTTTTGTAGACAGGTTCTACAGTGGTCACTGGCTATTAATAGAGGCGTGTTTGTTTATATGTCCATTCAGATTCATCCTCTGTTCTGCACTCAGACACATTCAGCCCTACTGTATTTGTCTCCTCTTCTTCCGTACAGCAGACTACTCAGCAATTACAGTTACGAGGTGTGCAATTATACAGACAAGACAGACATGCTCTCACACACACACACACAGAGAGAGAGAGAGAGAGAGAGAGAGAGAGAGAGAGAGAGAGAGAGAGAGAGAGAGACATTTTATCTATGCAGATGCATTCTTTAAACGCCTACAAATTTCATCAAAACACACCCCAAGGCCTTTAACACTGCAAAAATAGTTCAGTAAAGCACACACACACACACACACACACACACACACACACACACACACACACACACACACACACACACACACACACACACTTTTATAACAGACAAATGCTTGTTTAAAGGGAAAGTGAGGGGTGAGAGGTCAGTTAGATGCAGCTCATTAGTGTTTAGCAGCAGATGGAGCCAAGACCCACCCACCCCACCCCCCCAACACACACACACACAAACAGCCCATAAGTAAATCTACAAGTCAAAAAAGCACACATACACAAACACACACAAACACACACACACACACACACACACACACACACACACACACACAATGTTATCAGTGATTATTTCCTCGTTATTTCCCTTTTAATAATCTTCACTGTGTTCACTTGAAGATTTTGTGGATTTGGAATAAGGATTTCTGACTCTGTCTAAAAAATGCCAGCTGTGTGTGTGTGTGTGTGTGTGTGTGTGTGTGTCTGTCCGTATATGTAGATGGGTAGAGGGATGAGGGATGAGGGTGGTGTGGGTGGCAGAGTGAGAGCTTCCTTTCCCTTTCCCATCCTGCACTCTCTCACACTGCACCTGACTGTCATTGTGTCAGTCTACAGCAGAAGAATCATTTAGTGTAGACAGAGAAAGAGAGAGAGAGAGAAAGAGAGCGCGAGAAAGAGAGAGAAACAGAGGGAAAGAGAGAGATGAGCAGTGAAACAGATGGAGAGAGACAGCAAGGGCTAAAGAAAAAGCTAGACAGAGAGAGAGGCTAGCAGAAGAACCATTTAGAGCAGAGAGAATGAGAAAGAGAGAGAGAGAGAGGGGGGAAGGGGAGAGTGAGATGAAGAGAAACAGAAAGAGAGAAAAATAGGTGTAAGAGAACACAAGCGAGAGAGAAAGAAAGACAGCGAAAGAGATAAAGAGTGAAAGAGTGAAAGAGGGCAGTAAGAGATAGAAAAAGGATTTTGTGTGAGTGGGGAAAAAGAGCAAGAGAACAGAAGGGAAGAGAGCAGGAGAGGAGGGGTATACATGATTTGAGGGGAGAAGGAATACATGCTGAGATACCTACTGAGAAGAAGGGAGCGATAAAGGAATGAAGAGAATATAACGAGCAACAGACAGAGAGCAGGAGTGGGGGGCATGGAGAGGAGAGGGAAGAGAAGAGATAAATAAAAAATAAGAAAGAACAGAGAGAAATATTGAAGTAGAGGGAAAAAGAAAGAGAGAAAACAGGAAGGAATAAGAGAACACAAGGAGAGAGAGAAAGAAAGGGCGAGAGTCATAGAGAAACAGAGGGAGACTGTGTGTTGGTAAGGGAGGATGTGAAGCCATGTCTCTCACCCCAGTGACTGTGTGTGGTCTCCTAGCAACACTGTCTGCCTCTCTCACTCGCCCGCCAAAGCTCAACATCCTGACTGAAGATTTCAGAGTGTGTGTGTGTGTGTGTGTGTGTGTGTGAGTGTATGTGTGTGTGTGTGTGTGTATGTGTGAGAGTGTGTGTGTGTGTGTGTGTTTTCTTTATGCCTCAGCCCACTCGCCAACACTCAACACACGTCATTAAACACACACTTCACTTTTTTCTATGAAAACAGTCCGCAACCTACGCAGGGTACATCACACACAGACACACACACTCACTCTTCTTTCACACACACTTGCACCACAGACACATGTGGTCAGAAGCCGCAGACTATACATTGTATAAATGCGTGTGTGTGTGTGTGTGTGTCTTTGTGTGTGTGTGTGTGTATGTGAGAAAACATTTCAGCTTTAATTACACTTTAATTACATAATATGACACACAATACATGTAACTGAAGGGATAGTGAATTTTTAATTGTGATAATGAGTGTTTTCTCATTGCTCATAGCTTTAACAAAAGAAAGAAAACCACTATTAGCTTTCAATAGAAGTCAGTGTAAAAATATTTCAAATGAAGTCATTTTGGAGCATTTCTATTGGTCTGTTTAAATGATTAGGAATGTCCCATCCTGATCCATGTATTGGGTTTGGGTGCTGATCAGGCATATTTTAATGTAACCGTTTGGCTAGTTTAATCTCAGTTGTGAGACATGGTGTTTGCAATGCCATCCTGTGGTCACCATTTACACACTTTCAGACGTTTTCCAGCCGGCAGCAGTGAGGAATGTCCCTGGAGAAAAATAAGAGTTTAGACTCTTTACAGCGGAACATGGGAATATAATGTAATACGTATAAAGTATAAAGCCATGGTGGAAGCAGAGGTGTTTTACTGGCGTGAGGACCGTGCGCCTTTCTTTGTTTTTAAACCAGCTCATAAGAGAGAGTTCAGAACCCAGAGGAGGTTACTACTAATATACACATGGTACTGAAACCCAATTACAGCTCATTCACCACTCGATAAACTTGTTATTTCATATCCATCCCTCTTTGACAAAAAACAGATATCAGTCCAGAGATTACACATGAAGACGTTAGACTGCAGTGTTTTAAAGGCACTGGTAGACGAACTGTAAGACGGGTCAGTCATACTGGATAGATGGATGGATGGATGGATGGATGGATGGATGGATGGATGGATGGACAGACGATAAACCAGATTAATAGTTCATTTTAAGAAATGTCATTTCTGAACTAAAGAGCTAAACGACTCCAGAATGTCTCATCATATTAAGCTGTTAATACAATCAATAAAAAGTAAATAAAAGGATTTTATTAAAGTACTACAGCACCACAGCTAAATTCTAGGACTGTCTAATTAATACAAACACAAAGATCAGATCAGAATCGGTTTAGGTTCAGCAGATCAGATAGATCATACTTGGCTAAAACAAGTAACTTGGCCAACAAAAACATTTAATGCTGATAAATTACACTTACACTACAAATTCAGTTCCAGACTTATGTAGCAGTAGGTAACCTTTAAAATGTTAACGCTCTTACGGACAGGAATCAAAGAAACCTCTGATTGGCTGCTTTCTATCCTGTTCGCTCCTCATTAAGCCCAGCCTCCCCAGTTCTGATACGATAGCTAACAGATGTGCCAGTCGGAATTACAAAGGCTGCAATGTGAGTAGCGAGTGCCATCAACCCACCAAGTGAGAGCATGGCCAATTTTGCACTCCTGGACTTTGGCTGCTGATGGCCAGCAGCATGACCCGGGATATGAGCTAATGCTAGCACATTAGACCACGGAACCCACTGAACCACGGAGCCCTGCTTACATTTTTTTTAGAATGCATGTTGTGTATTTTTCATGGCTCAGCCAATCAGATTTTAGGAACTGAACAATCTGTTTTATAAATAATGTTCTTAGACTCATTAACGCTTCGAAAGGATTGTATATATAAAAAACATACCAGCTTGTGAATCAAACTTTGTAGATGTCTTTCTCACCCCACATGTAGTCCATTAGTGTGGGCATGTTTGGAGTTCACACTGTTGAAGGTGTCTAAGGTGCTGCTTTATTTATGTCACTGACAAAATGCAGAAGACTATACAACACAAGAGATGATCATCTATAAATACTGAGTTGGTTTCATAAATGGACAAAATGACTTCAGTTACTGCTGTTGTTTTAACTATGTCACATCCCTTTGTCCAGCTTAACACATAATCAGAGCCAGACAGTGTTTGAAACCACCAGCAAAACAGTTCAGTGTGGTTTAAGGTGATGGTTTATGATTTGTGCACCACACAGACACACAATAATAAAGCACTGAAAACAGCAAGATATGATATGTAAGCAGAATGAATGAAAGCGAATGCGATTTGAACATTTGCATATTTACTCCAACACACAAAGAATGAAGAAGAATGAAGCACTACCCACCCACCCCACGCACACAAGCCCACAGTGTTCTGTACCAATCAATCTCTCCTGCTCTTTCTCCTGCACAGCCTCATAACAATAATCCTGAGGCAATGCTAGCACCTCACTGTTTCC
>CM067511.1:27303401-27410901 GCA_034509495.1 Acestrorhynchus altus | reverse complement strand
TAGTAAGGTTTGGTGATCCTGATCAGGTGAGCATTTTTTGCAAACATAATCAAAGTGTGTGGCCAGTAATGGGTTTCATTCAGTATCACATGTTGATTAAAATAAAACATTGCCAACTGGATAGAGGTCATTTCCATAGCTTTGCATAGATTTACATGTGAAATTAGGGCTTTATCAGCCCAACAATGTGCTGAATGTGAGCTATGTGATTTGAAATGACATATTTGACATATTGTGTGGTTCATTTTTTAGTGTGTAAGACACATATATATACCCTAAAATACTGGAAAAAGACTTTTCCAAAAGTTTTGGTATTCATTTACTTTATTCATCATGGTGCTGTGAACCATAAAAAAACCCAAAGCTTATCTTTCACAAACCCACCATATAAGGAAGATCGTCTCACATTTTCATTCTAATCCAAAAGATACTTATACTTTATGGACAAAGGATTTGATCTTCTTGTTTATTGTTCCTTCTGAAATCAGTATATAAAAAAAGGTTTATTCTACTTTTGTTGGACTAGTCAGGATTGGACTGAATGTTTGAGTACTACTTTAGGGTTGTTGCATTCAGTGACTTTTTGCTTTCTCAAAATAGGCTCGGACCTGGATCTCTGTAAAGCTGCTTTGTTGTAAAGAGCGCTATATAAATAAACTGATTGACTGATGAAAAGCGTTAGTGAAATCAGGTTGTTGGATGATCACCTCATCCCCAAATTCCCAACTCATTCCGAAACTATTGTATCGAGCACAACAGTTCCACTGCTCCACAGCTCAACACTTGAGGCTTCTTCCATCTAGCCCATGCACCTGACATTAGGTTTGGTGTCCAACAGGTTCATGTTTGTTCTCGGCATCTAGATCATATATACATATATAATACACTCTGAAATGTACAGATGCTTGGACAAGAGTGTAAAACAATACTAACCGCAATGGAATACAGTACAGTTATGATCTTTAACTAAGCTACTGAAGGTCTACTCTAGAGGGTAATTGGTGATAGACTGGTACCCTCTTTTTCTTAGACTTGACTTGACAAGACTGTGAATCTGTAGTATTAGAGCATTTAAGGTAAACATTTATGTGAGAGAAAAACAATCAGTCAACAGTCGTGCTAAACACAATTAGTCATTTATTATCTCAGATTCAATGAATCAATCAACTTTCTTGATATTAAATTTCCAATATTATCCCAACATTATCATCCACACTGATCAATCCATCCTGGAAAATACTGTACACACATCCCTCACCTGTAGGCCTTACATTCATTTACACTCTAGTAGGATAGTGGGTTTTTTTAGGGTCTGTGATTGTGAGCAGACCTACCATAGTAATCAGTGCCACACACACACACACACACACACACACACACACACACACACACACACACACACACACACATCCTGTGGTGCGGCAGACTGCCAATTAGAGAGCTGCCCTCAAACCTACTTCTCACAGGTATAACCACAGAGAGAGAGTGAGCGAGAGTGAGAGAGTGTGTGAGAGAGAGAGACAGAGAGAGAGAGACAATGCGCGTGTGTGTGTTACTGTACAGTAACAATAGCTGTAGCTCACCACTGATTATCCCTGTTTGCCCAATTCTGCAGCTGACCAGCATCCCCCTCCTTCTTTTCACTCCCCTCGCTCCTTCTCTCTTCTGTTCATTCTCCTGCTCTCTGTCTCTGTTACTTTAGATGCACAAGCACTCACTGACCCCTGCACTCTCTCTTGCTCTCTCTCACTCTTCCCCCTCTCCTCTCTTTTTCTCTCCCTCCCTCATTTTTCCCCTCTGTTTCCTCAGTCTGTCCTTGGCTTCACCATTATTCACTGGAATCAGCAGTAAGCAAGGTGACTCACTGCAACACACACATGAAGGATACACACATGAAGGAGTACACACACCTACACACAGACACAGACACACACACACACACACAGGTTCACACATGCAACATCAGCAAGACATGCGTGTCTCTGATGATGACGAGGCTTTAACTGACCGCCTTCCACACGTGCCGTTTATAACTGAGTGCAATTCACATAGTAATCATATGCGTGAATATATCTCTGAACTCAATTACAAATTTCACCACTATTCACTAATTCAGTTATTTATGCACAATTCTGAACTTGAAGACTGAAATGACACAATTTGAAGGAATCATCAGCACAATTATAGAAGCTACAATCCATAAATCTCATTATCCAGTACATCTGTTCACCACAGGGGATGTTCAAGCCCCAGGAGGCACCTGCATTTAGAACTCCAAAGTTGTTTTGCTTTTGTTTCCCTTCTCTTATTCTGAGCATCTTCAATGCAACCCACAAAGGCTTAAACATGCTGAGCCAACAGTATACCTAAGAAAGAAGCTCCCTAGACATCAGAATTATATCATGAGATCCATGTTATGCATTGCTTCTAATGAGCTAGAGATAATGTACTGTATCATGCTGTGAGCTCTGAATAATGTATTGTAATATTTCCAGCACCTTTGCATATGTTAAATTTGAGCTGACAACATGACACGATAATTCACAGGCTCCAAATCATGTATAGTATTGTATCATGTGCTCCACATTATATGATATAGGCTCCATATCATTCACTGTGTTATATCATAGGCTCCATATCATTCTATATTATATTGTGGTCTATCATTCACTGTATAGTATTGTATTGTCAGCTCCATATCAGCAGTGCTAATTATTGAAGCTCCATGTCATAATTTGTATCATGTGCTCTATTTCACATATTGTATTGTATCGTGAGCTCCACGTCACACATTGTATCATATTGTGAGCTTCACGTCATGTATTTTATTGTATCATGAGACCCATAGCCATTATGTCGTGAGCACCATATCACGTTTGCATTGTATAGCCAGTTTCATGTCATGTATTGTACCATCTCATGAGCTACATGTCATATATTGTAGCTTATCATGAGCTCAATGTCATGCATTATTGTATCGTGAGCTGCATGTCTTGTACTTTATCATATTGTGAGTCATGTATTCTATTGTCTTGTGAACACCATGTCATGCATGTTATTGCAGCTTCACATTTAATATCATTTAATGACCTTAATATTGTGTATTGTGTCGTACATATGAGAACCGTATGATGTAGATGTTCATGTAAATGTTACATACTGTCACTAAAACTTTGGCTTCACATTGCCATTATAATGTAGAAGCCCATATAACAAGACTTTGTATCATAACACAGTAATCATTTTTTTTGTATCATGTCATAACTTAACATCATACCTTGTTTTTAATGTGCATGCTGTATAGTCTTCATTATTTAAGTATTATATAATGAGCTCTACATCCATCCATCCATCCATCCATCCATCCATTTTCTGAACCGCTTATTCCTGAATAGGGTCATGATGTATGATGCTTGCCTATCCAATATGTGATGCCATGCATTTCTAAGCAGTGACAGGGTGTATGACTGTATGTGGAAAGATGTGATGAAAACACTGTGGATTTCCAATTAACAACAGTCACACAGCATCAAATTTTGTTATATGCCCATGCTCACCAGAGGCCCCTGCTTTGAGCCTTTGATTAAGCACTGGTGTGTGAGAATAGGCAATAGTGCACACAAAAGCAAACATCTAAACACAGACAAACAGAGGCAGACAGTAAAGTACTAGACCCTTTCAAATATGGATCTCCAGGGACTATGTTTCTGGTTGATTATTATTTCCTGTGCAGTCAGAGAGATATTATTATTATTATTGATATTATTGATGATGTGTGTGTGTGTGTGTGTGTGTGTGTGTGTGTGTGTGTGTGTGTGTGTGTGCATGGAGTGCCATGTGAGGAGTACAGGAATTAAATTATGGGACAGGCGAGTCTAGGGATGACAGTGGCAAAAATAAATCACAGAGCTCGAGGCGGGGAAGAAGTGTAACCTATTTATCAATACGCCCGCGAGTGCACACACACACCACACACACACACACACACACACACACACACACACACACACACACACACACACACATTTGCTTCAAAGCTAACATGCAGTAACCCAGCTTTTTCGTGGTTGCTAAGGATACTTGAGCTACCTGTCAGCAAAGCTGCTGCTGCTGATACAGAAGCCCAAATTCTAGACTTGTAACTCCAGAATGTTCTAGGGATGCCCCAGTCTATTGTATTCCGTTGTTTTCCTTTATGTTCAATACGAGCAAATACAGACCTGATATCTGAATTGTCATACATACTACAGCTGTAATATTGAGGCAAAATATGCTAGCCTTCTAATTAGGACGGGTCTATGGGGGGGTGTAATCAGATACTGGCGATGACTGCCATGGGAGCCAATGGCGATGCTTCAAAGGTGATGATTGCAATGTTGGGAAAAAGAGCTGATAGAGATGGACTAACTTAATTTTATTCAACTTGCTGAATAATGTCATATTACGTAATATTACATGCACATGCAATAATAATAATAATAATAATAATAATAATAATAATAATAATAATAATAATAATAATAATAATAATGTGTAAGAAGCAACAAATGGTCAAGTATAAGTTGTAGTGCTGTGTTCCCAGTATATAGAGGTCAGTATCCATGAGATATACAACTTAAAAGTGTCTGGTGCTAACATCTTGGTGCCAGATACCATATGTAATCTCCATGCCTTGATGGGTTAGAGCTGTTTAGGTGGCACTAATGTTGAGTGATGTGTTAATATTAATATCAATATTGGGGTATTAGAGCCCATATACATGGCAATATCATTTAAAGTTGTTAAATAGCATTCCGTTTCAGTCTTGTGGAAAACATTTTATCTGCTCCCTTGCTCTTCACCACACCTTACTTTTATCCCCTCTACTCTGCTCTGCTCTTCCCCAACTTGTGTTCTCAAACTATAGTCTCAAACTATATAAACTATAAAGAAGACCTACATTTTTTCCATTTCATTTTTGACCTTATATATCATATTGCATATACTGTAAATCAGCCTTCAGCTAAAATATATCGGGTATGATTTTAGTCGCTATTGCATAGGTGGTACAAGCGTTATCTACACAATTTTAGGCAGGTGCTTTTATTCCCTTAAATTCTTGCATGTGTATAAATGGATGCTCAATCCCCATGAAACCCCATCATTCTGACACACCTAATCTACTTGTTAGTTCTATTACCTACATTAGCATTGCACAAACCTATGAAACAAATCTGCACATGAATCATGATGGCTAACTTCCTACATATGAGGTGAAAGCAAAAGTGTGTTAAATATATTTTCCACCAAACCACTTTCCTTCTTTATTGTCAGATATTTGTTCAATGAAGACAGCTGGGTGACCTGTATCTGTCTGTGTTACTGGGGTAATAAGGCACACTGTATGGAAGAGAATTTGAATGAGGGTTGTCCCGGCTGTACTGCTGACTGGTAGAACTTGACTGTCCTTTTTGCACATCAAAGATGGACTATGTGAAAGTCTACCATAAAGAGATCTTAATATCTCCTCCTATCCTGTTTATGTTCAGTTGCAGCTGTCTCTGAAACATTCATACTATCTGTCTCTCTTACAGACATCTCATGAGTAGAAAACATGCTATATTCCCTCGCTCTCTCTGTTTCTATGAGATGTAGTTCTGTATAGTGTGTAAATACCCTATGTTTGTACACCTCTGGTTTTATATATTGTATTGTATATATATCCCAGACCAACCAGGATTTTGTAGCAGACTAAAATGTGTGACTTTGCAATGGCATATATATATATATATATATATATATATATATATATATATATATATATATATATATATATATAATTTTAACAACTGTTCATTGCAGAACATTTCAAGATTGAATTTGATCTTTCTTGAATTTCTTTTAAATGTGGCTTTAGTTATTTCCTGTATATTTTATATGTATGTGATGAACAATGTGCAAGGACATTCATTTATCAAAATAACTTCACAGCTTACCAATGGACAAGACTAAAATTATGACCAGCTTAAAGACACTACATCTAAACCTGGGTGGGATGTCTGAGGCTAAGACTATGACTGCGTACAAACCAGCATACTAAGCTAAATATGCTAAACAGTATGTAAAAATAGAAACAGCACCTTTGAACGCACATTCATCAGTGTGCGTAAAGCAGTACATGGTATAGGATGCAGCCTATGGCTCGGTCTGCAGTATGCTTAACTGTGAAAGAGCTTCACAGGTTTATGTTTTGTGTTGTTATGACAACTACTGCAGATTGGTAGAGTATGTAAGTTCTCACAATTTTAAGATTCTAAAATTCCTGGATGGACTGACGTCTGTGTGAATATACATTTACATATGCAAGCACATATGTGCCAACTGGGGGGTAAAGAAGGGTGAGAACTGTTCTCACCATGCATGTATTTTGTTCCATGGTTCTTTTCTGCTGACAAATTTTATACATACAATAACAGAACGGACATGAGTGCCAGGTTTGATGGTGGTATGACTGGTCTTAAATTGACCTTAATTGGTCTTAAAATGCCTTTTTTAAGGTCAGTAGGAGTATTCATGAATAACACGAATAACATAACCTGGTTGTGGGATGGTTTCATGTTGATAAGCTGTCAAAACTGAACCTAAATTAACACATTCCATCATCTATGACTTTTAATATAATAAAGCAAAATAACAAAAACAATAATATATCATTTAATTTTATTCCCCAATGGTTATTGCTCTTAATAAATAGATCACTGACATTTACATACTTTTTACCACTTAAACTCCCTGGAACTCCCTTGTTTCCCAATTAGCACAATATGTATATCTATGTTACCAATTACTTGCCATATTGACTTGTTATTTGTATTCAAAACATATATTCTGACATTGTGTTAGATGATAAACAGAGGCTGTCGCTTATCTATACCGGCTATAAGCTAAAACTATAACTTTTAATTCCAATTCTAATTCACTACTGTATAAAACTAAAGAAACACACCTCGGGCACTTACCATTGGATGTCTAGGTAAAAGGGAACTGCTGAAAAACACTCCAGGGTAACTAGAATAAATGCGGTTGTGTTGTGGGAGTTAGAATACTACTGCCCCTCTGACAAAATGCTCCATATACGAGAGTTCTCAGATTAGCACTGTCATACTAGTGTTGCAGGAACTGGCAGATTTCCCTTATATGTTGCTGTCTCTTCTTCCCTCACAGTCTGTGTCTCACTTTCTAGTCATCTCTCATTCTACAAAGCATCTTTCCCTGTCCCTCTTCTCCCCTCCCTATTTCCCTCTCCCTCTTTCTCTGCTGATCAGGGTCTGAAGCAGACAGCTCCGAAGCATACATGGCGGAAAAATTCAATTTGACTTTTTCCAGGAAAATCCGCAGTGAGGAGCTTGAGCTCGGATCATCCTGAGAGATGGACAAACAGACGCTGATGGATTGACAGACAGCTCTAAAGCTGGGTGCATAAAATGAGCGTTCAAGGATGAGCATTTGTCAAAGCATAATCAGCATCTCTCTCTCTCTCTCTCTCTCTCTGTCTCTCTCTCACACACACACATGCTGTATCTCACCTACTTCTCCATGTCACACACAACCATACACACAACCATACTCTCCTCTTTTTCTTTACACCTGGGTCTCTCCCCATCAGTCTCACTCTCTCATTGACTGTTCAACCTTTTGCTCTAACTGTCTACCTGGAGGCTGCCGTGGCCTTATAAGGACAAATGTCAGCTCCTTCTTTTCCCTCACAATGCTCTCATTCCCTCTTTCTCTCTCCATCTTTTCCTCTGCTCTCATATTTTCTTCCCTCTGCTTCAAATGGATGTTAAGAAAACTGAATGTGTAGCATGGACCTCATGAATGAGCTGCTTGTATGAGAGAAAAGGGGGGGGGGGGGGTGGATGAATGAAAATGAGAAAGACACTGCAGGTATGGGAAAATGTTACTACAGTTTATGACAAATGGATCTCCAGTCAATGAGTGAACTGCACGCACCACACACACACACACACACACACACACACACACACACACACACACACACACACACACTCAAAGTTCACCAAGAGGTTTTTAAGCCGACCACTAAAGGAATGCTGCCTAAATCAAGAAGTACATACACACTGCCTTCGACTATAAAGAATACATAACAGTGTTATTTTAATATGTAATGAAATTTTAAATCTAAAACAATACAATTTTACTACAATACTTATAGTACTCTATGTACCAAAACACCTACATACAAATATTAAATACAGCCATGCAAATACCTAAATACTCTATCTGTATCCAAATACCTAAACACAGCATCTTACTATATCCAAATACTTAAATACATTATCTTACTCTACCCTATTCACAGCATCCTAATGTACCAACATACCAAAATACAGACTCCAACTGTATCAAAATATCTAAATACAGCATCTTACAATATCCTACTTACAGCATCTTAATGTACCTACATAACCAAACACAGACTCTATCTGTATCAAAATACATAAATAATGCATTGTACTATATCCTACTTACAGTATCTTAATGTACCTACACACCTACACAATACAAGATCCTATAAGGTTTTGGAAACTACTGTGAGGATTTGAACGGAAGTGTGGGCTGCATACAGGCCCTTTTGCTGGGAAACCTGAAAATGGTGTATATATCCAATATTATTAAAATATATTGCATGAAACAAAATATTTTGTTTATAATGAAAAACAGACAAAATCCATACTACTCATACACAAATATTGTCTTTTAACATTTCTTAACTCAAAACATTTATATTTATTTTACAGGACAGGACACATTCATTATTTTATATTTATATAAAATAAATATAAAGTTATAAGGTTTTCCTTTAAGGGTTGAAGAGAGTAGATGTGCCCAAAATTTTGACTGGTACTGTACATCATCCTTCTACATTTTGATACCTAAATATTGCTACTATTCTACTATATTTACACACCTAAAGCCAAGATCTTACAATACCTCAATACAGCATCCTGATGAACCTAAATACCAAAATATGGCATCTTTCTACATTTCAACACTTACATACAGCACTCATACTCCTACAATATCCATATACAAAAAGACAACATCCTACATCCCCAAATACAAACTCTAACTATTTCCAAATATCAAAATCAAAATATCAAATCACTGCCAATGGGAGTTAATACTTTCACAAGGCACTGTACAAAATAATCAAACAGAGATGTACATGATTGCATGCATACCGCACCTTACTCCACACACACACACACACACACACACACACACACACACACATATATATATATATATATATATATATATATATATATATATATATATATATATATATATATATATATACCATCACTCAGATGTTTTTCTGGTTCATTGTTCTGATTTTGAAGCTTCATCACTGTTATGATCAGTTCCTGTATTGATTATCTGTCTTCACTAACGCTGTCTGATCGCTCCAGACAAGGTGGGGCTGCATTTTCCCATGTCTGCACCTCCGTTCTCTCTCTCTCTCTCTCTCTCTCTCTCACACACACACACACACACATGCAGATTTTTTCTCTATCCCTCTCCCACCTTTATCATTCTCCCTCGTCTTTCCCTCTGACATCTTTCTCTCTCACACATTCCACGTGTCTCATTCACCTGCTCTCTCTTTCTCTCACACACACACACCATTTTTTCTCTTTCCCTCACTCTTTCATTCCGCCTCTCCCATCTCTCTCTCTCTCACACACACAAACACACACAGACCATCTCTCTCTCTCTCTCTCTCTCTCTCTCTCTCTCTCTCTCTCCCCCCCGTGTTACTGGGCAGCCACGCCCCCCGCTGTACAGACGGTCTCGAGCAGACTGAGCTGCAGTAGTAATAGTAGTACTGCAGTAGTAATAGTAATACTCGGAGCTTGACGCACGTGAGGCGTCGTTTACTGGAGCAGCGCGAGCAGGAAACGCCCCCCATGAGGGACAAATACAAACGCAACGAAGGGAAACCAGACCGTGACGCATTTGTGACGCACCACTTTTTTGGCTTTTCCATCAACCAATCAACGACCGAGCTGTCTCCATACACGCCTTATTAGGCTTATTATTAATATTAGACTCCTCGCGCTCCTGACAGCGGTGGCGGGAAAACAGACAGTCAGCTGACAGTACAAACACAACACGACGGGTTCACACACACACACACACACACACACACACACACACACACACACACACACACACACACACACACACACACACACACATCTTCTTCTGCAAGCTGCTGTTTAAAGGATGGCAGCTCCATCCTGAGCTGTAGCTGAATAAAAGAGATGCTGCTCTGTGTTTTTGAGGTAAAGTGTGTAAGAATCACACTCCACCTTTAGACACCTGGCGTCCTCATCTCACACCCACCAGAAGACAGGTCAGAATCATACAACTTCTCTGCACCTCCACCCTCACCAGGCTTACAGCTGTTAGGGTTCAGTCACCTGGGGGCCTCAGACAGGTCAGAGACCCCCACCAAAACAGACAGATGAGAGACCCCCACCAAAACAGACAGATCAGAGACCCCCACCAAAACAGACAGATGAGAGACCCCCACCAAAACAGACAGATCAGAGACCCCCACCAAAACAGACAGATGAGAGACCCCCACTATAACAGACAGATCAGAGACCCCACCAAAACAGACAAGTCAGAGACACATACCAAAACAGAGAGCTCAGAGACACCACCAAAACAGGCAGATCAGAGACCCCCACCAAAAAAGAAAAATCAGAGACCCCACCAAAACAGACAGGTCAGAGACCCCACCAAAACAGATAAGTCAGAGACACATACCAAAACAGACAGGTCAGAGACCCCACCAAAACAGATAAGTCAGAGACACATACCAAAACAGACAGGTCAGAGACATATACCAAAACAAGACAGGTCAGAGACCCCCACCAAAACAGAGAGGTCAGAAAGCCCAAAACAGACAGGTCAGAGACCCCCACCAAAACAGACAGGTCTGAGACACACACAAAAACAGACAGGTCAGAGACCCCCACTATAACCAACAGATCAGAGACCCCACCAAAACAGACAGATCAGAGACCCCACAGAAACAGACAGATCAGAGACCCCCACCAAAATAGACAAGTCAGAAACACATACCAAAACAAACAAGTCAGAGACCCCTACCAAAATAGACAAGTCAGAGACACATACCAAAACAAACAAGTCAGAGACACCCACCAAAACAGACAGGTTTGAGACAGCACCAAAACAGACAGATCAGAGACCGCCACCAAAACAGACAGGTCAGCGACACCATCAAAACAGACAGATCAGAGCCCCACACCAAATCAAACAAGTCAGAGACACATACCAAAACAGACAGATCAGAGAGCCCCACCAAAACAGACAGGTCAGAGACCCCACCAAAACAGACAAGTCAGAGACCCCACCAAAACAGACAGGTCAGAGAACCCCACAAAAACAGACAAATGAGAGACCACCATCAAAACGGACAGGTCAGAGACCCCATCAAAAAAGACAGGTCAGAGACCCCCACCTAAACATTCAGATCAGAGACCCCCCACCAAAACATACAGGTCAGAGACCCCCACCAAAACAGACAGGTCAGAGACCCCACCAAAACAGACAGATTAGAGACCCCCACCAAAACAGACAAATCAGAGACCCCACCAAAACAGACAAGTCAGAGACACCCACCAAAACAGATAGATTAGAGACCCCCACCAAAACAGACAAGTCAGAGAACCCACCAAAACAGACAGATCAGAGACCCCACCAAAACAGACAAGTCAGAGAACCCACCAAAACAGACAGATTAGAGACCCCCACCAAAACAGACAGATCAGAGACCCCACCAAAACAGACAAGTCAGAGACACCCACCAAAACAGATAGATTAGAGACCCCCACCAAAACAGACAGATCAGAGACCCCACCAAAACAGACAAGTCAGAGACACCCACCAAAACAGATAGATTAGAGACCCCCACCAAAACAGACAGATCAGAGACCCCCACTAAACAGACAGGTCAGAGACACCTACCTAAACAGACAGGTCTGAGACCCCATCAAAACAGAGACCCCCACTATTACAGACAGATCAGAAACCCCCACCAAAACAGACAAGTCAGAGACACATAGCAAAACAGACAAGTCAAAGACACCACCAAAACAGACAGATCAGAGACCCCACCAAAACAGACAGATCAGAGACCCCCACCAAAACAGACAGATCAGAGACCCCACCAAAACAGACCAATCAGAGACCCCATCAAAACAGAGAGATCAGAAACCCCCACCAAAACAGACAGGTCAGAGACACATACCAAAACAGACAGGTCAGAGACCCCCACCAAACAGAGAGGTCAGAGACCCCACCAACCCAGACAACTCAAAGACACACACCAAAACAGACAGGTCAGAGACCCCACCAAAACAGACAGACAACAGACACATCTCCAGAACGAGTGTTTGGAGTGTGTGTGTGTGTGTGTGTGTGTGTGTGTGTGTGTGTGTGTGTGGTTTATATATTAAACACAGACAGTTGAAGTAAATAAACCTCCTCCATCCTCGGTCGAGGCGGTGTTAATCAGAAAATCCTAAAAACGCACGGCAGCGCAAAAAAAATATTATCTGTGTGTGTGTGTGTGTGTGTGTGTGTGTGTGTGTGTGTGTGTGTGTGTGTGTGTGTGTTTACGTACCCGGTGTGGATCTAATGCAGAGCTGAATCAGTTTCGGAGGAAAACAGTCTCAGAATCACAGGAATAAAAACTGCGTCTGTTTCAGCGCCGACGCCCCCGGAGCTCCACTGCGGGGAGGACACACACACACACAGCCGCCGGTGTGTGAAGCGGAGACCCTGTGGTCTGCCGTGCGCGTCTCTGATGCTCCGCGGGTGAAGCGCTCGCGGCCGTTTGCAGTCAGGGATGTCGCGCGCTCGGCCGCCGCGCCGCCGGTGTGACGTCGTCGCCGCCGCGCTGCGCTCGCGCTGCTGTTTTCGTAACGGTGGACATTTTTCAGTCCGCCATGCTGCGCGGAGAAGGCGGTGCGCGCGCGGCGCGCGGCTCTGCTGCTCCTCGCTGCTGCTGGGGCTCGTGATGATGATGATGACGATGATGATGCTGCTGCTGCTGTTGGTGTTTTGCTCGCCTCTCTCGTGCCCCCATCACTCTGTCCGCACGCAGGCACGCACACGCAGTCGGTCGTGGGCGCGCGCGCGCGCACACTCCCTCGTCGTATTTACACGGTTCGCGTCCGCGGACGCGAGCAGGTCCGTGGGCGCGAGGCGCAACCACCAGAACCGGAGGCGCGCGCGCAACCTCTCTGTCTTTACCTCGTCAGGAACACACCATCACACCCATGCATAAATACACACGCGCGCGCGCGCACGCACACACACACACACACACACACACACACACACACAGAGGATAATAAGGATATAACAAGATGAAATAAGGATTAAAAACTATGTCTTAAAGCAGCATAGTACCTCCTAAAGCAGCTGGAACACCATCCAGCACATCCTAACGCAACTGGAATACCATCCAGTGTCTGGAATACCAATACCAGTGTCTCAGTGATACTTACACTGAAGCTCCCATATAACATGCACAGATTAACAGTACATACAGGGATGGAAACTGACTTGGCCAGTAAGGCCAGTGTCCAGGGATCTCTGACCCCTGACAGATATTAACAGGATGAATTTGTCAAAAATACTGAAATAAAGTCAATGAATTTTTCAATTTCTAACCCCTTTAACCCATACTTCACTTACTGTGCTCAGAGACCCCCTATCACAGCAATCCCTGGGACATAAAGCACATTCACCAATTTTGACATGTTTATCCAAGCATGTTTAAACCACCCAAGAGAACCAACACACATGAATCAGGGGTCATCAACCATGCTCCTGAACCGCTACCTTCCTGCAGACTGTAGATTCACCCCTAATCCACGAAACTGACCCAGCTATGTTGGTTACATTCAGCAGAAACAGTGTTGTGACTGAAAGGTTGCTGGTTTGATTCCTTGAACTGGGAGGACATGACTGAAGTGCCCTTGAGCTTAATTCCCCAGCTGTTCCCCGGGTGCTGTGGACAGGGCTGCCCACCGCTATGGGCACATGTGCTCACTGCCCCCTAGTGTGTTTATTTGTTTGTTTCACTGTGGATGGGTTAAATGTGGAACTTCCCCGTGAGCAAGCACAGTGGGTCTATATGCACATTTATGTCTAAGTTTAGATTTGGGTTGTAGTTGAAACCAGTCCTTTCGGAAAGGGGTAAATTGTGTTCATGAAGGGATGCACATGGTCAGCAACAATAATAAAATAGGCTGTGGCTTTCAAGCAGTAATTAGCTACTTAATCTGAGATAGACTGCATTTGCTGGCTGCTACGTCACAGAAGGCTTTTTCAAAGTGAAACATACTTCATGTGCAGATGGGAAATGCAGCCTATGTTCAGAACAATTGGGAAGATGCAACTGTTGTGTCATTCATGACCGTCTGTTAGCAGTTCTCTGTGCATAGCATGAAAAGTGGAAAGGAAAAAAAGAACCACAAAAATGGCTCAGAATAACAGCAGGTCATCTTCAGTGAAGTCCTGCTTTTGGCGTGGTGTAGATGATCAACAAATCTGTGTGCGGTGTGTGTGTGTAGGCACTATGGTCAGTGTCAAGATCAGTGCTTTGTTACACAGTACACATCCACAAGGCCTAGTGTCATGGTGTGGGGTCAAATTTTGTACAATGCCTGATCATCTTTGGTCTTCAGTATAGGCAATTTGTTATGTTAAAGAGATCTTGCAATCAGTGACCCTACCTTTTCTGAATATACAGAAAAGGTGTGCTATTCCAACTGGACAACACAGATATGCCACGGCCAATCACATCACCAGAACTATCTCCAATTTAAAATATTCAAGCTACATGGGAAAGATTATTGTATTATAACAGCAAGAACCCTCAGCTACAAGTCCATTCCGAGATGTCTGGCATGCTGTGTTATATCTGAGGCTATATTGAGAGATACTACTTTCATTTTTTAATCACGGATTGTTCCCGATGACCTTTATTTTCCTTCTGAAAAGCATTACAGTCCAACTCTTCCCTTTACATGCAAATATGACAATGAGTGTACATTGATCTTTCTCAACTGACACTCACTGAATGTTTTTATTTCATTACCCAATTCTGAGCAAATCTACAGGCTGCTGCACCGAAAATACCAGGAGTTCAGCAGCTCTACAAATATTGTGTAGAACCAACAGTCATTCTCTATGCCATGACTGAGATCACATTTTTTTTTTACCATTCTGATGATCAAGGAAAGATATTTAATGAAGCTGCTGACTATGCTTGACCTACAGGGGTTGGACAATGAAACTGAAAAACCTGGTTTTAGACCACAATAATTGATTAGTATGGTGTACTAGGGCCTCGTTTTTCCAGCCAATACAGCATCAGTTCGTCTTGGGAATGATATTTTTTGGATACAATCCGTGTTAGCACCCGAACATCCCTTTCAGACAGCTTCCTCTTGCGTCCACAGTTAATCCTGTTGGATGTGGTTCATCCTTCTTGGTGGTGCTGACATTACTCTGGATACCGTGACTCTTGATACACCACAAAGACTTGCTGTCTTGGTCACAGATGTACCAGCAAGACGTGCACCAACAATTTGTCCTCTTTTGAACTCTGGTATGTCACCCATAATGTTGTGTTCATTGCAATATTTTGAGCAAAACTGTGCTCTTACCTGCTAATTGAACCTTCACACTCTGCTCTTACTGGTGCAATTAATGAAGATTGGCCACCAGGCTGCTCCAATTTAGCCATGAATCCTCCCACAATTAAATGACTGGTGTTTCAGTTTCATTGTCCAACCCTTGTATCTGTATGATATTATGCATTACTCTACTGCCATATAATGACTAGTTAACTTCAGGAAATGGCAGGTGGACAAGTCTTTCTAAGTAAGGAAAAGAACATTGTACACAAAGCTAGAGATACGGATGATGGAAATTAGATTTGAGATAAAACCTAAAGCAGTGCTTAATTTGAGGCCTACATCCCCGCTTCCCTCCCCTGGAGCTCCTACACCATTTACAATTAAATCTCAAGTGAAGAAGTCTCTTGGCCCCAAAACGTCAATTTAACCTCTCTGGAAAAATGAAGAAAAAAGGAAAAATAGTGTGACTTTGTCACTTTAATTGGAATTAGCCATGATTCACACTCTGTTTGGGGACTCTAACAATTAAGGCTGCTGTTAGAAGCAAAGGAGACAGGAATTAGCCAACAATGTGATGAACAGCACCACAGCACCACCCCCTCTCCTGCAGTAACAGCCTTTGTTCTTCTGGGAATATTGGATGGAGATCCATCACTCCAGAGAACACAGATCTACAGCTACTGTATACAACGCAGTGCTGGGTGGATTATACTCCTGTGGTGGACACCTCACACTGAGCATGATGACCATATCATTTTTTTATGGAGATGATACAAGCTGTGAGTTCACATTACAGTATATGAGTAATTAGAAGAGATGTTCAGATACTGGAGAGAAGTTTGGAGAGTTTCATGACAGATATGAAGTTAATAATCTCCACAGAATAGTACTACTATTACATATACTAATTTGGTCAGCCAAACATGAACCTAAGGTCATTGTGCCAGACTCTATGCCCCTGTAGCACTGGACTGTGTTGCTGTGAAACTGTCATTGGCATGGTGGAGCTCCATACAATACCTTTGGGATGAGCTGGAGTGCCAGAGCTAATCATCTGACACCAGCACCTGATCTATCAATGCTCTTGTGGCAGAATGCAATAAAATCCTGTTAATAAGATCAACACCAACCGTGGCATGTTTGGAGTGGTGTAAAGACAAGCAGATGTGACCAGCTACTATTAGTGCATCTCAGAAAATTAGAATACTGTGAAAAACTGTTTTTTTTAATCATTTAATTCACACATTAAACTGTCATAAATTTTATATTAATTACATTTAAAGTGACATATTTCAAGCTTTTTTTTTTAAAGTTGATACTGTGATAAGCAAACAATTCTAATATTAAAATTCCTAACTTTTTTTTAATGTACTTACTTAATGTATTTTTATAGGTTCTTTTTGGTCCATTCATCGTGAAATTCATCATGTACTAGGTACATGTATATGTAAAAATATAAAACACAACCCACTCTCCTCCACAGACACAGACACACACACACACACACACACACACACACACACACACACACACAAACACACACACACACACACACAATGAGTGAATAGGAAAGCACAAAACAAGATGAAATAAGGATTAAAAACTAATTAAATAAAATAGAACCTGGATAGATAAATACAAAATTGATGTTTGTCAGTTATACAATTCTGTTCTTGCCATTTTAATTTGCTTGTTTGTTTCTCTTTATGTATTTGTTCCTTGGCACACCAACCAATCCATCTTATAGCAGTTTTATCCTAAAGGAGTCAACAAACCAACTGGCACATCTTACAGCAGAACAATGGGAGAAACATTCCACAGAAATTAGGCACTGAATTCTGTAAAACAAACAAACAAACATGAAACAACAACAAACTATGCCTGCAGAGCTGAATTAGGACAATACCCATTATTCAATTACTCAAAATAATTAGTTCCCTCACACAACTGGTCCTGACACTGAATTCACTAACACGCACGGACACTGTTACAGGTCAGGACCAGTCTGCAGTACAATCAATTTGACCAGACCAAACGACTGTACACTGTAGCAAATTACCTGAGCACAGTACACACAGCCTGGCCATACAGACTGGCCGCTATAGTACAGACTCAGTACACACACCCTGGCCATACAGACTGGTCGCTATAGTACAGACTCAGTACACACAGCCTGGCCATACAGACGGCTATAGTACAGACTCAGCACATTACCAGCCTGGCCATATAGACTGGAGTCGCTATAGTACAGACTTCCAGCATGACTACAGCTGCCTGGGCCATACAGACTGGCCGCTTATAGTACAGACTCAGTGTTGACACACTCCTGGCCATACAGACTGGTCACATATAGGTACAGACCAGCACACACAGCCTGGCCACAGACTGGCTGCCATAGTACAGACTTCAGCACACACACAGCCTGGCCATACAGACTGGTCGCTATAGTACAGACTCAGTACACACACCCTGGCCATACAGACTGGCCGCTATAGTACAGACTCAGTACACACAGCCTGGCCATACAGACTGGTCAGCTTATAGTATTATGACTCAGTACACACAGCCTGGGCCATACAGACTGGCCGCTATAGTACAGTGATAGAGAGAATTAGAGTGTTAGACAGAGAGAAAAAGAACGAGAGAATGACAGAGAATGAGAGAGAACAAGAATGTCAGAGAGAGAGAGTGAGAAAGAGAGAACGAGAGTGTTAGAGGTGCATCATTGTGGAGATTCAATTAAAGGCTAGATGGTGTCCCATCTATGTTCCATCTATGAGATGGTTATAAGTGATAGACCATTGATCTATGACATAATTGCTCACGTTTCTCACCCCAACACGTCAGACTGTATTATTCTCACAAGGATCATGATGTGATGTCGTCAAATTCAGTGTAGCATTGCATTTGTAATCGGTTCAGGAGGGAGGATCAAGTTGTGTGTGAATGTGTGTGTGTGTGTGTGTGTGTGTGTGTGTGTAAGAGAGTGAGAGTGAGTGAGAAGGAGAGAGAGAGACAGAGAGAGAGAGAGAGAGAGAAAGAATGAGAGAGAGAGAGAGAGAGAGAGAGAGAGAGAGAGAGAGAGAGAGAGAGAATAAAGTGGTGGTTTGATCTTGCTCTGTTCTCTGTTGGTCTCTGATTGTGAATCAGGTTCAGTTCAGGATTTGATTCTCATTGATCCGCTTTCGCGGTTTTACGAAAGGCTTTGAGTGAAAGCAGTCAGTTCACGAGTCTCTCTTGAGAAACTGGCTGCGTTATCTGGACTGAACTGAGCAAAGGGCAAATCCACAGGCGCGCGGCCGGCGGAGCGACCACTGAAGTCCTGAAGTTCCGTCAGACAGACAGAATGAAGAGCTCGAGAGGAGACTTAAACAGCACAGGTAAACACACACACACACACACACACACACACACACACACACACACACACACACACACACACACACATTACCTCACACACTACCACACACACACGCACACACACACACACACACACACTCAGCTGTGAGTGTGAGCCAGTCTGTGTAAATATTCTGTCAGTCTGTTTTCTCTCAACACATTAGTACTGAACAAACTGGGAGAACACTTTAGGGTGCACTGGTATAAACGGAGAAGGTGAGTGAAGTGTTAGTGTCTGACTGACTGAATCTGATTTATTGCTTAATATCACATTGAGATGCACTGCAGGGCAGGAGGTCCAGATTACACAGTCTGATATGATCATACCATACTAGGGCAGAGGTCAACAGTGATGAAGAGGATGAACAGAATGAACAGTTTTTAAGGGGATTCTGAGTTTTCAGGTGGACATATGGTCAGAGTGCTTTTGCTGTGAAATGCTAAAATGAAACTAAACCACATCATTTCTTACCCTGGTGTCTTAGTTGTGACAGCTATAACACATTTTCTCACTAACCTAAAAAGACCTTTAGATATACAGCTTAATATGCACATCACACACATTTGTAAATGTTAAAATGGTAAAATATTGGTAAATCAAATAAATAACCTGTTTATTTAAGGCCCTGTTTGCCTTAAAGCAGGGTTTCTCAACCTGTGGGCCAGGAACCAACAGTGTGCTGTGAAGCACTCTTTTTTAGTCCACCAGCCCATCCTCAGGATTAGTGTGAGATAGGAAGTTTCATTTTCTTAATCGAATTTTCTTCCATTAGGATTTCTAGTTTCTAGTTGGGCTGTGAGAAACAAAACATTGAGAACCCCTGCTTTAAAGTACAGTTCCACCAGGGATCTGTTTTATCTTTTTACCATTTTAGGCCAAAATATATCTCAAGGCTGTCCAAACAGTAGCGACATCTTGTTGCTGTCACCACCACTGTGAATAGTTTTGGTTTTGCCAGTTTTCTAGAATGCCACATTTCTTGTCAAACCACTCTCATTGACCTTGTTTACACTCTTATTTCTTCTTTACTCTTAGTTAAAGAAATCAATGACCATTTAAAAAACGAGTTATAAAGCCTAATATTGTGGGCTGTCTTTAAAAAAATGACATCTATTAGTACTTTAGTACGTCAGTCACGCAAAATCAAGTCATTTTGGAGCATTTCTGCAATTCGGTTGATCCACACATCATCCACTTTTGAAACACTGGAAACAACAACGTCCAAACTTACACTATGGCAAAAAGGGAACATTTTATGTGACAGCAGTGATGTAATAACAGCAGTATTTAAGGTGTGTATGTCATTTAAATACATTGCGTGTGTATTTCAGTTACAAAACACACCAGCCCACTCTCGCTCAAGCGGTGGCCTTCTTATTTGCCAGGCAGCGCAGCGTGATACACTCTACAACAACAATATGTCTATCTGTTTCAGAGAGTTCAGCAAACAGGAACTAAGCTTTTAAATGTAACCAATTATTTATCTGGGTTGTGTGTGTAACTCCACTCAGTTGCTGTGATGAAGGGGGAAGGAGAGAAATCTCAGTGGAAGCTGTTTATTGAGGACATCAGTGTTTTACAGCTGGTGATGTCGTTCCTCTTTATGGGTGAGAGATTTGTGACGCATTCACGCATCCACACGCATCCACACAACCTCATTCATTAACCCTTTACACTCCCTGGAAATGCCAGTGGTTCCTGTTCTCTTTCCACACTGGTATGACTTATGAACAACTAGGGCTGAGCAATATATAAAAATTAACATCTTTCGGCATAATTTTCACAAGATTGTGTAGAGTGTCATTTCTCTGGAAATGACACAAATGACCCACTCATGTCGATTCTTTGAATAAATTTGCACACAGATAGTAACCTGTGTAGCAGTTATTAGCAATATTACAAATATGGATGTTTTATTTCATGTATAAAAGTTATTAAAATATCTATATAATAAATTACACAAAGGAGCAACTCAGCCAGTTTGCAGTGCATTGCTTGTATTTACCAATTAGTAAACTTTAGGGTGCAGTTAAATTCAGAGCATTAGGGGTTAATGACAGAGGACATGAAAAAAAACCTGACACAATGCCTCCAGTGAACCAAATGCCTGTAATGACTAAATCATATTAGGTCATGTCATTCAGAACACATGTAGTGTATTGTTTTATGTGTCTGTATTTAGGAGTGGCATGTCTGCTATTGATGCTGTATCTATTGTTCACTTCACTGTGGCCTATCCCTGCCCTTTACTTCACCTGGCAGATCTACGACTGGCACAAACCTGAGAGAGGTAAAGGCCATGTATACACACACCCGCTCCTAATCCTTCCTTAATTCTTCCTATGACTCAAGCACTGACACAACAGTACACTCTCAGCTGTTGTTGCAACGCACATTGAACTTCCTTTTTCGTAATATTCAGTCTCATTTTTTTTGACTTCCAACACAGCCTTAGCAGTTCTATTCAGATGAGCTTTAAAGGTTCATACATCAAAGGCCATTCTTCAAAAAATCTCAAAGCTTCTCTTCTTTCTTAATTTCTTCTACATTTGCTGAACTGTTGTTCTTAAGAACTATACTAATGCACCACAGAAAATGGGAATATTGTGGAAAAGCTCACTTGTGTTCATAATTTCGTCCAAAATGTTGAGTCAGAAATCCAGAAATCTCTGTCTAGTTCCTGTAGAGAAGTACTGACAATAGAGTTCCAATACTCTCTTGAGCAGATAAACCTGAACATGTTCAGGCTTGGGCTAGATGAGTATACCGCTGATCAGTAGATTTCTGGTGTTCTGTTTGGAATGATTTCAAATTTGACCTTTTTCTTTGCTTTCTTGGTTGTTCCAGGTAGACCTGACATGATAACTATTTTTGTGTGAAAAAAATATACTGTCCCAGAAATTATTGTGATGAATGTTATTATTGCCATAGACCATTTTTTGCCACTCATAATTTAACTAATTTAACTAGTCCCTCTAAGGAGCATTTTAAAAATGTAAATAATTAAATAGGAAATAAAACTCCCATTTTATACATACCAGCTCATTCTTGTTAATGGGCTCTCCTTGCAAAAATAAATAAATAACGGTAATAACAAGGTCAGCAAACATTTGAGGTCATGCTTGTATATTGTAGAATGTACATATACATATACATACAGGGGTTGGACAATGAAACTGAAACACCTGTCATTGTAGTGTGGGAGGTTTCATGGCTAAATTGGAGCAGCCTGGTGGCCAATCTTCATTAATTGCTCATTGCACCAGTAAGAGCAGAGTGTGAAGGTTCAATTAGCAGGTAAGAGCACAGTTTTGCTTAAAATATTGCAATGCACACAACATTATGGAGTTCAAAAACATACCAGAGTTCAAAAGAGGACAAATTGTTGGTGCACGTCCTCCTGGCAAATCTGTGACCAAGACAGCAAGTCTTTGTGATGTATCAAGAGCCACGGTATCCAGGGTAATGTCAGCTACCACCAAGAAGGACGAACCACATCCAACAGGATTAACTGTGGACGCAAGAGAAAGCTGTCTGAAAGGGGTGTTCGGGTGCTAACCCAGGTTGTATCCAAAAATGTCCTTCCCAAGACGAATAGACGCTGTATTGGCCGCAAAAGGAGGCCCTAGTTCACCATACTAATCAATTATTGTGGTCTAAAACCAGGTGTTTCGGTTTCATTGTCCAACCCCTGTATGTCGATAATGTAATTATTGTGACAGGCCTTGTTCCAATGCAAGAAAAGAAATGAACATGAAAACACCAAAGCAACAATGTTCTGAAAGAAGTTGTACATTTTCAAAGCAGGGATGGCAATATTACACATACACGGTATAGTCTGTGGACATCTTGTCCAATTTTTCTCTCAAAATCAAGAGTATTAAAAAGGAAAGTCCCCATCCCCGTTTTTCTGCAGTAACTGTCCCTGCACTTCTTGGAAGGTTAGGATGATTTGACTGCATTAGGTGAAGTGGATGCTATATGGCTAATGATAGATCCTAAACACCACTGCAAATCATCCCTGTGTGCACATTTCAATGTATAAGCAATACATGCACCTGAATTACAGCAATACAACTGAATTCACTAGTAAAAGGGACGTCCACAAACCTTTGTATATCTGTTGGATTTTGTTATAGCAGAGCTCTACTGTATGCATTTTAAACATTTTCATTCATAGAAATTTTTAGGCTCACCCAAAAACCATGTTACAATTTTACATTAGTGACTGAGTGCAGTGCTATCCACTAGGTGGCAGAAGATCACAGTTTGTGAGGAACTGGAAGGTTTGGGTGCACTTTAAGGAGTACTTCCCTGTTAAGGTAATGTAAAGAAACAGTGTGTCTGCATCTGAAGAGTGAAAAATATCTCTGATTTACTTTCAGAACGTCTTGCTTTCTTTGAATGAAAATTCAACAAATATCGGTCTCTCTTGCACAGTTGGTGAAGACAGCAGAGCTTAGTCCCAGCAAGAATTACATACTAGGCTGTCACCCACATGGCATTATGAGCATGGGGGCATTCTCCTGCTTCACCACAGAGGCTGGTGGCTTTGCTGAAGCTTACCCGGGCATGCGCTCCACACTGGCCATACTGGCTGGACTCTTTCGCCTTCCAATCTTTAGAGACTACATCATGCTTGCAGGTAAGTGGTCATGTAAGTTCATCTATAATGGAACATACTAATAGATAAATAAAAAAAATTACTGTCACCAATCTTGTCTTTATATATAGACAACAAAAATATATTTTGTTTCAAAAAAATCTGAATGAAATTGCATAATTAGGCCATATTTCAATTGTTGTTTAAAATGTCTGTCCAACAGTCCTTATCCATAAAATTAGTGCCACCTCCTTGTTTCTACGTACTTTGACCATAGGAGCACTTTGTAGTTCTATAATTACAGAGTGTAGACCTGTTTATCTGTATGTTACGTAACCTCCTTTCACCCTGTTGTCAGTTCATCAGTCTACTGATGATGGACCTGAGGATGACAAACATATACTGTGGAGAAACAGATGAGGTTGCCTCTGACTTTACATCTACAAGGTGGACCAACTATGTAGGAGAGTACAGTAGAGTGGACAGTAAGCGAACACAGTGTTTAAACACTCCAGCAGCACTGCTGTGTCTGATCCACTCGTATCCACTTATACCACTCTGCTCTGTGGTGGTCCTGTGGGGTGCTCACCACTGACGAACAGGACAAAAGGAGGCTAACACAGAAACAGAAGGACTACAGAATGTAATTTGTGGTGCTAGTAGTATAATGTACTCCTATGTGGTAAGAGGAGCTGATAAAATGGACAATGAGTGTAGAGGCGGTACTCGTGTTGTGGCTAATTGGTGTGCAGTGTTTGTTATCGTGCTGAGTTATTTCTTTAATGGATAGGGGTGTAAAATTGAGATTCAACTACAGTCACTTTGGAATGTCCATTTTATTACTGTTGAATAATTAATTCACAATATATAATGCATGTAGTTATTTTGTTATCTGAAACAAAAAGAAATGTAAGAGTCTGAACAATTCTTGAAAGTAAAAAGGCTTGTTCTATTCTGAAATGTTCATGAGTCGAACTGAATCCTGCCATAATTTGAGTTCAAATCTTAAACGCTAAAATTTCCTTCCTTCTGTCATTCACCTTTTCTCTGTGTCCCATTCTCTCTCTCACTTATGGTCACAGGCATGCTTCCGGTCAGTAAGGAGAGTCTAGGATACAAACTAAGCCACACGGGTGTGGGTAATGCTGTGGTGATTATCATCGGAGGAGCAGAGGAGTCGCTAGCATCTTCTCCTGGAGCCAACACTGTGGTGATGAAACAAAGGAAAGGCTTTGTTCGACTGGCCTTGGAGAATGGGTGAGATATGAAAAAAGATAAAAAAGAAAGAAGCTCAATAATAATGCTCCGGTCAATACTTCACTGGGATTACCTTATTAAATATTGCACTGCTGCAGACAATAAGAGTAAATAGCACCTGGAGGCCAATTCTGTAAAACTGAAAATCAATTCTTGATATTCAGATAAAACAAG
The DNA here is from genome assembly GCA_034509495.1 of Acestrorhynchus altus. Taxonomy (NCBI): domain Eukaryota; kingdom Metazoa; phylum Chordata; class Actinopteri; order Characiformes; family Acestrorhynchidae; genus Acestrorhynchus; species Acestrorhynchus altus. Next base: position 27,385,712 of record CM067511.1, on the reverse strand, counting down.
GAAACATTCTCAAATGCCAAGTGTCTCTCCTCCATGGAAAGAGTTTGCATTAAAAAAACATAAATTCAACCCAGTAATGTGAATGTAACACTTCTTAGTCATTTTGTCACGGCAATGTAGTGGTTTCCAGGTGTTATTCTGCATAGGTTAACTACATTTACAACATGTACTTGCTATGTCCATAGTGCTGATCTGGTTCCAGTATATTCATTCGGGGAGAACGAGCTCTTCCCTCAGGTGCTGTTGGCCGAGGGCAGTGTGGGACGAAAACTGCAAGCCATATTCAAGCAGGTCATGGGATTTGCCCCTTGCATTTTCACTGGGGTTCGCTGGCTGTTGCTGCCCTACAGGAGGCCGGTCACCACCGTAGGTCAGTGCAAAAACAAATAATACAACACCTCACTTCTCGACTAACATATACAGGCAGTAGCCTTGGACTTTGAAATTCCATAGACAGGACACTAGTTTCAGCAGTAATTCTGCTCTGAAAAACTCCAGCCAACGTCTAGGCTTAATGAATCTTAAACTTGCCCAAGGACAGGAGGAAGAAAGAAATAAGACTTAGATTTGAAGATACATTAAACATGAGTTGTTTTCATTTCTTATTTGTTACCAGAGATACTGGTGCAAAAACTAAGATATGCTAGTAATAGTTATTAATGACAATGCAGATGCACTCACACAGATTGTCTGGTCCCTGTAGAAAAGTATTGCCAATAGAATAGGACTGGAGTAGGTAGACATGAACCTATTGATACCATGCCTATAGCCAGACATGGTCTATAGGGGGAAAAATGCCCCTCAGCATTGAGCTGTGGACCACTGGATCTGGTTTCTCTGAATTGATGGTGGTCCATCCAACAATTTTGAGAGGAGTTAGGAGATGGGGTGGTGATCAAAATGCAATCAAATCCTCACAGCAATGCTTCAAAATGAATTGATTTCAGAAAACAGGGAGAGGACTTTTTTATAATAGTGTAATTATAGCGCAGTTCCAACAGGGGTTGTCAAACCTGGCATAACAGTAGATGTTTCCACATATTTGGTGTGTAGCAGTTTAACACATTCATTGACACTGATGCTTTAAGAAGTGTTTGTGCACCAAGAGTCTGCCACAGTAGACGGCATCCAATCAGAACAAAGCTATTTTACATATCAACTTAAAGCAACAGCTTGTTTAATCCTAAAGGATTTAAAATTCACTCCATAGAACAAATGTCATAAGTGGATTTTGAGCTGAACAAATTCATGATTAAAAAACAAAAATCTCTCTCGCTCTCTCACAGTGGGCAGCCCCATATCCGTGCCTCATGTTCACAATCCGTCTGAAGAGCAGGTGGACCACTATCACTCACTGTACATGGAGGCCTTGTGCAAACTCTTCCACACCCACAAAACCAGCTGTGGACTGGCCGACACACACCAACTACACATAATTTAGACACTACACACATGTAGATACAGCAATATAAAAAGTGTGCTCTGTCTCAATTCCTGAAATTGTACACATTTCAAACACTTAAATCAAAACCTAATGATGCACAAAGTGGTACCTGAGGAACAGGACAACATGACATGAAATGTACAAAAAATGTATCTATGTTCATCTATTAAGCAGTTGAAGCCAAAGCACAGTTTGGTTATGCATCAGGACAATCCAAAGCACACAAGCACATCTACCTCATAAAAAATAGACATTTAAACATCTGGAATGGGCTAGTCCACGTCCCAAAATGTCAAAATGCTGTGGCAGGTCCTGAAATGTCAAGGCCCACACCTTACTTCACTGAGCTTAGTGGGCCACAATTACACCACAGTTTTGAGTCACTAATTAACAACTACAAAAAACTTTAGCTACAGTTACTACAGCTAAGGAAGATGTAACACTATTGAAAGGAAGGGAGCAACCACTTTTTCCCACTGTGGACTTAGTTCTTCATGGTCTTTTCTTAATACAAAAAGTTTGTTATACAGTTTTTTGTTCCTTCGGGTCCCTTTTAAAATGCTTAGGTTTTGGTTTAACATGTTATTCAGTGTTTGAATTGCACACAAATTCAGCAAACACCTTTTCATGTATATAACAAACAAAGAGCAGTCCTTTTAGTTTTTTTTCAAAATTTCCTACTAAGGTCAGTGACCTCAAACCAACCAACACAATTCTGAATAGAAGATGTACTGTTGCAAATAATATGCAGCAGTTCAGTGTAGTTTTTTATGGTTTCAGAAAAGATTTACATTTATAATGGTCTCAGTTCTAAATATTTCAAGTATATAATTCGCATATATTGCAGTTTTTACAAAATATGATGTGCTAAAAGTGATAAATTATTTAATTACCAATCAGAGCAGTATTGGTTGTGAATCACGCTCCTCTTAACTAATGAGCAAGAAAAGGTGGAAAACTAACTTTACCCTTCTGTAAAGTTGCCATTTTGGAGATGTTTTTCATTGGAATTATGACTTTTTTTTTTTAATCAGACAAATGTGACTGTATCCACTGTAATCTTAATTTAATTTCAGCTTTTTTAAATGTTCTAAGTGTGATAAAATTGTTTATTGAAGAGTCTATGCTTTTATAATTGTGCTTAAGATATTTATAAATGTTATTTAAAATGAAAACACTTGCAGTTCCTTTTTTGTTTTCCAGCAACTACCTTTCTTAGCCGAAATGTTAACATATGGCCTGACCCATATGTGGTACAAAAACATGTACAACTGAATTTAAGGGAAAAGTATGATTTTCCTTAAGCAATGGTTTTGGCTGATTTGAGGTTAACCTGATTATCATATAGTTTCTTTGTGATCAATTAGCTCATGTCTAATTTAATAATGATAAAGAGCAGAATTCAGAGGTCCCTCACTGGAAGCAATGCAATCCTTTGTAAGCAAAGCATTCCAAAATCATGACAGTACCACAAACATGCTTTACAGTTATTATGAGGTTCTTACCTTCAAATACACGATTTGATTTTCTTCAGACATACTAGATCATGTTGCTGTTTAGATCCAGAAACAGCTCCACTCTAGATTCTTCCAACCATACAATATTGTACCAGAGTTCAGGAACATTGTCTAGGTGTTGAGTGTGATGTGCATATTATTTAAATGCCCAGTGGAAATGGGAGGTGGGCAACAAACCTTTTTTTAATGTCTTTATATCTTCAGAATTCTCTCCTCTGTGTAGCATGGTGTGATGGCCTAAATCAAGAATGGCCATTAACTGAAGCACTCGCACTACATCATAGATATGCGTGACACAGAAATGACACACACACACACGCACACACGCAATTAAGTCTTTTTTACATTATTTATTTACAATACATCCATTTAAAAATCAGTGACACTGACAAAGGTATTGAGGCAAGATTTTGCTGGAATTCATAAAAATACATACAGTCCATCATAAAAGGGGAAAATCTTGCTACATACATTTTGGGGGAAAAAAGTCACTGAACTGCATTTAAAACAAGCTGACCTTCCAAGTTCAATCAATACCTTGAAGCTAAATCTGCTCAGTGGCTCCACACTTAAAGTATTTAGCCGCAAGCTGCAGTGCACTTGAATAAAGCTCATCAGAGAGCAAGCCCCTTCTCCAAAAGGCTGCAAACAAAGCAATAGCCAGGTGTTTAAGAGATCAACCTTGGCAGTATGGGAGGCAAGTTTATCCATTGAAACAGAGCAGACTTTCAGGCCATCTGCACAGGTTTTCTGAGACAGCTGTGTGTTGGCTATAGGGAATGAAACTTGAAGACTGCAGATGAGTAAATATATTAGTTCAAGAACTATTCAACGAGTGCTTGAAAATCTCCTCATGGGGGTCAAAGTTGTTCCTTTCACAGTTTCACAGACCAAAGTGCTTCACGCATTATGCATAATGTTCCTCACCTCAAATGCAAGAAGAATATCCTCCTCTTCTCAGGGAATGCAAATTTTCTTTGCAAAATTAAGGTGAGAAATGTCCATCAGCCTTTTTTTCTCTGCAGTCCAAACAACTTAGCATATTGTCAGTTCCAGAGACGTTGACAATGATCCGTGTCTTCCAACAAGAAAGAGGGATCATACAGTCCATTTTAGACACCTGAGACACAAACAAGAGCATAATGATTATTCATGATTTAGCTTGTCTTGTTCTGTATATCTGATAATGCACTGCAAAGGCTTGAAGTTTTGTGGCAGAAACCTAACAATGCACACCGTTTATGTGGTGTGTGTGTGTATTACAAGGTACATTAAGCTTGTTATCGTGTTATATAATGTCATGTGTGCCTTACCTGGTCTCGTGATGTGTCCCTAAACAACGTACACAGCAGTAGCGTGCTCCACATGACACACAGGTGTAATTGGATGGGAATCCGCACACAGCACAGAAATGACGCTGAGGAAGCTTAGAGGGCTCAGCACAGGCTGTCAGGTAGTTAGGACCATCACTTACACTTAGGTCCTGCATACATGCAAGTAAACAATTGATATAATCAAGACAGAGGTATCAAATGTATTTAGGTATTTTTGGAGAAAAACTAGAACAAGGTAATAAAATGTTGTTTGAAAATGTTGAAAGCAGATGAATTCATAACATACATAACTCACCTCCTCCTCTAGTAGTGCCTGGAAGTTTTTTCGAAACCGCTGCTTAAAATGGTCACCTCTTGTCTTTTTCCTTCTCTTTCCTGAAGGTAAAAAAGAATGACAAAAAAGTCAGCCTTAAGAGGGCTAAATACTAACTACAAAATAGTTTCAGACCTTGAGCCACAAAAAACACCTCCCCAACTTCTTTTGCTACAGAATGCTATTAAAGCTGGAGTCAACAATATTATCCTCAAAAGGCCAGTGCAGCGGTAGTTAATTTCATTGAAGCAACAGAACGTGCACACCCTTTGTAGTAAGCTTATGCAATTTCCAGAGCAGCACAAAGTAACAGTGATGTTTTCTTTGTTAATAAATAAGTATCACATGAGCCATTCATACTATGTCAGAAATACCTACAGTATTGCTGTTATTTATCATAGGGGAGAAAGAAGATTAAGTCTTGAAGCACCTTTAGAAATATGGCATGAAATCTGTAAAAAAAACAGTCCTATTATTACAGAGTTCTACATTCCATTATAGAAATAGCCCTGATAGCAACTCTATGTACCCAACCCTAATGTTGCTTCAATCATGACAAACAAGAGTGAAGGTTCCACTGAAATTTACAAATATAGACGTTAGTAAATTGCATCTGGAATTGGGGTTTGGAGATGCTGTTTCCATATGACAAGGCCTACTGACAAATCCACAACACATTTTCTTTGTATGACTTCCGGTGACCTCAGGACCCCAAATACAGCTATACAAAAGCCCTTCATCATGTTTCCTTGATGCATCATATTAATAGCTGCTCCCCAAGAACTGTAGGTGCAGTATGATGCAAGTTCAATACACTTAATCAAAAATGCAGACAAAGAATGAATAATAGCTTCAACCAATAAATAAGATTTAAGTGTGATATCAGCTCACCAGATTCGTTATTTTCGTCGAACTGCGGCAGGCGCTTGACCAGCTGTGGCAGACTAGCATGAGGGTCGTCCTGGAAGTTGTCCTTCTCCAGAGCCTCAAGCTGCCGTGTGAGGCGCCGCTGGCGGGTGGCATTGTCCAACACACGCCGCTGACCTGGGTCCTGAGAGCGCACTAAAACCGACAGAACAAAAGAAGCTCTTACACACCAGCTCATTTTATCTGACAAAATGCCGTTATGTGAATGAAAATCTAAAAATAATGGCTTTGTCTTGTTTCTTTAAAACACTGACTAAGAGATGTAAAAGAAGCCAGGACTGCTAGAGCCCCCCACGAACTCACGTATGAGGTATGTGTTGGCAGTACTGCTACAGAAGAACATATTTTAAATCTCAGGTTTCAAAAGCAACCATTTCATTAAACAACATGACAAAAATACTGCATCTGGATAAAATAGCTGCAAAGTCAACACATTTCACATAGTTGACAGACTTTGAGAAGGGGCACATCATTGGATGAGAGCAAGGTTGTTTCAATGAAATAGACATTTGGGGTCACATCGCCCATTTTGAGTCCCACCATTGAAAGTCAGCTACTATGGGCTTCATTTGAAGGGGTGTTGCATACAAGAAACCTGGACTACTATGGACAGAAAATGTCTTTAGAATTTAATCCAGGTTATGTTTAGGAAAATGACAATGGTTAAGTTTGAGAATTTGGGCCATGGGTTAAGCTCTTTCATCTTGCCTTTGATGTGGAGCAATGCAGTGCCCCAAATGCTGGTATGACAATGGGAGCCATTGCATATGACTGTCAGTTGCACCTAATAGTGATATGAGGGGATCAACAGCTCGGTGATGCATATGTACAGGACATCCTGTGCCCCTGTGCATTGCCTCTTATGGCAGGGCTCCCAACTGGCATTTTTTTTTATAGCAGGGCAAAATTTGCCCACACACAGCAAGGGTTGCAAAGTCTACATTAGATTACAACACTTCCTTGATCTGACGAATTGAACATTTATGATCCCAATTGAGATGCCAGCTTCTGCAATCTATGAATGTGCAGGATATACAAGCCCAACTGCAACATTTGTGGTCAACTGCAATGTTCTCAAATAAAAAAAGTTATCCTTCCACTCTAATATGTACATTCACACATTCCAAAACCACCTTTTTGTCAGTAGTAGTGTAATAGGGTTCATTAAAAAACAAACAAACAAGCAAACAAAAAAACATCAGGCCATTACAAACTCATTCTGTTTCCTTTTCCTATTGAGAGAGTTTTTGTTGAAGCATTAAAAGGGTCTTCCAAAGGGGAAAAATAAAAACAAGCAAAACAGAGAGACAGAGAAAGAGAGCCAGACAGAAAGAGAGAAAGAAACAGAGGAACAGAAATAATGAGAATAAGTGGTGCTTCACTGTGATGCAGACAGCAAAAGAAAACATCTGTTCTGATGTTACGACCCAGAGTAGTATGTATACATCTATAAAAATATTAACATTAGCTGAGCATAAAAATACTAGCTATCTAAACCTATAATTTTGGATAACTACTAATAACAATAAAACTAATACTACTAATAACAATACTGATAATAATACTACTAACACTACCATCATCAATACTAATACTATTACTAATAACAATGCTACAACAAACAACACTACTAATACTTCTAATAATAACAATACTAATATACAATAGTAATAAATACTAATAACAATTAAACTAATGCTACTAATAACAATCATAATACTAACTACCACCATCAACACTAATACTAAAAACATTACTGATAATAATACCAATAACAATACTAATACTACTACTAATAATACAACCAACACCATTACTACTACTAATAATAATAATAATAACAACAATAAAAATACTAATACTACCACCACCTATAACAATAACACTACTACTACTGGCTAATGAAGCCTGGTGAGAACCACTTTTTTACAGAGGTGTTTATTCTATAGATGTGTGTGTGTGTGTGTGTGTTCCTTCCACAGAGGTGTGTTCCATAGATGTGTTTATTCTAAAGATGTGTTTGTGTTCCACATATGTGTTTGTTTGTTCCACAGGGGTGTTTGTTTGTTTGTTGTAAAGAGGTGTTTATTCTCAGTCCAGTGATGAAGTTTGTAGCTGAAGAACTCGCCTCTGTTCTGGTCTGTACTGACTTTAACACTGACTCACACTGTCTCTCCACTGTCTTTATGTTTATTAAGACACGCGTACAGTGGAAGTCTGGAAGTCAGTTAGTTAAAGATAAGCTATTAAATATAAACGAACACAAACACTGAACTGCTTACCTGCTATTCTCTTCTCCGCCATTTTCAAACAGGATTCTCTCTACGGCGGCTCGAGAGGTCAAATCGCGTTTTTCGGTGTTCAAATATCTGCCCGCAGTTTGATAAATCTTACACGGGTCTATTTTATATTGAAGTGCACAGCGATGGTTTTTCTGTCTGGCCCAGAGACAAACATGTATAATGAACAATTGTTTATATCTGCAGCATTATAGATTTTAGTATACCAATACGTGTAATACATGATTCAGTCGCTAGGTGTCAGTGCGGGACGTCTGCTTTGACCATCATAAACACGTTTGTTTGACCGGTATAAAGAGTAATGAGTGTGTAAATACTATCTACACACACACAGAACTCTTTAAAGACACCTCTCTGGTGGACTCAGTCTTAGTTGATCTCTTTGTCTTATTCTCTGTGTGATTCAGCAGCCTGTGTTTAATCTTGCTAGTAGTGATGAACCTTGAGTAAGATAACTTATCAAGGGATCACAATAAACACAGAAATCTCTTATATTTTTACTACTTTTACTATTACTACTACTAGTGTTATCACTACTACTACTGTTATCACTACTACTACTACTACTACTACTGCTACTACTACTGTTATCACTATTACTATTACAACCACCACCACTACTACTACTACCAATACTACTATTGTTATCATTACCATAAGTACTACTACTGCTACAATTACTGCTACAACAACAACAACAACAACAACTTATCAAGGGATCACAATACATATTGAAATCTCTTATATATTTTCAGGATGGTATTTATTATCTTTAGGCAAATACATCATTATACTTTCCAAAAACAAATGAAACTCCATGAGAAGCGTTAGACACTTTGAGTATTTAGCTATCCATATCCATTCAGCCCAGTCCATTGAGGACTCGCTCGCGAGCTCCCTCTGCTGGTCCCTCTGTGTGTTCATTGTTGCGACTGTGTCACGTGGTTTCTTTAACAAGCCTGTTACTTGAAAGGAAAAGTGAAAGGTTTTCAGTCTCAGCCTTTCTGTTTAACCATGGCCATGGAGGCTGACATGGAGGGGACAGGTCTGTATTTCACTCTCAACGCCATATTCACCAAAAAGCCACTCTTTATTTTTTTCCATTGTGTTATACTCTTACTGCTTATATTTTTATTCTTATTGCTACTAAAATTCTATTACTATAAATATTCTATTATTACTAATATTCTATTGCAGAGGTTCTTAACCTTTTTCACTGTGTGACCCCCTTTTAGGCTCCAGTAAATTTCGCGATTTTCGAAAATTTCGAAAATTCTACTACTACTACTACTACTACTGTTACTATTGTAATCAATCAATCAAAGTTTATTTGTATAGCACTTTTTACAACAAAGGAGTTGTCACAAAGCAGCTTTACAAAAATCCGGGTCTTAGCCTCAAATGAGCAGCCAGCGGCAAGAGTGGCAAGGAAAAACTCCCTCAGGCTAGGAGGAACAAACCTTTAGAGGAACCAAGGCTCAAGAGAGGAACCCATCCTCCTCTGGTCGACACAGACATAGGCACATTCATGGGCATAAAAGTTGTAGAACCGAAGAGAAATGTTGCTTGCACTCAATGTAATATAAATGTAAAAGACCGTAAACGCCAGGAAATCACCGGGACCCAACGGTCTATGTGGTCGTGTGCTGAGAGCTTGTGTAGATCATCTCGCACATATCTTTACTGACATCTTCAAACTTTCTCTGTCACTGAGCACAGTCACAATGTGCTTCAAGAGATCCGTGATTGTCCCTGTCCCAAAGAAACCACAGCCAGCCTGTCTCAACGACTACCGCCCTGTGGCCCTGACATCATTGCATCAAAAGTTTGTCAGAGACTTCATCACTTCATCACTACCGGACTCTCTGGACCCATTCCAGTTCGCATACTATCACGCATCTGCTCCGCACCACACTGTCACATCTGGACACTGGAAGGAATAGTTAGGATAGACCAATATCAGCCAAGAAGCAGGGACAGCTCAGGACATGTTGGATAGAGAGGTAGAAAATTTAGTGACCCTTTAGAGGTGTTAATTAAAAACACCTTAATTAGTCATGATTTGAAGACAGAGAGTGTGTCTGTCTATCAAATGTGTGTCTGTCTATCAAATGTTTATGTCTGTACTCAGGGATGCACAGAAATGTGGTGGATTAAAGCAGCATATTTAATGAAGGGACCAAAAATGTCAGAAATCCAGTTTTTGAAAAACACAAGAAGAGGAAAGAGCACATGAATATTGTGCAAACTATAGATAACAGGTGCAGCCATGCTCAGACATCCAGTTGGCGCCTGGACAGGTCGCAGGACAGACTGAATGACGAACACTGTCAAGCACTGTGCAATATTTTTCTTTTGGCCTTTTTCACAAAGCAAAGCATGTACGTCTTCTGCGTTCATACGAGGAGGACGTTGTGCTTTTCCAAAGGAGTGAACGTTGGGATGCATATCATTGATGAGCAAGCGGAACCCTCATCTTTCAGAGCTTCGCACAGTCAGTCCATTCAGAAATGAGTGAAAAACTGAAGGCAGTGCTCTTCGATGGATTAGAAGACGTAACCAAATTAGAGCAGGAGATTGTGTACATTGTGTTTGTGTCTAACAAAGGAGAGTTTACCTCAGATCTCCTTGGATTAATTAATCTGTGTGTGAATCTAACAGCACAGGACAGTGAATGTCCTGTGTCCTTGTATGAGTGTGGTTTTATGAGATAATTGGAAGATGACACAGAGCATTTTCAGTGTTTTCTAGCCAACATGCTAGAGTACTATTCTATTGGCAATGGTTCTCTACTGGGATTAGACAAGCTGTGTATGCACTTGCACATCTATGTCATCAATGAGTACAACTTAAATGTTCTGAATATATTAATCAGAAGGGGTGTCCACAAACATTGTTATATATAGTGTACCTCTGAATAATCTTGAATAGCTCAAACCATCCGACGAAGTTAACATTTCTCCTTCCCCTTGACTATCTCCACACTGACTGACCAGGGACCAACATTTTAAAAGCTTTATGTACACAGACTACACATACTGTGACTTCTGTCCCAGGAATGGGTCACGTACTGATGTATTGGGCCTCATTGGGCTAATATGTGATTGGGCATGATATTTACATTGGCCATAAATGGTTTTACCATAATGGTATAGAGTTGTCTTTTGTTTATTGTGGTGTGGTTGCTAATAAATAACTTTTTTTTTTTCAGATCTAACCCCGATGCCCCGCAAAATAGTAAACATTTTCAGTTATGTTACTGGAAACACACTGAATGCTCATAGAGAATTTGTGAGAATTCTGGACAGACAAATAGAAGGACTGCAGGAGGTGTATAAAGTGGAGGAGTGTGATGTCATTCTTTGTTTTGTCCTGTTTTGTCCTAAAGTGCCTAAATGTTCTTCCTGGTAAGGCACATTCCGGATCTGATAAGTCTGATATTGATCATTTAAAGCAGAAACAGTTTGGATGTAGGTATGGTTGTTTATCGATTCACTGAACTAATGCTTAACTTTTGTTTTTCTCAGTTACAAAGGATGTTGTTCTGGTGGTGCTTCATCACACGTTTGATGCAGAGAGCGTCATTCCAGACAGCAACAGGGCAGTAAGCAGAGTGAACACAGTCGCAGTGGACTGTCTGTTCCACGAAAATAGAGGACTTCTGCATTGTTATAAGAATGATGAGGTTTTCAGGACAGTTATAAAGTTGATTGAAGCTAAGGTACCTTTGTTTCATCTATTGATTCACTTGATTTTAAACATTGCATTTTGAGTAATGAGCTACAGTGGCTTCAAAAAGTATTTAGGTATGTTTGCTGTGCTGAAAACTATGAAGTTCGTTGTGTTTGGATGAAGTGACATTTGTTTTAAACAGACCATTGCTTCAGAACCAATTTTTCAGATGTTCACTCAAAATACCTTTGTAGGTTTCTGTGTTTATGATTGCAATGAATACAAGCTTTTTTGAAAGTCTTTTAAGAAAAAGTATCCTAAACTATGCTGTTTGCACATCTGGTCTTGACAGTATCCTTAGCATTGTCTTATCTGGTTGGAAAGGTTTTCTTGCATCAGTCTGAAGTCTAGAACTTACATATGCACAATTGCTTCAGAAAGTGCACTTTTGTAGATGTTACCATTGTTTTTAATTTGGTTAATCATAAGTTGTGCAACATTTTAATTTTCAAGTGTAATTTTGCACAAGGATTCTTCAGTTACTAAACAAAGTTTCAACTGAGTATTTGTTATAATCACAATAATAAACAATTATGCCCTCATTTACCTCAGTGAGGTCAATGAGGTCAAACTTGTAATTTTAAGTTCATAAAAAGACCTTTCACAATATTAGTATAGTATATAATAAATATGAATTTATAATACTGTATAGATCCATAATGATTTATAGATTTATAGATTTTTTTTACCAGAATACAAAAATAATTCACTTGAAATGAACACAACAGGAGGGTTAATGCAGTTTTTTTCTTTGCTCCTAAACAGGCAGGGATGAAGACAAATGAAGACAAAGATAAAGTCCAAACTGAAAATGACAAGTCTGGGAGTACAAGGGTATGTTTTATTGACAGTTGATCTCTGCAGTTCAGAATACAGATAATATTAGTATTTAATTCTATTAAATATGGGAATACTTTTTTTATTTCCACTAAATGGGTATAATATAGTTAGTCTTAAAGACACTGCTGTGATTGTTAACAGTTCTGGTTTCTTTGTAGTGGTTTCACAAAGGATCACGTAATGTTACTTTAAAGCTTTCTAATCTCACCATATAACTTTATATATACAGCCTTTGCTATGAAACTATTTAGATATTAGTGCTTTGTTCCTGTGTGTAATTGAATGCTGTGTGAGAGATTGGTTTCTTTCATTTTGTGTTCCTTTTGTCTCCCAGGAACTGGCAGCTGATCAAGGTTAGTGCTGTTCAAGCCTTATAAAACCAATTTAACATGTTTTACTAACCTCAAATTCATCCACAGAGGTTTTTTTTAAAGATAGTGTTATCTTTGCTTTCAGAATTTGCTGGAATTTTATTGAATCCATTCTTATACTCATGAAATATCCACAGGACTTGTTTCAAAATGCACCAGGCTTGTTTAGATGTTCTTTTGCAAAATTCTGAGTTTCTGATGACTGCAACCACAATTCCAGAGTCTGCTAAATCTTTCTGAAGGTCTTTTGCAGTGAAGCGGTGGGGGAAGAACACTGTATGGGTAGTGTAGGGCAAGTGTGCAAGGCAGGGCATAAGCAAGACAAGCAGACATGTATTTACATTTTATTTTAATTTACAGTCATACATACAGACAATAAACAAAAACAAATAAACATCCAAGAATAATAGACCAATAACTGCAAAGTCATATACCTCTCACTGTAATTTACCACAAGCATGAAGTAACTGGTGTCCTCCTCTCCCCCCTAACCAAATCTCCTAGGTTTCCAATATTTTTGTAAGGTATTCTGTTCCTTTTTCACTTTAAAATTGTACACACCCAAAATAAGTCTCTGTTATGCTTACAGGGTTAAAGTGTGTTTCATATTTAACTCAGTGCTTCAACTTTAACATCCACATTTGTGGAACAAGATCAGCTGATGTTCTTTTTCAGCCACAATAGCAGAGATCTGATTGGTCAGTATGATATTAATTAATCTGACAATCACAGAAAATCTCAGAACTCAGAGCATGTCGGTTCATTAATGGTTTAGAATAGTGAATAAAATGCTAATATTTGTGTGAGTCTGGTTCTTATCACTTTAATTTGAATGAAATCTGAATCACCAGTTTTCTCAGCAGCTAACCATTTCACACTAAACCACATATCAGTGATGGGATTGTATAGGTAAAAGGTGTATTTCCCCTCTGAAGCATTTGCTAAGACACATGAATCTAGGATGCCATGTTTGGTATTCCCCTGAATGTTTGGTCACCATGTTTTTGTCAATCCTTAATGTTCTTGTGACTGAATAAGTGATTGATTATTATCTTTCTTCTCAGATCTGTCTCAGGAGAAAAACAATTTTGTAAAAGTGAAGTTTTACAGTTGTGTTACTGGGAAAACACTGGACTCTCGTGAGGAGTTTGTCAGAATCCTTTGTAAAAGAAGGCCAGGACTACAGGAGGTGTTTACAGTGGAGGAGTGTGATGTCATTCTGTGTTTCTGTCCTGTTGTTTCAAATACAAGATTACACTTGGGGCTGAGTGACAAACAGGCACGGTTCCAAATGAGACACAGATGTGAACGGGGCAAAGCAAGGGGGGAGACAAGACCGAAACAGAGCAGACGTGCAAAGAAGTACATGAGGGAACCAAAGCAGAACAGAGATAAGATTAGAAGGGATAGACAGGGGAGCCAAACAGGACTGAGATGGGATGGCATGGCATTAGCATTGAAACAGATCGGGTGAAAACATAAGTTAAATTAATAGTTTACTTTGTTTGTTTGCTAAAGATAAAAAACGAATTGGCCACAGGATTTCAGGAGGAATTAACTTTTATCCATTGTTGCTTTCCTGTTGTTTTTTTTTTCCAGCTTCTGGACCGACACACACAGAACATGTCACAGTGCTTAAACTTTTCTATTCTGTAAATGGAGATGTACAAATATTTCATGGGGACCTTCTGAACATACTCTAAGAAACAGTGCCGAATCTGGTGGAGGTGTCTTCAGTGGAAGAGTGTGATGTCATTCTGAAATTCTCTACTGATATTACCATCGAGCTGCAGAGGACTTGTGGTAAACAATGTTTTCATGAATATGAACAGAAGGTTTTAAAGTTAAAGCAGTGCACACATAGTACTCATTCAACTAATTAGAATGTATCCAATCTCTCTCTTTTTCAGCCACCATGCCTGCAATTCTGGTGGTGCTTCATGAGATGATTGATCCAGAGAAGACAATAACAGATATCAGCAGACTTTTGACCAGGGAAGAGACAATCATAGTGGACTGTGTTTTCCTTAAAGACTTTAGTCTGCTGGAATACCCCCAAAATTTTGCAGCTTTCAATAGGATTTCAAATTGGCTGAAAGCTAAGGTGTGTGTTGTCTAGATCATGAAGAACCTCGAAAGATAATTGCCTTGAAGATCACCCAGAAGGCCTGATTGTGATGTTAACATCTAAATTCTCGTAATATTCACAGACATAGTCAGCCTGTTGCTATTGCTGTAGCTTTTGGCATCTAGCTCTAGATCTGCAGTTGATGTATTTAAACTGCACAAATTCCCAGTCAGACAAACTTATGAAAACATATGAAGTACCCCTGAAGGCCTTACATCTATAAATAACACTGTGTTCTCATACTCACCAATTTTTATGTAGTAAATATGATAGTTGAAAGATATACATACCACATAGAAAAAGACAGAAATGGTATCTTTTTTATGGCTGCTTTAAAAAGCACATAAACCAAATAGAAGATTTGGTTGTTTTTTTCATATTGACTTACAGGTTACCTACATCAGAATCAGATTCAGAATCTCTTCATTTCACCAAGTATGTTACACATAGAAGGAATTTTTCTTGGTGAGAGCAACACATGTATGACGTAATGAGTACACAGACTATTTACAAACATTACACTAGGAAGGAGTGCAATAAACAATAAATAGAATAAAGAATATAAGTTAGAAGTTAAAAAGTACTGAAGAGCAGAGGAGCTAAAAGATGAATAAAAACTGTACGGTACACTTATGAATATAAAGTTATTGGAAGTAAAGTTAAATGTTTGTTGTAAGTTATGTTTATCTCAAGTTATGTTTATATTGTCTCATATAAACACATGTACTATCAAGAGTTAAGAGTTTACCATTTAAAAATATGCATTTTAAAGCCCTTTGTGATTAACAAGTGAAAATTATGAAAAAAATGTACACTTCATACTGCAAAGTTCATTTATTTGCCATGTACTCATCCTGAAAATGATAATAAAATTGACTTAAGCTTCACCTATATGTTGGCATGTGTCTGCATTGAACATTATTGTAGAGTGTTTCATGGAGGGAATAAGAAAATGCTTCCAGACTGATGACTGGATACAGCTGAATGTCCAAGGATTTTAATTTACATAGTGCATCCTAAAGGGCATAAGGAGCCATTTGAGATAGTCATTGTACATAAAAAGCTGACACACACACACACACTGATCATGAGTGGACAGGTTTGTATTTGGTAGTTAATGCTACCTTGTGGCTTCAGACTGAAAGACAACTACCTTGATCTAAATATACTGTCATGTTTTATTAGGCCACTTAATTTTTTTGTAAATGGTACAATGGTGTGCTTCTCCATTTAAACTTGTTGATTTCTTTTTGTATTTTTCCACAAATACTAATTAAAATAGCATCACATGATTGAAATATAGTTATTTTTTACAGTTTTGAAAAACTGCCAATAAATTAGTCCAGTCTGGTTGTGGAGTTTTATGTGGAATGCCAGATTTTACAATTGCTTTTTGTTCCAGTACAAAGAAAATTAATAGTTCGGAATAACAAATCAGGCAGCAGGGTGTCACACATATCCATGGGCTTTGGGTTGTAGGTTCAATTCCAGCCCCAGTCACTGTGAGGAATTTGATGTTTTCCCTTTGTCCACACAGGTTTCCTCCTGCTTTCCAAAAAATACATGTGGAAGGTGAAATGGCTGTGCCATAGACTGGTGCCCTGACCAGGGGTGTTCCTGCCTTGCGTCCAACGATTCTGGGCAGGCTCCAGACCCACCGTGACCCTTACCACAAAGAAATGGATAAGAAAGTGTATAACTGCACAAATTTCTTGCAGAATTTTTGCATTTTCTAAATAAAGGTTTAAAAAGTTGCTGAATCTATTACAATACTCTGTTGGTCAGTGGAAGACTCTTGATGGGTTGGGAAGAGTCCAAAAATTACCCCGCCCCAACCAGCAGCAGGTACTCTTGGGGACTTGGGCATGCTGCAGGCAGGATGTATGATAAAAGTGAAACTAAATCTACGAAGCATCCTGTCTGGCTAGAAGAGACTAACAGTAGAAACGCATTTGAACAGTCTGTTCCTCAGAATTTTTTTGCATTCTGTCTCTGTCGTTCTCTCTTTTTCAGGGATTGTATTAGTTTGTAACAAGTCAGAGTCATGGCAGCTGCACCCAAAAGTAAGTTGAACCTACCGACACTTATTATTAATATATTTTGTCTGTTTTTTGCTGAACAATATTCATTTACTGTAACAAAATTAACCACTGTACATGCACATTTGGACAATCTATGTACTTATCAATCCATATTCTCATAATAAGACATCTTAACTTAAATATGTTCACTTCCTTTTGATCTTGAGGCAAGACTGTTTCATTTATCAGGAAATGTGTTGCATGGAATTTACACTGTTTCAACCCAGCATCAGCATAAATACAATGCAGAACAGCAGCTTCAGAAATCTGAGACACTGATATGTAAAGCTATTTATCTGGGTCGGAAACTACTTTATTTACACATATAAGAATAAATACAAACATAAATAGTTGTGATTTTATGTGTGTTATTCTATTACACTGACCATCTTCAGTCTCGTCCACGAGAAAGGCCAGCATTTACCTATTCCACCTATTCTAACCTTGTTTACCAAACCAGTCCTTCATTGAAGTAACTCAGGTGAGGTGCTGATGGAACTGAACTTACTTTATCTAATCAGCGATGTCAGCAAACAAACCTGAGCTCTTCTAACCAACATCCCAGTAATTGACAAACACATTCTGAGTGCTGACTATTGCATTTATGTTAATATGTAATGTAGTGTTTAAGTATAAGTATATTTAAGTATACAATTATGCTCAATTCATTTTCAGCTATGCATAGTACTGTATCTTAAACCAGTTGGTGATGTAAGGACAGCAGGCTGAACCCTGCAAATTTCAGCTCTGTTCCTGCTCCCAGCACACCTCATTCAGCTCATTAACAAGTCCTTTCATAGTTTCAGTGGGTGTGTTAAAGCTAAAATGTAAAGGGCAGTGTTGCCTCCAGGACCAGGGTTGAGAAATACTTTATGTGTAAAATAGTTGTCTATTGTAAATTGTATAAGTACTAAAGATTTCATTAAAAAAACATGTGCAAACAGAAAAAAGAAGCCAAAATGCTTCATTCGTCCAAAATTTCAATCATCTCTACAAATCATCTTTTTTTGAGCTAAAAATACCAAAATAACAAGTTGTACAGCTTGCTTGACTATGTGTGCTGATTGTCCAATCATCATACAAACTTTCCCCATTTGAATGGATGACAATACTATGAGATTCTGTGCACGGCACTGCTGTTTCTGCCGTCTGCTGCAGCTCTGTCAGAGTAATGAATAGACTTTATATGAGAGTTTACTGTCTGTGCTTGGAGGAGCTTTTGGACCTACCAGCTTTTGAGCAAAGGTTTAGGCACCTCATGTTCGGGTACCCCAAACCAAACTTTTGGCACCCCACATGCTGGCTAAACATTTTTGGACATCTGTCACTTGAGCACCCCATGTGTTAGCAAAAAAATGTGGATAAATCTTTTGAGCAAAAAGCACTGCTGAGCTGCATTTCCACAGGAACTGCATCTACCCCTGTGCGGAACTGTTGAAGACGTGTGATTTATTTATTTTATTTAAAAAATGACTGTTGAAAATGAGATAAAAATAAGTTTGTATGTATGTATCATTTCATGCACAGGTGGGTTTAAACTTGTGGGCCGCAACCCTGAAAAGTCTTCACTTGGCTCTTCTGCCATCCTCTACTGTTACCTGTTTCCTGTAAACAGTGCTGTTGCCATGGAGATCAGGTGGTTTAAGGAGACCAACTGCATTTGCATATATAAGGACAGACAGATCACAGAAGGGAGAGGCTATGTGGGCAGAATAAACTTGTTCATCCATGAGCTGGAGAGAGGAAATGTCTCTTTGCTGCTTCGAGAGAGCAGAGAGTGTGACATAGGACACTACCTGTGCCAGGTGACCTGTGGAGACAGAACAGAGGAGCTTACATCAAGAATATGGTGGCGTAAGTCTTCTGCATCATTGTTCTACTTACACTTTTCATCAGATTTCTCAGTAGGGAATTACAAGACAAGGACAATGATAAATAGATCAATCTCTCTCTCTCTCTCGCTCTCTCTCTCGCTCTCTCATATATATATATATATATATATATATATATATATATATATATATATGTATATATATATACGCATATACATCAAAGTATTGATCTGCTACTCATATATCTGTTGTTTAATTGTTTAACAGGTCCACTCCGAAACATTCTAGGATACTCTAAGGTAAACCAATAAAATCTGTCACCATAAATCACTCCTGACTGATTGTGGCACCAACCATATTATATTTTATACACATTTAAAAATGTACTTTAATCTAACTTACCTAATAGTTTAACTTACTTGTGAATGGTTAAGACTCCCTTTGACTAGAACTACTGCATTTACAAAGTGATATCACCTCATACTGCATGTAAGCATAAGGAAATAATACTGAACAAAAAATAGTTGGTATCGTCATTTACCGACTAATCTTTTATTCAGAATATTGTATGAAATGTAAACTTCAGTTATAATCATCTGTTCCCAGAGCCATATGTGCTGATATGTGGTGAAACACATGGCACACATTATTACTAATGGAATTAAAATTAAATGTGACACACTGGTAATAGTAATAGGTTAACCCGTCCGTCCGTCTTCTTCCGCTTTATCCGGGGCCGGGTCGCGGGGGCAGCAGTCTAAGCAGGGATGCCCAGACCTCCCTCTCCCCCGACACCTCAGCCAGCTCCTCGGGAGGAACTCCGAGGCGTTCCCAGGCCAGCCGAGAGATATAGTCCCTCCAGCGTGTCCTGGGTCTACCTCGCGCTCTCCTCCCGGTGGGACGTGCCTGGAACACCTCCCCGGGGAGATCCCCGAACCACCTCAACTGGTTCCTCTCGATGTAGACGAGCAGCGGCTCTACTCTGAGCTCCTCCCGGGTCACCGAGGATCTCACCTTATCTCTAAGGGAGCGCCCGGATCTTGTCCTTTCGGTCATTACCCACAGCTCATGACCATAGGTGAGGGTAGGAACGTAGATTGACCGGTAAATCGAGAGCTTCGCCTTTGGGTTCCGCTCCCTCTTCACCACAACGGACCGACACACCGACCGCATGACTGCGGCGGCAGCACCGACCCGCCTGTCAGTCTCACGCTCTCTCTCACCCCCTCTCGTGAACAAGACCCCGAGATACTTGAACTCCTCCACTTGGGGCAGGACAGCTCCACCGATCTGGAGAGGGCAAACCACCCTCTTCCGGTCGAGAACCATGGCCTCAGATTTGGAGGTGCTGATTCGCATCCCAGCCGCTTCACACTCGGCTACGAACCGAATGTAGGTTAACCCACATTTTACAAATAAAGTTGGTACAAAGCATTCTTTAGATCTGTTACTAACATGGCTCTGTTTTGAACCAAATGTTGTTCTCCTGTGTTGTGACTGAAAGAACCCATTGTAGCACCTTTATTTTTATATGTGTATTTGTGTAACAGCTGCCCTCATCGTTTGGTCTGTCATTATAAAATTTACAAAACAAAAGTCATCAGTTTCCCTGAAAAACATAGATGCACAGTGAAGAGGGAGGAATTAATTCTAAAGGGAATTTAATTCTAATATTCTCAAATTAGACGTTCTCCACCAAACCTTTATGAACATAAACATTATTAATGCATGGTCAAAGTTTTTAGGAACCACTACTTAAGATCCAAGTCCAGATCTCATACCATAGAAATGCTGACTTTATTCTTGTTAAATGTTTTGTGCTTTCAAAATCAGGGGTATGGCAAACCGTAAGGTATGGCAAAACTGTATTTAAGTACAATTATGGAATCAAAAATATACTGTAGTGAAGGACATTAATTTGGTTGCATTATTTCAAAAGCACTAACAATTGACAGATTGTCTGTATTCCAAAACACAGTAGTATCGTAACAAAATACAGTACAAGTACATGTATTTTCCACACCTACCTGAAGTTCATATTATTTTCTCAGAGTGGAGTCATTCCACGTGTCAACATTGAGCAGGTGAGCACATTTTTACAAATACACAAGTATATATTGAAAAAGTAGTACGTATGTAAAATTTGTGTTAATACTTTTAAACAAAAAGGATAATTACTTATAAAGTGACATTTCAAGCTCTTTTTTGTTTTACTTTTGATGGATTATAGTTCATGAAAATTCAGAAGACCAGAATCTTTAATCCTTTAGTCAGAAAAAATTACAAATCAACATTAAAATAAAAAAAGGCTTGAATCTGAATCAGAATGAGAATCAGATAGACTTTATTAATCCCAGAGGGAAATGATAAATATGTAAAAATGTAATCAAGAAAACATTGTGAACAAAGCTTAAATGTATGATCATTCTCTACCACAGTGGTTTAGAAAATGGACAGTGGAGGAGCGACTGACAATGGAGGACTCTGCTTTGCTGATTGGTGAGTACGATGTGCAAATGAAATGTCACAAAGTCAGAAGGAATGAAGAAAAGAATGCAATATTACAGCCTTTTGACACCAATTTTGCAACATTCTGGTCAGATTCTTCAGCGTGAGGGTTGAAGAAATGTTTCCTTCTTGTTTGAAATCATAAGATACACTTGACCTTATTTTGCAACATTAAAATGTTCAACAGTATTTTATACATGACCGTCACTTAATGTTTAATTGGATCACCTTTAGCTTTGATTACGGCACACATTTCCACGAGCTTCTGCAATGTCACAACATTTATTTCTCATTTAATCAATGTGTCAATCCATGTGTAAAATACTGTCTCATGGACACTGAACTACTCTTTCACCATTCGAGCTGCCAGCTGATCTCATTCTTTGGGCACATAATATTGCTGAACCTAAACCTGACCAACTCCAGCAACCAGCTATAGGCTTGTATGAGGCACTAGGCCTGATGGGTGTATCACTTCAGCTGCCTCTCTTCTTACCCTGCCCATCACTCAGGAACAAGTCAATCTGGACCATCAGACCACATAACCTTCTTCCATTGCTCCAGAGTCCAATCTTTATGCTCCCCAGCTAATTGAAGCTGATTGTGCTGGTTAGCCTGACTTATAAGTGGTTTCCAATGTTAAGACCCATTCTTTTGAGTTCCCTTCACATTATGCATGTGGAAATGCTCTTACTTTCACTATTAAACATATCCCAGAGTTCTATTATTGTTTCCACACAAAACGTGTGATTTTACCAAACGTTTAAGTGATTTCTGATCATGATCATTAAATATTTTTTGACCACATTCCTTCTTTGAAAATTATGTTTCCCCACTTTTTAATAAAGTGTTGGACAGTTCTTAACTCTTAAGTTCTTAACAATTCCTAGTTTTACAAATATTGACTTAAAGTTTTATATTACTACCTTTTAATTATTGCAGAGCACAATACAGATGTCAAGAGCCTCAAAAAAGAACTGAAGGAGAAGCAGAGCATGCTGGAGAACAGTGAAGAATACCTGAAAAATATGAAGCTGCAATGGGAAAGAGCAGAGGAGGAGTTGCAGAAAAAGAGCAGCCAGCTGCAGATGATGGTGGTCGTACTGGAGCAACTGAAAACTGAGCTGGCAGAAAAGAGCAAATGGCTTGAAGAAAAAGAAAGGCTTCTAGCTGAGACGGACACAAAGCTAATGGAACGAGACAAGTGGATTGAGGAGCAAGAGAGGCTTCTTGAAGAGAGGAACATGCAGCAGGTTAGGAGAACACACAGCATGGAGGTGGAGAATCCAACATGTGAGTAGTGACTGACATTCCTCAAATATCATTCTATCAGTTTGATTGGTATTTTAAAGGATGGGCAGGCTGGTGTCAGGACTGGTGTGTATTCTAAAAAGTACATTTAGATGTCTTTGTAAAAGTTGCCACCAAAAAGAATCATTTATATTGTTGACCTAACCCCTTCAGTACAGGTCCCGTGTTCGTTTGATCCTTTAAGAAAATTCATGGACAGGAGACAGAGTTCACAAACACTGCTGATTTATTTCACGAAGCTCCAGGGATCTCCACTACACCAGTGAGATCCGAATATGCATTACATTGACCTTGATATATATATATATAGTACAAAACAGCATTATTCTGGGGGTATGTGCACCAATCACAAAGCCAAGACCTGTCTCCCAATATGCTAAAAGCCAATCAGAGACTTGTGCTCTTTTGATCTCTAAGGCTGAGCTCATGCACTCTTGACCTACGTGCCCGAACGTTCTTGACATTTCTTAGAATATGTATACGTTAAGCCACCTTGTTCCGTTTTGATGGGTGCATACTTCCCCCTTCAACCGTTCGGATCTTGCCCGTGTCATGACCCTTCACATACTTTGGTTATATTCTAGCAAGCAAGCAGATAGATGCTCATAATCATAAATGACAGGCATGATATAGTCCTCACATTTAATTCCATTCCAAACGTATATGTTACCCTGTTCATAGGTCAGGTAGAACTTCTCCTCTATAGTTCTGGTTCTGAAATGTTCCACAGTCAGGAATCCCTTTCTGTGTGAAAACAATTCCATGGAGGCCCTCAGATTTATTGTTCAATTGTTCAAAAGGCACCTTAGGTGCTATCTCTGCACATTTCTTTTTTCCAATTCAGACTTAGTAGATGCAGCCCCCCCACACACACCACACCACACCACATCCTCCCCCTTTATGTTTTTTTTCCTTTGAGGAAATATGCATCATAATCAGTGCACCATTATGGAAATCATAGGGCCCTACATTTTTTATAACTTGAGACAGACATTTTGGTCGACTGTATTTATTCTCATTAAAAGCAAACATCAATTCAGTTGTATTTAGTGCAGTTTCAGTTGATTTTCTCAGCAATGGACAGACTGACCTGGTAGCATTTTATATCTTGTTTGTATAAAAAGTACACAAATCTTATAGATCCTTGTAGATCTTCATTCGTTCGGTCACTATCTAAAGTTTGTGGCCATAGGTGAGAGTCTGAACATAGATTGACCAGTAAACTGAGAGCCTTGCCTTTTGGTTCGGCTATCTCTTCACCACAACAGACCAGCTTAGTGTGTGCAACAGTGCAGACACTGCCTGTCAAGCTCCCGCTTCATCTTTTCCTCACGTGTGAATAAAATCTGGAGGTTCTTCAACTCCTGCGGTTCTTGAACTTATTCTTGCTAAAATATTTAATTGAACATAACCTATATGTCTCTATATGTTTTTTTTAAACTCAAGATTGTTACAGTTGCTGAGCTGTAAGGAAGGATTTTGTGATTAATGTAAATGTTTATTAATTTCCAGCAACTGGAGAGTCCACTGATCCAGAGTCTCCAGTTTCTGCTTCAGAGCTCAGGCTGGTACTCCTGGGGAAGAGTGGAAGTGAGAGACGTTCAGTAGTAAACACCATCCTGAGCAGAAAGGAGAGGAGTCAGGCTGGGGCATCTACAGTGAGGCAGCAGAGTGAGAGCAGACAGGGGGAGGTGGCTGGAAGGCAGGTGACTGTGGTGGACACTCTGGACTGGTTTAGTCCTGGACTCTCTCTGGAGGAACTGAGGAAGGATGTGGAGCTCTTTACCCACCTGTCTGCCCCAGGACCCCATGCCCTCCTCCTGGTCATACCAGTGAAGCAGTCTGCAGGAGAGGTGGGACACATTCAGGAGAAAATGGAGGAGATCTTTGGAGAAAGATGTTGGAGGAACACTATGATCCTCTTCACAGTTACCGAAGAAGCCCCAGAGAATATTATTGAAAAGTTTGTCCAATCAGGAGACCGGGTTTTTCAGAGGATTGTAGAGAAGTGTGGGAACAGATTTCACTGTCTCAAGATTGAGGAGAATGGAGATGCTTCACAAATCTCACAGTTGCTGGAGAAGGTAGAGAAGATGGTGGCAGGGAACGAAGAGAGTTTCTATAGTAATGAGATGCACTTGGATACAAAATTTCAAAACACAGAGATGGAGGAAAGGATCACACTGCAGGAAGAAAATAAAGTGAAGGAGGAGGAGGATGAAGAAGATGAAGAAGAAGATGAAGAAGATGAAGAAGAAGAAGAAGAAGAAGAAGAAGAAATAGAAGAGATGCAAAAAGATGTGTTACAGGAGTCTTTGAGAAAAATAGAGGGAATCATACAAGAGCATGAACAAGATATCAGAGAGCTGACAAGACAAACAACTGACCTAGAGAGAAAGATTAAAGAAAAAAAGGATGATACACAGAAAACTGAACTGGAAAGAAAGCTGAAGGAGAAACTACAGAAACAGACAAAATTGAAGAACATAGTTAACAGCCTTAAAGAAATGAATGAGAAGGAGAAGAGAGAGATGGAGGAGAGAAATATGCAGGAAGGAGAAGCCAGAATGAAAGCAAAGAAAAGCCTTATAAAGGTCAGCCTGTCTGAAGTCCAGACCTCAAAGTTGAAGACGGAGGAGCTTCGCAGTCAGATGGAGCAGAAGGAAAGACAAGAGAAACCAAAACAGAGACTTAAAGAACTTGGAGAGGCTCTGCTTCAGGAGAAGAAGCTAAACAATAGTAAGAGTCTGAAGGAGGGATCAAGTGGTTCTACCAAAAAAGGGAAAAATGTTGTGAGAAAACATCTCCAAACTGAATTGCTGTAAATTCTTGAATTCTTGCCCTTATAAATTTACAATGCTGGCCTACCCCTCACCGAGACCCGTGTAACCAAAACAGCTAGGAAACAGCTGGATTTTGGACATGCCTTCACTGTCTCTATTGTCTGCATGTTTCTTGCCCCCCTTCCTGTCCTGGTGTTGAGACTTGGCATGCTTCTAATAAAAGCTCTCGGCACCTTTGTTACAGACATTTACTCTATACCAGGTAGAGTTTTGTTGTCCTCTTGCCTGAACACACTTCACCTGTTAAATGCCAGGTTTTGTAGGTATCTATCTATAATAATCCTTTTCCACCAAACAAACTCTAGTTTTTGAACTGCTTCTGGTTTATAAGAACCTTTTTATAGCAAACCATCCCGCGTTTACACCAGATTTAGTGGAACCAAAGATGCCTCATAGAAAACGTCATCAACAGAGGGCATTGCCCAGTGTCAGCGTTACTGTGTGCTGTTCCATACGTTCGTTTTTCTCCAAAAAGCAGACATGAATCAAATATGGATTGACGTTTGGCGAGATAGGAAGACAGAATGGAACACACATATCTATATTGCAAGCATAGTTCTTTATGGAACCAAAATTGTTTTTTTTTTTTTTTTTTTCTGTACTCATGACACAAATAAAAATCAATAAACACTCATAAATGAAGACATAATTATGTAGGCAAATCAACCCCATAATTACTGAAAAATAAATCTTAAAGAGCTCCTGATACATAATTCATAAACATAATTATACATAATTTGATTGCATATAATAATCCTTACAGGTGTATATAAAGCTACACAAACATTGTAAATGGAGCTCAAGATAAAATGCAAAAATGTTCGACTTCGACTGATATTCTGTTGGAAAAAAACTTGTATCCTCAAGTTTGAATGTATATACTCTCTATCCCTGCTGCTGGAGAGCTGCCATACTGCAGATTTTAACCCCAACCCAAATCTAACAAACCCCATTCAGCCAGTCAATAACTTCTGAAGTCAGTAATTAGTTGGATCAGGTGGGCTGGATCTGCTTGAAGGTAGCTCTCCAGTGGCAGGGTTGGTACATACTGACGTTCTCCTGGTCATGGTGAATTGGATGGCAGTCAGAGAGCTGTTCGTTCACACACCCATCCCTCCACATTATCTTTCAGGGTGACACCTAGGAGCTCACACTCAGAGTCCTCTTCACCCTGGAAAGAAGAAAACAGTGAAAGCTGTGTTGGGGATGATGCATTATTCCATTCTGTTACAGTGCACCAAAGACACGGTACTAGATTATAGTGCTCAAAAGTAATCCTGATGTCTCAGAAAGTGTATAACTTAACTAAAAATACTGGGGCCTTGATTCAAATGCACATACGTCTTTAAACAAGTGGCTGGTTTAGCACAACAGAGAACCTCTACTTGCCAGTGAGACAACTATGTGCAAAAGTTTGATTGCAAGTCTGGGTGACTATACTCTGCTACACCAATAAGAGTACTTGTGTAAGACTCCCACACTGGACCTGTCATAAATATAGATTTTATGATCTCTTGGCAAAAAAAAACACCCTAACTGACAAACATTGCAGATATATAATAAAGTCCAAAATCATGACTAGAAAATATACTAAAGTAGTTTAAAATTACAGAAACTGTTGGAACTTGTCAAACCTCCCATCCAAAGGCAAAAATACAACGAATCTTTCTGAATATTAGTGGTGCAAATTCATGCAGTCCACATCTAGAAGACCATAAGCTGTCAATCAAAAAAGAGATATGCAACAAAATTAATCCCTACATATTCACTTAAATATAGAAAGGATGCAATAATATGTTTACCAGCCTTGTTTCCGCCTGAT
Source organism: Acestrorhynchus altus (assembly GCA_034509495.1). NCBI lineage: Eukaryota > Metazoa > Chordata > Actinopteri > Characiformes > Acestrorhynchidae > Acestrorhynchus > Acestrorhynchus altus. Next base: position 27,358,409 of record CM067511.1, on the reverse strand, counting down.
CATTATTGCTAGTTATTGTAACTTTTCTGATGGATATGAATGTATAAATGATACCTTGAACAGTAATTAATAAACAAGATGTACAGCACCTTAGAGTCTTCACCCCCATTTTAAACAGCAGACTTGTGTTGATTACATATGATTCTGATTGTTTTAATTTAAATTTTAAGTGCAAATTCTTTACTTTCTCAGGTAATCTTTAAAAACACTGCTGCAGTGTTTGTTAAAAGAATATGCAGTATTACATTTATATAATTTTGCAGCATTTTCATGTGCATATGTACAACTACATTTTCTTTTTCGGAACAGTCTCCAGGGTCTCAGGCTCACAGTTACTCAATAACATGGGATAAACCAGTGCAGACATCACCATAAGATGAGTGTCTAAACTTTGAAAATGGAAAAATGACTAAAAAAATAAAAAAATTTTGTTTATTAAGGAATGTTATGAATGTAGTCTGTTCTCTGTTTCCTCATATCTCATGTGATTAACAGTTCAATGGGTTTTTGTTGTTGCCATTCAAATAAGATTTTTTTGACAGGATGTGAAAGTGTTGTTTACACATTAGTGGTTTTTTAGTGGTCTTACACACCCATTATTGCTGAACCACTTCTGCAGTTTGGTTTGAAAGAGAAGAACTCAAAAACACAAATGGTTTCTAGGCAAACACACCGTGGCATTGCACATTATTGAACAAAATAACACATTATTTTTTATATACACATAAAGACACAAACTATTATTTCAATCTCATTACGGAATATAAACTGCTCCCGCAAAGTTTATAAAAAACCCTGGAAAATAACATATATAAGAAGAAAAAGCTGCACCTCTTTATAAGCCGCATGGTTTAAAGCGTGGAAAAAAAGTAGCAGCCTATAGTCCAGAAAATACGGTACTCATTAAGCACACATTATTACTTCAATGATGCTTGTGCCCAGAGGCACAGCACAGGGGTTTATATTTATGAAAAGAACATTGTTCTCTTAACTGAAACAAGAGTAACTCTGGTTGCACAAATTAAATGGTGCCCACTTCCAGGCAGTAGCTTGGCAGTTGCAAGGTGGTCACTACAGTAAAACTGCATTTGCTAGGTGGTTGCGATGAATATTTCAAATAGTTATTGTAGCGTGGATTAATGGCACCTGATTATTCCTGTGAGAAAAATGCTTAGAAGACTTGTTGTTACACGGAAATCAGGAAAAAATCTGCCTGAATAAAAATACAACACAAATAAAAAGAATATAGATATTATAACATCTTTTTTTACATGATTTTTCTATCTTTTGAAGCAACATTATTAATTATTATGCATTTATGTTGCTGTAGTTACAATGTAAATGCTTTTGTACTGTTAATTGGTGGGCAATGAGGTACTCTACTGTAGTCATTCTTTAAAAATACATAATGTATAGAATTGTATAGAATTGACCCTGCTGATTACCACAACTGTGAGGTCAGTAGTAGAGTCTCCAGAGGCATCTGATTGGTCTTTCATCACCAGAAAGCGCTTTCCATTTGTTTGTGACTGCAGCCAGGCCTGCATATAAAACCACATGCAGATACTTCCAGAGACAATTCCAGAAAGTTACATATATAAGTGAAAGGAACATTCTGTCACAACACATTTATACACATTTTACATTCTCCCATTCACATGAATTACACTAAATAGACTCCTCTAATTTCCAGCATCATGGACTCGTACTCCAACCAATCATCAATCACTCAAGATCATTTTCTCCTAAATACTGATTCCGTTCACCCATTCCTCATGACCTATTTTTGTATAAAGCCCACTTTTCAGGCATGGCCTTTAGGAAGTACTGCTTGCATATTAAACATTTATCTTGTTTTTGGTTCCACGTTATCAACCCTGATTTTCTCACTGTAATCTCTGTTCGCTGGTTTCCCATACCTGTCTGGTTTGCATGGTTATTCTCTTCTCTACGGTTTATTGAACCTGTTTGATTTTTTTGGCCCTGACTTGAGCATAATCTAGGAATGTATACTGTGTACATAATGAGTCACACAAACGGTGACTGCAGCGAGCTGTTTAATTTGAGTTCTCCAGAAAACATCATATACCTATATACTCGGAGCGTGTTTGTTTCGGTTCAGTAGCAAGTTTGTCGTGTAGTGTATGACCCCTAGTTGTTTAGTGTGGGATGGATATTGTATAATCTGTAATAATATGTAGTTAATTATCTTCATAACAAAATGAACAAAACGAAACCTCTCAAATAATTTGACGGGTAATAGAGAAATTAAAAACGTGTGAAACTGTTTCTACACAAATGAACAAAACATCATGGCCATTCACAGATGAAGTGTAAAATGTGATTATCTTACAACAGCAGCACATGTCTGCAATAATTTTTTAGATGGCAGCCTGGAGCAAAGACCTGAGTGACTTTGACAAAAATCTTTGGTGCAATGTTTTGGCTCATCAGTGTAAATAATAGTACACAGTGCAGTTGCAAGTATTATTAGCCACAGTGTGAATACATTCATCAGATCAACAAGATATTTGACAAAGAAAGACTGCAGTTAATTACAGCTACATGTCCATGTGTTTACCATGTTGTATTCTGCTACAGCTGCAAGACTGGCATTTCTCCTGCTGCAAAAACTCCCAGCAATGTAGCAGTCACCGTGTTCATTCCAGAACAAATAGAACTTGTTTGCATGGAGAATCCACACTTCTGAAATAGTACAGATGTCTAGTGTAAATTATTTTTTCTCATCGTTCAGAATGTGAAATTACGCAGATGTGAAAATAGTTGGAAATGGATTGTAATTCTCCTCAAATTCACCATAAATGTACCTCTATTTGTGTTCTGGCCAGTCCCCTCTTCCACTCTGGTTTGTCTGCAGTGGTAGCCTGAAAAGTGGTAGTGGTAGACTGAAAACAAGTGGTAGACATATTGTGACAACCACAGCACAAAAGGTGCTACAAGTGTTATTTTGAGCGATGTCATTTAAGAACCGTATTGATGTGTGAGACGTGAAAAAATATAAAGTGTGAAGAAACTGTTTTTTCCAATGGAGAAAACTTACAGAGTACTCCAGCAATGACAAGGATGACTGTCAATAAGAGAATGATGATGATGATGAAAGGCAGGAGCATCATCTTCCTCCCTCCTAATTTAGCTGCAGAAAAAACAAGACATGAAAACTATTAGTAAAATATATATTTTATACATATAACTATATATATATTTGTCATTTTGGATACTGGACTACCTTACCAATGACCACAGTATGTGAGAGCTCAGGACTGTCTCTCAGACAAGGTGGTCAGTAGCACAGGGGCCCCTCAAGGAACGGTCCTAGCATTATTTCTCTTATAATGGAAATTCATATTATTTGTACTACTTCTACTCAGGAACAAATAGAATGATCCAAAATGATCAACTGCAGGCATATGACTAAGCTTAATGGGTACAAGCTGACCTGTCGAGGTCAGGGGAAAAAATGCTGTTCCGTGACCTCGCAAGCACGGTCAACAGATGTGAGATTAGGCAAACAGGAGGAAGTAAATCACAGTTCCTCCCCTTGTCTGTTTTATGAGTCTGCTAACTGATAAGATACTATTCTCTGCTTAGCACTCCATATGAAGTAACAAAGAATGTGTCACCCTGCCTGCGTGCAGAGGAATATAAGCAGCCTGTTTGAAGTTGAACTCAGAACTACTCACAACGTGGGCCATTGTGTGCACATTTCCTTAATAAACTCTCATTTACCACAGAGCTGTAGTATATTTGACAAGAAATTACAAAACAAAAGTCAGAGTGGTGGCCAGGATGGGAGGTTTTCCTGGTTGCTGAGGGAAAACACCATCTGGGAGGATGCTCTTCAGGGAAAAGTCCCTGAACCAAGAAGCTGAAACTAAAAGGCACTGGACAGAGGAATTTCCTCTTATGGATCAGGAAACCTACCCATCAACTAATTACATAGGTGAGTGGAAAATATTTAAATTCCCTTCACATTTCTCCAGAGTAGGTGATCTGTGAGTTGTGGAGTAGGTGTATTCTGCTGTGCAAGACACTGTGGTAGTGATTGTTTGACAGTACAGTATAAGGTCTGGTCCCCTTAAAGTACGACTCTATTTGTCTAGATGTAGCAAATAGCCACAATCCGGATCAGCTGATCACACTCCCAGAAGGGGGAAATTTGAGTGTCAAGAGAGTACAAAGACTTAAGAAAAAGTTGCAAGAAACTCTTAAGGAGAAAGGTTTAAGGAAGTACTGGCAGAAAAAAAAAGAAAAAAGAGAGAGAGAAAAAAAGAAGCCCAAAGGTACAGGCAATACTAATGCTTAAAATAGGTATGCCTGATCTGAACCTTGACTCAGCCCTACCCCGATGACGTCCACCTCACCCAGAGTGCCAGCCTCAAGTGGCCCAACACCTGCATCTACACCAATCCATCAAGCCGCAGCAGATGACCTCATCACCTGCCTGTGGTTGAAGCCCCTATGCAGCCCTACAGTGGGAAATTCAAGAAATCAACCAAGGGCACTGAGGGAGTAGACCCTGGAGCCAACTGGGACAAAAAACACCCTCTAGAGCCTCCAGTATCCAGAGGGACCCGACAGCAAAAGAAAGAAGTTCCAGCCCCCCCACCAGTCAACTACCCATGGTAATGGTAGCAGGACAGGAAAGCCCCTGAGCATCATCAAGGATCATGCCAAGCACCATGAGTCCATGCTGAGGGGCCAGGCCACACGCTGAGTGGGCAATTGAGAGGACACTTTGCATCTGGTCATTTGACAGTGGTCCTAACTGTCCAGTGAGGGCCATCCATCTCAGGCAGAGGAAGAGGTCAAGGCAGAGGAGGACATCAAGACACCTCAGGTGGACGAGGTAAAAGACTGGACTGGATAAATTGATGCTATGAATGTAGAGAAGAAGGACATTTCTCAAGGGATTGTCTGAACAAGGGGACCACTCAAGCCACAGGGGAGGAGGAGGTGGGCTCCCTGTACAGCACAATGTACAAACTGTACAAACTCCCTGCAGTTGCCCGTACTGGAACTCACGGTAAATGGCACAAAGTTGAAATTTTTGGTTGACTCCAGAGCTGCCCATTCCATCTTTAGGGCGGGCGAGGTTACTGTTTTCTTATAAGAAAAAAACTTTCAATACCGTGGGTGCCAGTGAGCAAATAGTGAGGGAGCCATTTTCTACACCCCTGCTTTGCGAGTGACAGGGCCAATCAGTTCAGCATGCATTTTTGATCGCTGTTGTATGCCCCATCAATCTCCAGGGCATAGATTTGTCCAAATGTCCAAATTAAAATGTACTTTTCGAAAGTATACCCACACCACTTATTGGCCAGCTAAACGAAGTGGTATCTTCTATTACAGCACCCTCAATCTACGGCGCACCCCTGCGACATGTGTGACTTTAGTACAGGGTACTGTTCAGCTGATAAGTGACACTGAACTCATGGTGGCTGTAACACAGACACCTGACTCATTGATACACACTGAATTAAGTGATATACCTGAATCACTGTGGGAAAAAGGGAAATATGATGTAGGACTGTGCTCCATTAAAAATCACTCAAAAAAGTGCATTTTGGCCTCAACAGGCCTGATACCTAACCATGACACTTAGTGGCCAACTACCTAGATCATACTCTGCTCAAGCTGCTGAATTAGTGACCCTTACCAAAGCATGTGAACCAAAGACAAAACTGCTGTAATTACACACACAGCATACCGTGGGGAAAATAAGTATTTAGTCAGTCACCAATTGTGCAAGTTCTCCCACTTAAAAAGATGAGAGAGGCCGTTAATTGACATCATAGGTAGACCTCAATTATGAGAGACAAAATGTGAAAAAAAAATTGAGAAAATCATTTTGTCTGACTTTTAAAGAATTTATTTGCAAATAATGGTGGAAAATAAGTATTTGGTCAATAACAAAAGTTCATCTCAATACTTTGTTGTATATCCTCTGTTGGCAATGACAGAGGTCAAACGTTTTCTGTAAGTCTTCACAAGGTTGGCACACACTGTTGCTGGTATGTTGGCCCGTTCCTCCATGCAGATCTCCTCTAGAGCAGTGATGTTTTGGGGCTGTCGGCGGGCAACACGGACTTTTAACTCCCTCCAAAGGTTTTCGATGGGGTTGAGATCGGGAGACTGGCTAGGCCACTCCAGGACTTTGAAATGTTTCTTACGAAGCCACTCCTTTGTTGCCCTGGCAGTGTGCTTGGGATCATTGTCATGCTGAAAGACCCAGCCACGTTTCATCTTCATTGCCCTTGCTGATGGAAGGAGGTTTGCACCCAAAATCTCACAATACATGGCCCCATTCATTCTTTCATGTACACGGACCAGTCGTCCTGGTCCCTTTGCAGAGAAACAGCCCCAAAGCATGATGTTGCCACCCCCATGCTTCACAGTTGGTATGGTGTTCTTTGGATGCAACTCCGCATTCACTGTCCTCCAAACACGACGAGTTGTGTTTTTACCAAATAGTTCTACTTTGGTTTCATCTGACCATATGACATTCTCCCAATACTCTTCTGGAACATCCAAATGCTCTCTAGCAAACTTCAGACGTGCCTGGATATGGACTGGCTTAAGCAGGGGGACACGTCTGGCACTGCAAGATCTGAGTCCCTGGCGTCGTAGTGTGTTGCTGATGGTAGCCTTTGTAACGTTGGTCCCAGCTTTCTGCAGGTCATTCACTAGATCCCCCCTTGTGGTTCTGGGATTTTTCCTCACCGTTCTTGTGATCATTTTGACCCCACGGGCTGAGATCTTGCATGGAGCCCCAGATCGAGGGAGATTAGTAGTGGTCTTGTAGGTCTTCCATTTTCTAAATATTGCTCCCACAGTAGATTTCTTCACACCAAGCTGCTTGCCTATTGCAGATTCAGTCTTCCCAGCCTGGTGCAGGTCTACAATTCGGTTTCTGGTGTCCTCCGACAGCTCTTTCGTCTTCACCATAGTGGAGTTTGGAGTGTGACTGTTTGAGGTTGTGGGCAGGTGTCTTTTATACTGTTAACGACTTCAAACAGGTGCCATTAATACAGGTAATGAGTGGGGGAAAGAGGAGCCTCTTAAAAAATGTTACAGGTCTGTGACAGCCAGAAATCTTGCTTGTTTGTAGGTGACCAAATACTTATTTTCCACCATTATTTGCAAATAAATTCTTTAAAAGTCAGACAAAATTATTTTCTCAATTTTTTTTTCACATTTTGTCTCTCATAGTTGAGGTCTACCTATGATGTCAATTACAGGCCTCTCTCATCTTTTTAAGTGGGAGAACTTGCACAATTGGTGACTGACTAAATACTTATTTTCCCCACTGTATATGCTTGGGGAACTTGCTCAGATGAACACATTAAACACCATACCCTGATTGCTGACCTGTTGCAAGCTATATTTCTGCCCACAAAAATAGACATAAAACACACCCTGTCAGCAGAGGCAACACAAAAACAGATGCAGTTGCCGAAACAGCAGCCAGAACTGTAGCTCAGTAGCCCAACTTCCTGTTTCACTACCCCCTCCGGCCTTGCTGCAGGACATGCAGACAGCAGCTACCACAGCTGAAAAGGCAGTCTGGGCCAAAGACCACTGTGCACAAAAAGCAGGCATCTGGATATATTTGCCCACAGGTAAACCATATTTACCCAAATTGCTAATGCTTGGATTTATTAAAATTGCTCATAATCGCAGTCATATGAGCAAAGGGGGAATAGTATGGTATGATAAAGGACTCACTCAAATAAAAAAAAGTTTGTTCAAACTGCCTCAAAGGGGGAACAAATAGAACTCTCGAACATCAGGGACACCCTCCAGCGACTGAGCCTTTTCAGAACTGGCAGATTGACTATGTGGAATTAACACCTGCTGAAGGACAGAAATACTTGCTCGTATGTGTGTGCATGTGGTCAAAGTGGGTTGAGGTATTTGCAACAGGTAAGCAAGACACGCAAGCAGTAGTAAAGGCATTACTAACTAAAATTATTCCCAGGTGGGGTCTGCCACAGCGAATCTCTAGTGACAATGGTACCCCGTTTGTGCACTCAGCACTAAAAACCATCAGTCAGTCCTTAGGCATAGACCTAAGAAAGCACTGTAGTTACCATCCTGCTAGTGCAGGAGCGGTAGAACGTACAAACCAGATGATAAAAACAGGACTGACAAAAATGACACAGGACACGGGTCTGTCATGGCCAAAGGTCCTGCCACTGGTTCTCTGGCAAATCCGAATCAGACCGCAAGCATGAACGGGCAGTTGTGCATACAAGATTGTGTTTGGCAGGTCTCCAAACACAGGTATCAGACCTCCTGTGCCTGAGGACACTGCTATGGCTGAGCACAAACTTGTGCAATACTGTGTAGCACTGCACAAGTCTCTCTCACTTCTCTCTAAGCAGGTAAAGGCAGTTCTACCCGCGCCAGCCAAGGCAGCTCAACACCTCTGAAACATAATAAATGGAACCAACCACAGTGGAAAGGCCCACACCAAATTCTGCTGTTGACTCATACAGCCATGAAGGTAGAAGGACTCTCCACATGGGTACACCATCACTGTAAACAAGCACCAGAAAGACTGACCTCAGATAGCTGCCTAGGTTGTAACTGTACAGACTAGGGTACTGAGGGTATAACCCATCCTTTCTGTACTTGTGGCCGTCAAGAAACCTGTAAGATGGGTGTGTCAGTACTGATGGTAATGGGATGCTATCTCCTGCCATGGGCAACCTCATCTGGCTGTTATCCGCACATTGGGGGGGATCGCCCATTGGCTCATATACTGATGCATATGGGAGGAAGGTGTACTGGGATGATGCTTTTGTCAGACTCTCTGGGTAAATCAAACAACTACCTTCATGTGCAGAATCATTCAGGCGCAGGCTTCAAGTTACAGTTATGCTGATTACTGAAAGAATCTGTGGAATGATGAAACTGAACGTGAAATCCCACCACAAAGGGTTCCAAGGGGAATGTAACCATAACCAGTTCCGGCAACGCTATGTATATTATTGTTCAGGGCGAATGGAAAGGTCAATACCAGTGTTGCCTCTATTGTGCTACTGGTGATTTTTGTGCCTCCTTGACTGTAGTACTCCTACCCCAGAAAAGGAAGAACTTAATATGTGGCTGGAAAAACTAGACCAGGAAGATGATGAATTGCAGATCCTAGAAGAAACAGTGCCCTTAATGCACCAAACACCCCAGAGACAGAAATACTAGCAGCTAAATGTCACCACAATACTGCATGTATGTCAGCATTACACATGCTAAGCACACTTATCACACATGCCTAGTATGCCACCATACTGCTGTACCGTGAACAGTCTTGCCCCTGACACCTAGTGATACTAGAATAATGAAGTGGTTGTTCCTCATCTTTCCCAACTTATTTACCTTGATTCTGTTTTGTATTCTAACCCCATGTTTACTAGCCCTATGCAAAAATGTTGGTTAAGTCATTCACCATGCAGGCTGTCATGCGGGATGAAGACTGTGATTTCCTCACATCAGCCAACTATGATGACGACACCACTATTCCAGAATGGATGCAAGAGTCTGACATTTGAGTCGATCGATGGATCAATGGGGGAAAATGTAATGGAAATTCATATTATTTGTACTAAGTCTATACTCAGGAACAAAAAGAATGATCAGAAATGATCAACTGCAGGTATGTGACTAAGCTTAACTTTAGGTTATAGTTAGGGTTAGGGTTAAATTAATTTTAGGTTGGGTTCTGATAATGAAATTAAACTGGATGCTTTGTAATATACTTTGTTGATATTGTTTGATTTCTGTGTCTTGGTTACATTTGATAAATTAGGTACACTAGAGTTTCAGGGGTGGGGTGTGGAGTTCAGCAGAGTGATTGTATATGGGAAGAAGCTGGGACTGAGCTGGTTGGTTCTGGCCTGGGTGCTCCACTATTACACAGTGTGTGGTTGGGGTACCCTATTTTCCCAATCTCATCGAATGGGGTCTGTTAGTTAGGAATTATAAGACACAGCTCTACGTGGGGGGTGTTGATTCCCAGGTTGCTGAGCTTGGAAACCAGCATTGTATTAAGGCAGAACGGAAGTCAATTTATAGTATCCTGACATATGATTTTTGTCCAGGTGTCCACCTGCAGAAATGGCATTCTCTGTCAAACTATATGAACTTGTGGGGGTCCAGTGATAGAGCCCTGCCTTCAGGGGACTGAGAACCAGTCTCTCAATGCACATGACAATGGGGTTGAGTGCAATGAGGCAGACGTCATTCAGACATGCTGCAGTGAAACAGTTTGACGAGAATATAGAGAATATGGAGAATATATTCTAATAGCCCTACTTTAAAAGTCCTTGTTGTTGTTTTCACATGTTTGATGAGTGGCACATAAGTGGACGACAGAAACAATGAGAGGTGATCAGACTGTGCCAGGTAGGGCAGGGGACAGAATCTGTAATGTTTGTGTAGACATGATCTAAAGTTTTGTCTCTTCTTGTTGGACAGGAGACATTCTGATAAAATGTTGGCAACACAGGTTTCCTATTTTTTAATCATATTTTTATATCTAAAAAATATTTTTGATAAACATCATTAAAATATAGTTTTTGATATTCACAATTCTGGGTTTGACTAGTAGTCAGAATTACTGTAAAAATATCGGCAGTTAAGATATACGCTAAGATAGACTTGAATTATCCCACTGGGGGAAGTTTGCATTGTTACAGCAGACCACACAGTAAGCAGATAAACAGCAGTAAGTAGCCAAAGATGTGCATTATACAAAATACAATAAGTTATAGTATAGAAATAAATAAATAAACACTGTGTCTGCTAGCAGAAAAAAATATAACAGTAAAACAGAATTAAGAAACTATACATATTTACAGTTTAAACAGCCATGTAATTGTATGGTTATTGCACAGTTCCAAACAGGTAATGACTTGGTATACACAGAAATTGTAGATATCGCATAGTAAATATTAGTAAATAAGGAATTATAGGTATCTGTAATTGGTGTTTTTACTTGAAAAAATGTAATTGTAAATAAAAACGAGTAAGAGCTCATACTAATAAATAGTAATAATTAAATTACTTTAAGGATATGTCAGGGAAACGTAACAATTCAGAAGGGCTGGTCTTGTAAAACTGCATATCTTAAATGCCCTTTTTGAGATAAAGGTTTCACTCCAGCAGTAATGTTATATATAATTTAGTAGACAAGGGATTTGTTTCATGAAGACAATAGATGTGACCATGAGTTTATTTGGTTTTGTGTGAATTTATGTTTTTTGTGTGTTTTAAAAAGATCCTAATTTCACATGGAACTGAAATTAATCAGATTTCATTGCTTTAATATAGTAATAATATGGATTATGCTGTACATTTTTGAACGGGTCAAAAGTCATTTGTAGCAGAATACATTTTTAATGTAACCCTCCCAACCCTGCGTACAAGTGTAACATCAATAAAGGCGCCATCTAACCTTTCAGGTTTTGCAGCCCAAACTCAACCTTCTCTCTTTCATGTCAACATGTATTCATTCATCTCTGTTCGTGCATCCAATCATTCAGCCTTTCCTTACCTGAAGCAGATTGCTCAGTTTCACCTGACCTTGTGCAAGGCACAGTTGGATTCTGAAGACACTGATAGATGTCCTCAGGTTTGTATGTTGATCTTTCTGTTTCTGTTTGTCCTTCATCATCATATATGTTAGAAGACTGCTGCTGCATCTCCATTGCAAGTTAATGCATATAAATCACTATCACAGACCAGACTCAGACAAGACTACCACAATACATTTAGCTCTCTCGTTTTTCACAGTGTGTATTTTGGTCTTCATGAATTTTAACCACACCACTTCCTTCTACGTATATTTGCCTAATATAGAGCCTATATGAGCTCAGTTCTTAGACTGTTTTTGGATGACATTAGAAATGATATGTTATTGTGTTCAAATTGTGAACATGGTTTCTAGCCACAAATGCAGGTGAAGAATTGATTTGGCCTAAAAAAGATACAAAAAGAAATAAAACCCCACAAAAAAAAAAAAAAAAAAAAAAAAAAAAGGTTTATTTTATTTTATAAAATAAAGGAGAACAAACTAGGGATACTAACAAACAATGGTACTCAAACTAACACAAAAACACTATCACTAAATATAGAAAAACAAAGGAGCAGCAGGGGAACAAACCATGAGGGAAACAAAAGGACTGACAAAGGCAGGCTGAGACAAAGGGTCTTAAATACATCACAACATTGACACAGCTGGGAATAGGTGGAGCGAGGGAGGAGACAAGGACAAAACAAACACAACCCATGTGCTTAGGAGCACATGGGGACAAACAACAACTAGGAAGACAGGTGAACAGGACTGACAAATTACAGACATGACAGTACCATTTCACCAGTACATGACTATGGTATGGAAAGTGACTGTTTGATCATAATTCATAATGAAATTAATAATGATTTATGAATTACATGTAAAACTGTTTTATAAAAACTGTGTACTATGCTAGACTATAATGTATAGCTAATTCACAGTTAACTTATCAGTGTCCAATACTAATAACAAAAAAACACTAATTGTCAGCCAGCATAGCCTCACTCTGCCACCAGAGGGAGACAGACAGCAGCCTCTTGGTAGGTCACCAGAAACTGGTAGCACCTGTGTGGTGCTCTACATGAATAGGGCACTGCCTGCATGCCATGGGCAGGAACAGTTGAACTTTGGGTAAAGTCCTGTGAGCCTGATCTGTGGTGTGTTCTTGGTTCAAAAGTCAAGTTTGAAACTGCTTGACTCCTAACATCAGTATAAAAAAACAAAAGGTTTCTATCTTCAGAACAAACTTTGCTCTGAAGTTGAATCCAACTCTGGACTCATCCGATTAGCTCTCCTCACTCTGGAAAAGAAGATTTGAAAATTTGATTTGACATAGTGCAGTTAGCAGTGTACCAAGCACAAAGTGACATAGGTAACGATGCTGTTCTCCCTATTACAGCATAATTCTGTAATTTTGATGTTAAAAAGCTACATAATGCTGTTTTAAGAAAATGGGTTCTTCAACGAGAAGAATACATTTTCTTATAAGTTGGTGTCCAGCAGCAGGCCGGAAATTCAACCTGGATCTATGCATTAATATTATCATAAAGGTGGGTTTTATTTTTCTTTTCTTTTTTTTTAATTTACTGCTAAAACTATGTTAATATGTTAAAAGTAAAGGTAGTTGAGTGGCAGTTTAGTGCCAAAGCTTTATTGATGATCATGTGTTCCTAGTTGAATTTTAAGAAGCTGAAACATTGTTCCTGGAATAACACAAATATTTTCCAGTGATCTTTTAACATTGTTGCCAGTCCATGAAATAACAGGACAAAAAAGCAGACTCTTCTCTAGACACCTCCTTCAGACACCATATCTTCTGATGTAGATGTTTCTTTATGATTTTGTCAAACAACATGTTTTTCCAACTGTAAAACAATTAACTATTCCTCCAAGAAAACACAAAAACAGTAGTTTTTGCCTAGTGTAGTCTGCCTGTGTTCACCTCAAGTTTGACCACCTCTGATGAGTTTAGGCAGCAGCTTTTTTATCCATGCCTGGACAGAATGATGGAAGAGCTCTCTAAGCAGTTTTCAGGTTTGGGAGAAGAGAATATCAAAGGGATCCAAAGTTGCAATCCAGCCACAAAGACGTTTCTCTCTGAAGGAGCTCTCAAAAGGCTTGCTGGCCACTATAAAATTCAGCTGAAACCAGAGAATCTGCTGGTGGCTAAATGTTTTATCAGAGAAGGATGGAGAAAGAAGCAGTCTTTCTGCAGCTGTGAACACTCTTTCAGTGATTTACATTGTCTTCATACATGGTTAAGGAGCACCATGGACCAAGACAGGCTCAATGGCCTTGCAGTTATCTCAGTTGAAAAGGAGAATCTGGAAAGTGTTAACCCAGAAAATGTAATTGACCGATACAGCCTTATCCTGCCACCACCAAAACAGAAAACGAGGAAATGCTCTTGCAATTAGGGCAGTAAAGGAGTGGAGAGTGAGCAAAGAAAAAGAATGGACTAAAGGGAGATGCCTTATATATGCAAATTACATATCTAATGGGTCTTTTCTTTTAAATGTATAAAGTTATGAATTAGTTTTAAAGTTTGCCAATTGAAGGATATGAAGTAATTAAAAAAAACAAGGAAAATGGGGAGGATGACCTAAATGGAGGACAGACGAGGAGAAAAACACAAAAGAGCAGTCATGAACAGAAGACAAATTACAGCAGGAGACAAAAGCAGGAGAACAGATGAAGAAGAATTGGTTTACAAGAGATTGGAAAATCTGAAGAATGACAACGCAAGGGAGGAACTGAGAGTAGAGATGTCAGCATCAGATGTAAGATGAAAACATTTTTGGACTAGTTTCTTAAAAATTATGTTGTTATATTTACTTATTTCAGGAAATCTGGTGGAATGGAAAAAAAAAACCAAAAGTACATGTTGTTTGTTCCTTAATCATTGTTCCTTTTAATTTGTTGTGCTGTACAGAAATTTAATATAATAAAAACATAAAGAGCAAATGTGTGTACACAAAGCCTTGAGGAATGATCCTTTTTTCAAACCAATTGGATGGAATGTCCATAATCAATGTAATAACTAAATAACTAATGTTATTTAGTAATAGTAATTATACTCATTTGACCCACTGTGTTATGTACACATGGGAATTAGACTACTGCATTTAACCCATCCACACACAGTGATACACACATACACACTAGAGAATTTACACACCAGGGGGCAGTGAGCACACATGCCCGGAGCAGTGGGCAGCCTTATCCTAAGTGCCTTGCTCAAGGGCACTTCAGTCATGTCCTGCCAGTTCGGGGGAATCAAACCTTCCAGTCAAAAGACTGGTTCCCTAACCACCGGGCCACAGCTGCTCCGTATTTGAGCTGAGTGTCAGTTTAGCTTAGAGAACCAACAGAACCTAAGAGAGGTTGTTTACATTTCTTTGAAACCAAAAAGTTCCACCTTTTGTGGGCAGTTACATGCCAAATTCTAGGCTTCATAATTCAGGATCAGAGTAGCCTACATACATGATACACATATAACACACTACAGGACTTGCCCCATCTAACTGTCATATAAGTACATAAAAACTAATTAGTAAAAAATATTAACTAACATTGTTTCCAACTATAGTCCAAAAACATCGAAAAAAAGTTTATTTATACAGTGCTTTTTTTTTTTTTTTTACAACAAAGACATTGTCACAAAGCACCTTTACAGAAATCCAGGTCCATGAACAGGCTAGCAGGAAAAAACCTTGGAACCCATCTTCCTCTGGTCGATAGCACAGACAAAAAGCACAAAAGGAGAAAAACAATAAAGAACTATACCTAATATTGTGAGCATGCTGTGTATGGGTGAGAATGAGAGAATGGAAGTGAGTATAGGATACAAGCTCAGTGGTAAAATGGAACTCCATGCTGGCTAAACAGTTGAAAGCAGTGGAGTCTCTAATGTGGAATGAGTGCCAATCGAAATGCCAAAGGAACGTTCCTGTGCATGTTTACTGCTCTGTCCACATGTCAACCTGCATTTTCATCTCAGAAACACTGTAGATAATCAATTTCCAACAGGATTTCTGAAATGTAAAGTGTTTTTTAGACCTTATAAGTTTGTCAACAGACAGCAGAGCAAAACAAATCAAAATAGAACAGAAACAGGCAAGGAAAGTAAGGGAACTAAACTAACACCCGCTAGAGCTGGCAAAGGGGAAGGATCCAAAAACACAAATTAGACCAAAGAAAAGGGACAAGAAATCTAGAAACAAACCAAACTACAAATGAACACGGGGCTGCACATGAGACAGGATCTGGAGCTGAACATGAGACAAGACAGGACTGGGCAAGGGAACAAGTACCAAAACATTGATGGGGACAGACACGAAAACAGTAACAGGAATGACCAAACTAGCAACAGGAACAGGGACAGGAACATTAACAGAAACGGGTAACAAAACAGGAACAGACAGAGGCACAAAAGAAGGCAAAGGCCCAGGACTGGCTAATGTCCGAGGAACTGTCTGAGAAGCCAGTCTGGGCACTGTACTGCGCCACAGACTCAAGCACAGGCACCACCCTCATTAGAGCCGGCACAGGAACAGGGGCGGCTGGGACCGGCCACACAGGAACAGAAGACCTCAGAACGTTTGATACCCTGGAGACTCGAACAAGTCCCACAAGTCTCTAGAACAAAAAACTTCATGCAGTGCAGCCGTGGTTGTCTTGCCTCTCCTGCCACATGGACTACAAAGGACAAGGGCTACAAAGGAGGCACACGCGGGAACACTGATGACAAGGCAGGACCTATGGCAAAGCAAAACAAGACAGAACAGAGACAATGAAAGTCAGGGAAGTAAACAAAGCGAAAATATCTTTTTGAAGTCAAATTTGAGTTGCCCAGGATCTCCTATAAATAAACATATACATTTATATAACGTTTACTAGAACTGAATCTGATGCTGATGTCAGGGTTATGGAAGCTGCCCCTCCCTGAAATGAAGATAATAGAGACAGCAATCTGAGATTTGTTTTCATTGATATTTTTCTTTATGAGAGCCGCATGTGTCAAACAGCTCCAGAAGCCAAGGGTTTTGGGTTTGATCCTCATTCCAGTTACTGTCTGTGAAGAGCTTGGTGTGTTTCACCCTGTGTACACATGGGTTTCCTCTTGGGTGCTCTGGTTTCCTCCTTGCCTTGTGTTCATTATTAGGCATGGTCACATGAAATACTGCGCGAAGCATAGCAGATGTCAGATTTTATGCAATTATGCACAAATCTGAATAACTCAAGAACTTCTAATGAGAAGGATGTGTATTTTGGACCCACATGAATGACTGCCTCCCTATAACTGAAGTATTGTTGATACTTGTGAGACAAATGCTTTGCAGCTAATGGCAGCCCAGCAAAGCTACACTCAACCCCCGAAAACAGGACTATCCAAATGTTTCTCTTCTCCCTACACTCTGCAGTGTCCACTCACTCAGGCCTCTGCCAACAGATAACACGTCCTAATGTGCTCTCCCTTACACTAGCCTTATACTGGCCCTGTGCCCACCCACACAGAGCCTTGTCAAGCACTGTTCATCCTCACCACTGCCTTTTCCTCAATGAGGCCCAAAACCGCACACAGATAAAAGACCCTTATCTTGGTTCTTGGCCTTCCAGGGGCCATTGTAGTTGCTGCTCTGGCGGAAGCTCCTCTGCATGTAAAGCAAGGCTCCTGCAGCTGTTTTCTGCTGCTTCGGTTTTGGGAGCAAAAAAGAGCTGGAGAGTGGACAGATGTTTGTGCTTTTTAATCCTTTTAAGTGGAGTGGATTTGGGTTCAGAGCAGGGTCGGGCAAGACTTTGATCTTATTTTTCTCTCCTTGTCCTCCAGTTCATGCTGTCAGTGCAGTCATGAACAGCCCTGATGTGTCTATATTGTTGTTGACTGGGACCAGATAGTGGCTGTTCAAGTTGTTTGTAAATTTATTTGCGCTTCTAAGCTCTGCCAAAAGAGCAGATCCAATTTTGCTTTAGTGTTTATTTTTGTAATGTTCAAGGGACATTAAGCCGAAATGTGTTCAACATGCTGCATGCTAAGCTGAGTTCACTCATTCAATAGAACGATATGAATGTAAACTGTTGGTGGTCTTCTTTTCTCTTTTATATTCAGGCCTTTCCATCCCTATGTGCAGTTGTAGGATCTAGATCTTAAAAGGGCAGTGTTACTTTAGTGGGGCATAACCTAATGCAGGGTAAAATATAACACATCTTTTGTTGTGAATCACATTCAACCCTGCTGAAAAAAACAATTTAAGTTGTTGGTTTCAGATTCAGGTTTTGCAGGGCTTTGCGAATGAATGAATCAAACTAAACATTTAAAAATTTACAGTACATTTGGTAATTAACAATTACATTTAGCTACGTTACGTCAAGCAATTCAGTCACTTTAGGGGCTGACCTTCTGACGTCTTACAGCACAAAAATGATCATAAGATTAAGAAAAGATTTAAGAACTTTGTTTAGAGAAGACCGAACACTTCAAACGTATTTTTTGGAGAATTACAACTTCTCTGAAGTATGAAGGAATAAATTGAAAAGAATTTCAGTTGTTTAAGATGGTAACCAGGGTATGTTCTCATTGAAGTTTGAAAAACTAGCCAGCATGACAGACTGACAGATGACAGATAATCAGTATGACAGACGTGTTGGCAATTGTACCTTTATAGTTCTTTTATAGTTTTTTAAACATATTAACATATTTAAACATGTGTTTGATTCCTGAGTTGTGTCTGTAAGTCAGAATTCAACCCCATATTATTTGAATTACCTGTAACATATAACACACATACATATGCTTAAATTCAGTCTCTACATTTGTATGATTTATAGCACTTTATATAACTAAGACTTTATCTCTGAAAACAGAGAAAAGTCCATTACGCCAAAATATATTTAAGTAGTTTAAAAATGTACTGCATGTTATGCAAACAAAATATATTTTAATGTTTCAATTAATGTATTGTTCTTGAGCTTGTTATATAGATTAATAAAGTTCTATTCTATTATAAAAACCCCCCCAAAAAAACCAACAACTTTATTTCCCTGAAGGAACCCTCCCAAGGGATCAATAAAGTTCTATTCTATTCTATTATACTCTATTCTATTATATTCTATTCTATTCTGTAGTTATATCAATGGTATTTGAAGTCTATGACTCTAAAAATTCAGTTAAAAAAAAGTCAGTTTGAAACTATTCTTGAAGGTGAAAACTACAATCATTATACTCAATTATCATAGGTGATTTTTCACATTTGTGACTCTTTTCTAACCAAGTGAGCAAATTTTGCTGATGCCAAAGGTTTTAATTATTTGATTACCTGTAACATATTACCTTTGATGATAGTATGAATGCAAGATAAAAAAAAGATAAGATAAGAAGATAAGGAGAACAATATTGAAGGAAATGATTCAATATTACGTATCTGTGAGTGACAAAGATATGTGAACCTTAAAGATTTACAGATCATTTGAAGGTAATATTAGAGTCAGTTGTTTGCATCACATGTGACTGGACACCCTATTTAATTTAAAGAACAGGGCTCGATCAAAGTTTGATCTTCACAACACACTTGTGGAAGTATGCCATGACATGTGCAGAGGAGATTTCTGAGCTCAGAAGTCAGATATCTACAGTGAGATATATTGTGTTGACAAGGAGTAAATTGAAACCCATTATTATCCTCCCCAGCAGTGGTTGACTAATGAAGATCACACCAAGAGCAAAGTGTGTAATAGCCTGCATAGTCACAAAGAAACTGGAAGGGCTGGCCACCGCTCTGGGCATGTGTGCTCACTGGTGTGTCTCTGTGTATCACTATGGGTTGGTTAAATGCAGAGGATTAATTATTGTGTGTGCACAACACAGCGGGTTACAAAAGTATAATTACTACTATTACTATGAGAAGTGTTATTTTTGGAGAAAGGAAAACATTGCATTCCAGCAAAATCCCATCCCAATATGGTGTTGGTAGTATCATGGTTCGAGCCTGTTTTGCTGCATCTGGACCAGGATAACTTACCATCATTGATGGAACAATGAATTCTGAATTATACCTTCAAATTCTAAAGGAAAAACTGTACAGGAGCTGAATCTCAAAAGAAGATGGATTTTGCAGCAAGACAATAACCTATGCACTCACAAGTCATTCTAGAATAGACTGGATGAAGAAGAATCAAACGAATGTTTTGCAATATCCCGTAATCCAGTAGAAATTTTGAAGCATGCAGTTCATGGCAGGAAACCATTGCAGGACTTGTCAACAGTTACCAGAATTATTCAGTTGCAGTTGCAGTCAAAGATAAGTTATACTGGAAACATCCCTCACAAAATAAATGAGCAAGTGTAAAATGTTTCCATTTCTTTGATTTAATTTTCCTTCTGAAAATGCCGAAATGTAGACAACTGTACAGGGTTCACAGAGTTTCAAGCACCACTGCCATGCAAAAACCTTGTATCAATATAGAAAATGGCACCTTTTTCAGGAGAAAGAATCCTTCTTGAATTTCAATGGACATCAATGTAAAAAGATTCCAAATTCTTTTCATTTATAAAGGATGTTGTGACCATTTTCATGGCTCAAATCTGGTCCCCAACAATTTCTCAGCTGTGGGGCTGAAGTATTGCGATCAGCCACTAGATGGGGCCAGATACCAGAGTCTGGGTTGAACCTGCTGTGGCCATGGCCTTTCCAACCCTCTACTGATAAACCCAGGCCTGGACAGTTCAAGAACCTTCTGCTTGACTTATTTTCAATAGAAGCTAGAACACAACAACAACAACAACAACAACAACAACAGAGAACACACAACATCATAATGGAGAGAGTTTAGCATTAAACCTTAGAACACTAAAACATTAGCTAGTACAATATTTATGTACATTTATGGTCACAAAAAGGCTATTGTAGGTGTTGTGTAGCTTTCAGAAAAAATGTTACCATAATATGTAACTTGCTAGTTACTTATGTGTTTATGTTTACTGTAGCATCAAGGCCAGTTTCACCAGTCTCTGCAACAGCTTTTCTCCATGGCTGTAAGGATACTCAACTAGGTGCACTCTCTTAATCATCTCACACACAGTGTCCAACGCAAATCCTTGCTGTTTTATCCATCACGTCCACTTTCATTCAGTATCTTCAGTCATGAATGCATTACAACAATAATTTTGAGAAGTGTTTTGTTTAACCTTAGAACAATCATTATTCAGTCACTCAATACTCAACATTATGGCTTCATAGTTTGACATACTTTTATTCACCATAAAAGTAGAAAAGTATTTGTAGGAGACACTGGCACATTGTGGTTTTTTTTTGGCTTATTAAGCAAAAAAAACAAACAAACAAAAATGCTTGACAGAATATTAAATAAAAGAAACCCCCATTTATTATTTTTATTGTTTATGATTGTATCGGGTCAGCTCTGACATTTGAGATCTTAAAATTATGAAGCTGTGTGTGTGCGTGTGTGTGCATGGGTATGTTTGCGTGTGTATGTGTGCGTGCAAGAAACAGAGAGAGAGAGAGAAAGAGAGAGAGAAAGAGAAAGAGAGAGAGAGAGAGAGAGAGAGAGAGAGAGAGAGAGAGAGAGAGAGAGAGAGTTAGTATGGCTTTTAATCCATATTTCAGAATAAAATAAAATATAATCTACTATCTGAACTCAACAGTAATGGCATTTTGCCACCAGCTGTGGCCACATTTATATCACTAACTGAAATCACTAATATGT
The DNA here is from genome assembly GCA_034509495.1 of Acestrorhynchus altus. Classification (NCBI taxonomy): domain Eukaryota; kingdom Metazoa; phylum Chordata; class Actinopteri; order Characiformes; family Acestrorhynchidae; genus Acestrorhynchus; species Acestrorhynchus altus. The sequence goes on along the minus strand of CM067511.1, from coordinate 27,337,090 downwards.
CAGACTCTGTAATGGGTGAGTTATAGGAGGATGCTGGGGCCAAATCTGGTGTAATGCCTTAATGCATTGATAAAACATTAACACGTTAAAGTTTACAGATGAATCATGTGTGTTAATGCAAAGGACTATTCTTTACATTAGTAGTACAATAATGAAAGTATTTTTGCACTCTACATACACTTGAACAATGCAGTAGCACAATGCTAAGTTGCTGCTGCACAGATGTCATGTAGTTAAACCACACAGGACTCAATTCACACCTGCACAGCCTTAGTATGCCCTGGTCTTCATATACATTGTATCGTTTAGTATTGATGTTGGGCTTTGAACCAAGTTAATTACTGAGACCATAGATAATCAATTTAATTCTGTCTTATCTGTAAACACAAGCCGTATGTGTTGCACTTAATTAAGAGGAATGTAGTATCATTACTCTGTATACATGACATGACAGTGGAGTTCTTCTGCTTGATCTGGATCTTTAGTGCCACAATATACTAGTGTAGTAGTACAGCTCAAGAATGGCAATATTTTGGAAAAAAACATGTTCATAATAATTCACAAAGTTAAGCTCATATTTTTATTTTTATGGCACATAGAATTCAGAAATACAGCAAAGCAGTTTATTAGACATCTGTGTGTGGGGGCTCTTGATGCACTGACACCAGCCGCAGTCCTCTCCTTGTGAAGCTCTCCCAAGTTCTTGACTTTTTTTCTGGGTGTTGATGATCATTTTCTGGACAACTGTTTGTTGTTGTGTTTGTGTGTGCTGAACTAAACAGAGAGATACATGGTATTTAGAGTGTTTGAATAGTAAATTATAATAATTTGAGAAACTGGATTTCTGCTATACGCCATACTGAAATTGAATTGCATTAGATTTAAAAAGTATGTATCTTTTAATGTAATGAATATAAAATATATTAACTTTTAATGATATTTTAAAAATAATTTTTGAACTGCACTAGCATGCTGTAGTAGTTTTGAGGTCTTGCTCTAAATAGAATATATATATATATGTGTGTGTGTGTGTGTGTGTGTGTGTGTGTGTGGGTGTGTGGGTGTGTATGGTGCCATCCTATAAAACCGTCTATTCCCGTATAGGAAATATGAACAGCTGAAGAGGTGTCCAACCTCCTGACCTGGGCTGTTGTATCTTAATGTAGGCTGTAAAGTGCAGGCTTTACGGCAGTGATGGAGTTGTTTATCTAGGCTAATCCCTTCACTTTGCACTGTTATCTCCATCCCAAAGCTAACTGATTAGAATGTGCTAACCATTAAAATCTAAAACAAATAGCTCCTTTTGTTGCTCATACTGGTGAGCTAATGCCACGATATGGAGCATGACATTTCAGCAGTCGTGATGTTACATTGAGGGATTATTGTGGAATGTGGAAATGTGGTGCTGTCTTTGGAAATGCCTTGCCACGAAGCTGTAGATTGCAATAGCATGAGTTGTGAGTTATGCTTCCCCTACTATTCTTAAACTTCATCAGGAAACACCTCTTCACATTGTAAGTGCATGTCATTCCCTCAGACACCTCCTCACCCCGACACAAGTCCAATTATGCCTGGCGATCCATCTCACTTCATCTATCTCACTCATGTAGCCCAGACAAGGCCGGAGCCTGACACCTTGGCAGTCAAAGAGCAGACTTGCTGGATGTTAACCTACATCCATGCACTTGCTGGAGAGGAGCAAGCCAGGGAGAAGTGCTCCATTGTCATTTAATGCCATTACGGAGGGTGTGGGTTTAGCAACTGTCAGGAACACTTCGAGCTCACTCATGCTCTGAGATAAAGCCGCTTTCTGTGCCCACAGGGTGGACAAAAACTACCTCTATGGTGAACTGGGATGGAAGTGGAAACTGATTCTGCACATTTTTTCACTTCCCTTAGTTTTTAGTTTCTATTGTTCTGTCTACTACATTTTCTGCCCTGGCTACATGGTAGTATTGTGTGTAATTTCTTTTCTTCATGTCAGAAAATGTCAAAAGCAGCAAAAAATTCCATAAAAGAAGACACAAAACCACAAACCCTCAAATAAAATTAATAAATTGGAGGAGTGCTTGTACCACATTTTGCCTTTTGTGGTGCAACCATCTAACCATCATTGGTAGCTCAAGTTCAGTCACCGGTGATGCTACAGCCATACATGGATTGGATTTCTGAATTTTTGGCTTTCACTCAATCTGTTTGCTTGCACTACAGTTACAGTTCTTCTCTAAATGAGTTTTGTCCAGTGACATTGCATTAGCTGCAATACAAAAAGATGTGGTTAGTTGTCTTCATGCATCTCAGAAGTAGGGATGGGCAATATGGTAAAATATAGGGGTGGGATCTCTGAGCAATGAGTGAGAAACAATGAATACTAAGCTTTTATTATTGCCACTGATTACTGCCATATTTAAAGGTTTATAGCCAATGGATTCTTACAGCAACAATTTGAAGTCTGCTCCTTTGTGTGGAGACCCTTATACGACTGTGTTTAAGATGACGTCAAAGTGAATCTGTCCCCAGTGATGTCCTATAATCACTGCCAGTGATCTTTCACGTCCATTCTCAAAACACTAAAACCATTTCCCTGTGGCTTTCCCAAAAAACAAGCAGAAGCAAAAACCCTCACAGGGAAATCCCCTTTTAGGTGAAAGCAGAGATGAACCACACACAGTCCTTGTTTTCTGAAAGGCCCTATTCGAGCTCCAGAGCTTTGAAAAGCACATTTTCCCAGTTCAAAAAACCTCAGAGCACATTATGTCGTTATGCAAAGCAACGGCACACGAATCCGTTAAGACGCTCACACGATCTGTCTCCCTTTGAAAATAATATATACATTTTTTTTTTTTTTGACCAAGATGCAGTGTGGAGTAAAGACTGGAAAAAAGATCACAGCTGTAGGTTGAGCAATGCTGGCTGAGGATTTTGGGCCTAGATAATAAGAATCAGCCAAAAGTGCATTCAGGGCAACTGCTTTTTGAAATTGGCAACACATTTTTGAAACAGGCACAGAAAAACAGCGAGAACCAGGACTGAAGAAAAAAAACATTTTTCACCTAAACTGTGATGGAGCATTTCGGGAAAGAATTGCTCATGTATACTAACAGATTCAGGCTACACCACTGGACAAGTTGAAGCTGATGCATCCAATTGGGGTTGTCAGTGCAGAGTGAAACTTTAGAAATCAGTTTACACATTCCTTGCATGTTGTGCCAGACAAATTCAGTCAGACGGAATAGGTGTTTATGGAATGGCAGCCAACCCTCAGTTCAGCTTTAGTCTAGCCATTCACATACTGTACGCTAAGAGGCAGACGCATAACACTGTCAGACTGGATTGAATGAAAGCAATCTACTTCCCAGCAGGTGCTGAAGAAGCTGAAAAACATGACCAAGATCCAAATTGTAATATGCATATATAATATGTTATAATATGCTGATCTAAGGCAGGTGTTCCTTGTGGATGTAGGGAGCAACTGAAACACAGTTGGCCTCAGATCTGCGTGAACGAAACAAAAATGTCTAGCGCTAAAGCCAACAGGCAACGCATGACCCTTCGAGTGCCTTTGACAGATTCTTTCTAGCGATGTATCTGTTGCTGCCGGCACCCCCGTCTAATCCAATGATCTCTTTGCCTGAGAGATTCTGCTTTGATCCCTAGTCAAAGGGCAATCGCATTCAGTGTAATTGATACATTAATATAATGCAATCAGCGGTGGAGCCACATCAGGCAGGATCTGAGGCCTGGAGCTGCCGCGAACCTTCTGCTTCTTCAGGCCCTGACATTTTCAAATATGATTCACGGTAATGGCTCTAATTCGAACCCGTGCTTTCGCTTTTTGGCTTGTGGAAATGCTGTTACAACTTGACATGCATAATGGCGCCAGGGAACAAAGGGATCTATCAAAAGCAGGAGGGAAAGGGCGAAACGCGATTTCTCTGTGACAGACATGGACGGGAAGGGGGGAGACGTCTCATTCCTCTGGGTATTAATGGATTTTGTTGTCCCTCTGATTCAGTTATGGACGGTCTGAAGGAGGGCCTGAACTTGTCATTGAATTACAACACTATAAGGGTATGTATGCACAAATGCAGGCAGAGAGCTGTGAGGCGAGACAATGTGATTTTTCATGTTTTCACATCAAAACATCAGTTCTTAAGTATCAGTGTGAGTGTTAAGGTTATGTATATAGAAACGGCACCACTTTACTTGAACCCTGCTACATGGCATTAACATAACCATTCCATGTCATTGTAGATGTCAAGTGCTCTTGTGTTGTCATGATGACAGATTATGCCTGTTCCTATAAAGTGGTGTGTTAGTAGAACTGGTAACTGACATGACAGTTGCAACAACATTTTAGGTGCCATTTTAATTTAAAGGGCCCATACTCCGGATTTGTCTTGCATTTTGTTGATTATTCCCTTGAGGTTCACAATGATATTTGTGAGAGTTTATTTTCCAAAACCAGTCTTTATGTAACCATTTTCCAATCTTTCTTTGTCCTTTACAAGTAAATCAGCTGTGTTTAATATATATTTATATATATATATATATATATATATATATATATATATATATATATATATATATATATATACAGTGATTTGGCTCTTTATTTAACTCACTATCATGAAGTCTAAATGTTTGCTGGAGATTGTGTTTCATATATATATATATATTAAATGACCTCTGTTCTCAGTGGATGCCCTTTACTGAGCCTTACTCACAGAACAGTCACAACTCATTTTTCCATAAAAGGACTATGTGAATTGGGCAGTGAGCAGCAACTTGTGAAACTGTGTCAAACTCCTTCATTTAAATGGAAATTGAAGAAAACTTTCTGCACGTAGTCGTGACAAATATTATATTGTATGGAAACACACGACACAGTGTAGAATTTACCTGGACACAGTCTTTCATTACACAGCTCAGGAAAGCTGGGCTTGTAACAGAATGCCAACTTTCACTCATTAGTCGTGAAGATTCACGGTTAGCTCAATTTTCTATTTTCATCCAGCCACACTTGCTATTTCTCTTACATTTTTTAATGAATCACTCATTCTGCTCTAAAAAGTGAAGAAGAGCATGCTTACCTAGCCAGTCAGTTTCCGATTGGTCCCATCTGTGTATTAGATCAGGGTAAGTGGACTGATACCAAAGCAACAACAATCAACAATGCGCTTGTGTATGTTAGCCTTCAGAAACAGAAAATAGGTCTCACTAAGCAGGGGCGAGGAGAAAGGAGAAAAAAAAAGCTAAATGGTAAAAGGTAATTATGGAACTTTGTCAGTAAACTAAACATGATTAGTAACAGATCATTCTTAATAATCAAGATGAAGCGAAAGGTTTCAAATTGCTTATGGTGAAGTGAAGTGATTTTTATATCACTTGTAACTTTTCATTATGTAAAACAGTGTTTTTATGTAAAACCAGGAAATTGATGATAAAAGGTCTACAGAGTGTGATCAGCATGCTGTCCACCATGTTACGTGGTTAAACACCTTTTTTTGCTGTTCCTGATGAACGTACACGAAACATCTGCCTGAACACAAGCATCAGCATTTCTGTCTTCAAGATGAACAGCATTCAGTGTCTTCATAGAGTAAACAAGTGCCTTGACCCTGATAAGCAAATGTGTTCAATCAGAATGTGTTGGCCACCCAAATAGACCTCTTCAACAAGTCCACTTTTGGGAAAACTGGTTCTCTTTGACAATACATGTCTCTTTGACATAATGAGCTGGGGCACCATCTTGTTAGGAAATTAATGTCCCAACCTCTGACAACTATAAAGAAAATATTTCTTCATCTAACAACCTTGTGTAACTGTCTAGTCTTAATGTTCTGTCAGTGAAGATATGTTCCACATTTTGAACCATGCCACACCTTCATCAGTCTAGTGACGGTATATGTCTGACTACTACTGGTGTTTCTGTTTGTTTACCCATCATTCACCACTGAACAGAACCTGATTTGGAAAAGAAAATTGTATTTGAAGTTGCTGTGTCACCAATTCTGCAAGTTCTGCCAGTTCTTCCCAGTAGTCGGGTTCTTCCTTGGTCAGGTGTAGCAGCAGAAACAGTGACACTCTTAACCTTTTCTGCTTCGATTACGGCAACAGAGTTATGTTATGATGAAGCTCAACGTTGTTTTCTGGTGAAATTCTGTACCAACTTGATGTCACATACCTACCGTTACATTTCAGAATCTGAACAGAAATGTAAAATGATGGCATGGATGGTTGCCATGTTTGTGACATAGTCATGGTTTCCCATTCAGCCACCTTGGGTCAAAACTGGACCCCCCCATCTGCAAAAATCATTTTTTGTTTTATGAGCTTTTTAAACTTTTTAGAGACACCTATATCTTTGAATGTTGTTTAAAATACTATGAAGTAATACTGTATAATAATAGTAATAATAATAATAATAATAATAATAATAATAATAATAATAATAATAATAATAATAATAATGTCATCAATACAAATAATTTAGTTGTTATTAATTTGTTTACCTTTATTTAAAAAAATATGTAGATGTAGCTTAGTGGCCTTTAGAAGAAAAACACATTACAAAGATGCCTTAAGCTATTGACTTTATTTGATTATTACCTGTGCTTTTTCATGTATCTTTGGTTTTCCTTTATTCCTTACAATTACATCGGCTGTTTTTATCATTGTGTTTTAATTATGTTAAGAATTTCTGATTGGCTGCCCTGTATGGTGCCTCCTTCCAAACACTTAAAGTAACTTCTTATAATTTTAACATGAATGGATGGAGGTAAATGTTATAGGCTAATAAATAAATATGTATTAATATATTTGTACATTTTTAAACACTTACTTTAACTGTGTTTACCAACTACATGAAGTTTGTGGTTTGATGTTTCACCAGTGTGGGCCTTTAAAAACAACAACATTAGTTTATGAACAGTATGGAAATGATGATCTGCAGACATATCGACTCACCACAAGGAGGTACTCGCATGAAATCTAAAATGATTTGGCGTGGCTTCAGATCAGTACAGTCTCTTAAGACCCACAAATATTGAATTATATAGTGAATAAACAGTAATGAGTTTAACAGACAAAGCTAAGGTTTCCCCACCAGTACAATGCATTGCTAATTTATAATTACATTATATTGCAGTCTATAACATTTATCCAAATTGGGATACATTTTTGATAGTAATGCAATCAAAATTTACAAAGCGGCATCGTTGTGAAGGTCAGAGCACCCTGATTAACTGGCCTTCTGTAAGAGCACTTTTGTAAGCATGCATGTTGCAAATTCTCATGAGAGCATGCTTCTCTGTAATCTAGCAAAGCCCCATGTCTCTAATATGTGCATCCAGCTAATCATATCTATGCTTCAGCCCAGGTCTTCACAGCAGGGCCAGCTGAAAACAAGTCTAAGGACTTCCTAATGCATCCTAGAGATTGGCCTTACCCTATTGTGTCATTCTCAGCACCGGCCGTAACCTCAATAGTCATGAATCAGTCCACCAGGGCCATGTTTATGCTGGTAGCCATACTTACCTCATGCCCTAATGGGATATTGGTTATTCGGAGCTCTTTTCTAAGCCAGAGCAGGGTGAGGGTCAGATTTATCGCTTATGACAGTGGTTTCCCCCTCGGGGAGTTAAGGGGCCAGCAGGGGTCAATGTGTCTGCCAGTTAATCAGTACAGGAGCCATCCTCTGCCACCGGCCAACATTGCCTCCCTTAGGCTGTGGTGGTTTAGATGGACACACTTAGTTTTGCTGACCAATTCAATGCTAATTGTCCCAGGATATACTGGGGGCAATTCATCAATAACTTACCCACCCACACGCACACACACACACACACACACACACACACACACACACACACACACACACACACACACACACACACACACACACATCAAAAACAAAAGGCAGTGTAGTAGCCAGTACTGATCCAATTAAAAAGTGGTTCACTCCTTGCTATGAGTTCACTTTTTACTCACTTTTTTTAACTTCATCTCTCTCTCTCTCTCTCTCTCTCTCTTTCTCTCTCTCTCTCTCTCTCTCTCTCTCTCTCTCTCTCTCTCCTCTTATTTAATTCCACTCTTGCTCTGTGTAGGGCTTGTTACAGCTGTCATTAGGGCAGGTGGGGCAGTGGCCATCACTTTGACAACTCAATAGCAAGAAATTACTCCAACTAATGGACTCCATTCACTTTCATGGCTGTTTCACTGCAGCTGACTGTGTGAGAAGACTGTACTAGACATTGCCTGTTGCTGTCATTGTCAGTAGGATTGGATGAAAATCTTACCTCCTGGAAATATCAGCTCTTCAAACGAGCAAATCCTTGGGTTAGCTAGTGAGCAGCCTGCTGCCCCATATTGCCTTCTCGTTAGTTATGACCTGAACACACTTGTCTGGTCATCAGAGTCCCAGATGGTTCCAGTTCGCTCCAAACTCCTTTGGGCACTGGCATTGATTTATCGGGAGCAGGTCCACACTCCCCAACCACCTGATCAAGCTTCTATTGACCCTCAACGGCAATATTGAGATGAAGGCCATTAAGTAATGGCGATACATCAAGGAGAGTGCACCAAAAGATCGGAGGGGGTAAAACAAGGTTAGAGAGACTGGACACACAGACAGGCCGTCTGCGGCTAGCATCGTAATTTATAACAATGCCCCTGAGCCTAGGCCAGGGTTAGTTTAACGAGATGGACAGTGGAGAGGGAGAGTAGAAAAAAATGGCTAATGCTAGTCTCCTTTCCTCTTTATCCGGATGAGAACAGCAGTCCGTGTTATTTATAAACAAGGATTAGTGTCTTAGATGCATACATGACTGCTTGGATGGGCAGCAACCATGGACGTTTGCTCTTTAAAATGTGTTTACAGTGCAAGGGTTTGACATTGTTTGTTCATCTTCTGAACTCAGTTGTCCAATCTCAGACTATGCCAGTATAATCGAAGTATTTATATTATACACATATACATATACATATTGTACATATAATATTCACAAGAAATATTTTCCTCTGAATTACTTTTCCTCAGAAACAGCTCTTAAAACTTCTCACTTTGATCAAAACAATGTCTATTAATATTCACCTCAGAAAATTGACCTTGAAAAAGCTATCAGCTGCCAGTTCAGGACATTCCATGCTCTTCCCATTTGTGTCTAGAACTCTTCCAGTGAAAGGAAATGTGCACATGTCAAATTGGGTGAACGTTTCCTCACCATCCACTAGCTCTCTGTCTGTTTGCACAATGGAAAAAGTCTGGAGTTAGGCCTATACTTATCTTGCATCTTGACCCAACTATTCCAACAGAGGGTGTTGCTGCTTGTGCACAGGTGGAAAAGGAGGGAGAGGGGGCATGTGGTGGTTGGTGTGGTGCAACAGATCATACCACACACGATGCTGTGCTACACCAATAAGAGTCCTTGGGCAAGACTCCTAACACTACTGTTTCCGTCCTCTGTAAAAGGAATAACCTTGTAACCTGGATAAGAGTGTCAATGAGGAAAAGGTCAGACCATCAAAAATTTTATTTTGGTCTGGAAGCCATGGTTGTTACAGCAGCAGCATGCATGCATGAATTTGGAAGTCAGAGCTTCTGAAGGAGCATTGAAAGGAGGGGGGTGGTTGTGGTGTTGTTGAGTTCAAATATCAATTTTGAATCATTGCCCTGTCTTCAAAATCTAGTGTGGAGTACAGTTTTACTGCTTGTGTTTTTCATGTAAAAACACTGAACAGCTGTCTGCCGTGTGAAAGGAGTGTGTGGATAAAACTGTTGAGTCAGAAGCATCTGCAGTGACATCACTCTGGTGTGTAGCAGAGTTCTATTAATTGTGAGGAATTAATGAAGTCATATGGGCTGAGTATAAATGGACTCCATTTTTAACTTTTAATACATAACAGAAGAAAAGAGGAAAAAAAACAGTGTTAGAGAGAGGCAGTCATTCCACTCAACGTAAAAATAAAAGCCACTAATACAAAAGAACAAACAGAAAGTGTCCAAATAAGAATCACTTTCAACTGAAAGCCAAAATGAGTGTCTTACAGTTGTTGTATTTCTTTTTTGCTGATTAAGGGACAATGGATTTAATTATGTTATACTCTATTGGTGCTACTTTGCACATCACTGGTTTAAAACTGCACTTAATATATTTATTGTAAAGTTTTATTTATGTTTCGTATGGGAAAAGGATTCATTAAAATAGTGAATTTTGAATAAGACATTTGCAACTACTTATGTCTTTTCTTGTTTGTTTTGCAAATCACCTAATTAAAACTTTAAGCTGTATTTAGCTGATCAACATAGTGATGTCTTTTATACTTGGTACCTAAATGATCCAATATCTGAATAACTGATTATGTGTGTTCTCAACAATCAGCAATCAAAAAAATTCACCGTCACCAAGTTGCAGATATAATAAATTACTTAATAAGTGTTTAATTTTCACAAGAGACACTGTTAAAAAGTCATTTGTTTCTTTGCTCCACAACAAGTAAGATTAAACAGGCAACATTTTGACAGTTATAATTGAACACATGCAATTGTTTAAATAAGTCATATTTTTATGCATTTAATTGAAATCCCATTTATGGCACATGAGTAAAACTGCTATCCATTACATTTCAAAGTTATTTTGCATGTGAAAATATGTTATGACACTTTCTTGCCTCAAAGGTAACCATAAAACCATTAGTCATTGGTTTTTTAGTAAGCATAATAATAATAATAATAATAATAATAATAACTGAATTATATATATATATATATATATATATATATATATATATATATATATATATATATATATATATATATATATATATATTATATATATATATATTTATATATATATATATATATATGTGTGTGTGTGTGTGTGTGTGTGTGTGTATCCAAGCACTCCTATTAAGACCAACCCTTTGTGACTAGGCTGCTCCAAACCAGAATGGCACATAGAAGTAATCTGTGATTGATAGACCTCTTCATGCCCACTGCCAGTATTGTGCCCTACATCTTCAAAATATTGTCTTGGATAAAGCAACGCCATCCATGAAAATTAATGCAGTGATCAAAAATTGAGAAACTGCCTGTGGTGCCTGAGTTCATCAAGGAGGCTGAAGAAGAGCCCTCCATGCTGACTGTGTGTCAATTGCCTGTCATCAATTATTAAGCAGAACATTTGGTCTGATTGATCAACCTCTAATGTGCTTTCCAATCACCACTGTTAGAGGGATTTTATTGCCAATCACCATGGAGGCAAATTGATGAGCGAGACGGGGAGTTGTCTGGTTGAGGGTGGTTGATAAGATCTTGTCTGGATGCTATTGTCTGTCTGGATCTCCTAGTAGAACCAACCAAATTCAGACATTGTGTACTTCCAGATAGACTGCTTGAGCCAAAACAGATCTTAAGTGGCCCTTGGCTTGGACATGCAGTTCTAGGAAAGCTTTTTTTAGTTGTTAAACACTGGAAAACTAACCTCTTAGGAAGTAAAACGATCTCTTCTCAAGCAATACACATTGTTTTTATAAATTACTCTGTGGCTAAGAATGTAAGAACAGATATATTTATCAATTTCACTTAAAGGTTTTCATTTATCATTTATGCCAAAAAAAAGAGGTCAAAATTTCACTTAGATTATATAGTTTTGAAATGATATTTCTATGTTATTTAAAAGCATTTATAGTCTTGAATTTATGGCTTATGTTTGTATTTAAATGTTCAGGCTGAATCAAGGTACATCATACAACTTTAGAAATAAAAAGCATGACTTTGGTACAGGAGTTTTAATTTTTGGTGGGTTTTCTGAGTTCTAAATTATACAAACCCAAATTTACAAATAAAAATAAACTTACTCTAGTTTAGATTATTATCTTATTTATGCTAAAGTTCCAAGTTAATTTAGTGACACTTTAACTTGTATAGGCCTCTTAAGTTTCTGTTCATGATTGACTATGACTGGTAGTGCTACACTGTAAAATGCAATTAGTTAACCTTACTTGGTTATTGAGTATAGTTTATTTAAATTTCTCAAAAACCTGTGTAGAGTTCACTGTAAAACCTGAGCAGAGTAAATTCAAATCATTAAAAAAACTCCCAAACATTACATTTGTTGTATGCTACTTGTAAGTAAATGAATCAAGTACATTTTAATTTCAAAGTGTTTCACAGACATAAAAAGAAACAGAAAAATAATAAATTCCATATTCCATCCTCACAAATGCTGATGGCATCATCTCTGCGTTAATAGTCAATGTAACATTACACTTACATGCAACCACCTTCTGCAGCAGAGAAAGTAGTAACTTGTTCTTACAACCTCCAACACTGGGGACAGTTGTGTAATAAAAATGATGCGTTGGCAAGGTAACATTGGGGGCCAATGACAACACAATGATGGTGAGTGAGGAGGGGAAGGGTATGCAAATTGATGGTGTTTGGAGCCAATCATTTTTACTCATCAAGACTGTACTGCCCCAACATGAGGCCCAACCTCAATGTCACCACATAACTCTAACTCTGTATAACACAGTTGAATTCATTTACCTTAAGTCAAAATAGGCCAATAAGTGAGTGTGAGTTCATTTTGAGTTAAGTTGGCTTAATCATTTTAACTCAACTAGTATTTAAATTTGGCTTGAAATAGTTCATTAAGAAGTACAGTTAGATTTTAGTTTGTAAAAGACTCCAGATGTTTAATGGAGTCCTTTCTAAACAACAATGGATTCTAAGATCTTCTGTTAGGTGTAGCCACTTTGCCAGTTTCTGAAAGAAGTCCCAAACTGTTGAACATCTAATCAAAAAAGACAGATCGAAGTCATTACCTTAGGAGAGACTAACATATACAACTTGCTAGAATTTGCAACAGTTTTCAAGCAGTGTCTTGGGTAGGTTGTTCCATTCCAGATACCTTTACCAAAGCTGTGTGGGCCAAAAACAGATATATAATGAATTTCTAGATGAGTGCAATGCTGCTCATTTGTATCGTTTACTCTAAAGGTACTGCAGGGTTTCAGAACCTACATTTAGGGCTTTGCCAAGACATACTTAAGTCACACAGTTTGTGCTTTGTGGAAATGAATGTGATCGTTGTAATTGCAGTTCAGCTACCACTGTAGCCTTCATGTATGAGATATGAGGCCTTTCCTCAGGTCGGAACGAAAAACATGGCAGTTCCCACGCTCAGAAGGGAACAGCCGCCGGCTGCCTTCCCTGATTTGATGGCTTTGCTGGGCCATCTGCACTGTCTCTGGCTACCCCTGAGTGGATGCATGCCAGCTACACTACTGCGCTCGTACTATCGCACAGCCTTTCCGGGCACACACAAAATAGCGGGGCATTCCTTCTGCCAGGTTTGTGTCATTAGCTTGCTGTTGCATAGAGCAACCAACCAACCCTACAATTTGCTTATAAATTGATATGAACAAAGAGCTCTAGACTCCAGCATTTCCCTTGATGAGTGTCTAACCCCAGGTCTAAACCCAAAGCCAAAATGTTTGTCGGAAGAGTGTACTTAGTTGGCTTGGGACAAAAGCCTCTTGTGTGAGCTGCTGCATTGTGACTGTGCAACACTCATTGTGTTGCTCACTAGTCTATTGTCCTTGATAAAGGGTAGGGTCACTAAGGGTCTGACCTCTCATTGAGAGAGGAGAGAGCCCCTAGTCTCCTGCATAATAGGATTATCGCAAAGACGTGGGTCTGCGCTAATTCCCTTTCAAAGGAAGCTACAAGATTCTCAACAGGACGACACTGTCGCCATCAATGGCAATAAAGACGCCCAGTTCATTTCAGTGACTTTGTTGTCTAAGTTGACACAAAATGAAGCTGTTTCAAACTGTAGGCAGCCAGTCTGGGATGTCGTTTTTTGCTAGATCCTATTAGACAGAGTGTAGGAGCTTGAGTAATACTGTTACCTGATTTATCACCTGCTGAATTTGAGATTCTATTGTCTGGGCTTAGTTACAGAAAGGCTTTTAAGAAGCAACTCAGCGGAGAGTCAGCTTACCACAGGAAAGGAAGAAAACAATCTTGTTTGAGGACTTTAATGTGTTATACTGGAATTGTTTTATGAACGGCACTCAACACCACTGAGTACATCACGGCTGCCAAAGCAGCACAGTGGCAGACTTCAGCTGTCTTTGGGTACAATTAATGGAGCGGTTGAATATCAAAATTGGTATCACACACGCACTCAGGGTTTTCTTAAAGACTTAAACAGAAACGTTTATGAATTCCTCAAGATGAGCATGGAAAAAAGCACACTCCGCTTGAGCGATTCGCAGTTTGTGGTGCAGACAGACCGCTTCTTAAACACCATTGCTGTCTGGCTTGCACTCTTCAAGAGGGTGCTCTTAGATGCACTTAAAGCTGAGTAGTCCTTGCACACACACACACACACACACACACACACACACACACACACACACACACACACACACACACACACACACACACACACAGGCTTAGCTAGGGCTCCAGAGGCAGTGAGGAGAGCGGCGACGGAAGGCCGCTCAGACAGAGGGTCCATTAGAAGCAGACAGGCCCAGGCTCCTCAGCCAGAGGGGTTTATCAACCTTCAACTGTGGGTGAGAGAGAGACAGAGAGAGAGAGAGAGAGAGAGAGAGAGAGAGAGAGAGAGAGAGAGAGAGATGTTGGGAGCAGGTGAAAGGACTGCTGATGGGCTGAATTTGATGGACCCGAGTGTTTCATGGGGGCCGTTGTATTCATTGGGATATTGAAAAAATATATTCTTTCTTATATTATTTATAAAATTATAAAAAATCCATCCATCCATCCATCCATCCATCCATCCATCCATCCATCCATCATGTATCTAGCATTTCCCAAACTGGTTTTATACACTTATATTCATATACTGTGAAATCATTAAAAAACCAAAATGTAGATATAAGATTTTGTTCTGATGATGATATATGGAACATCTTTTGTAAAGATATGCAATACTGATGGTTGATTAAAGATAAACTAAGCATGGTCTGAGAGGATAACTGTCTACCAGATAAACTCTTTTCACTCCTATATGGTTACCTTTGGCTCCCCATCCCCACCCCAGCCCATTGCATTTCTCAAACTCCAGAAGTGCATCACTCAGAAGATTGGTTTGATTTATATAGCCTTGAGTTTTCAGTTTCGCCACTCTGCTTCCTTCCGGAAAGAGAGACGGATACAATTAGGCATTGTGTGCCCTGGACTGCTTTATTGGACACACTGCTGACAGCTTCTGCCTTCATGTCTGGAGATAATATGTTCGGGGCTTCAGAGACACTTAAGAACTGGAGGCCAAACTCTTAATTTCACAGCTAGATTTGAATTGAAGTCATGAAGTCTGTTTTCTATTATCTGACAATTGATATTTTTGGACATTAATTTAAAGATGGAGGTACTAGTATATTCTAGTATTTCACTCAAAGGCAAACTGTACTATTTAGTTAAGCTTTTTGAAAAGAACAAATTTTCATTGTCAGTGTTTTTATTTCAAACTGAATCGTCTGGACATCTGTCCTAACTGATAAGAAAACAGACAATTACATGATGGAAATTTGATTACATGTTCAAAGTGCTGGACCTGGCTGTTTGGTCCTCTCTGGGTGGCACTGTTGTTCAACCTTTAGACCTTTATTGCTCACTGTACTCTCTTCTCCACCTTCACTTTCCAGAGAACTCCTACTGTAGCTTTGCAGTACTGCTCATATGTATGGACACAAATGCCTGATCAAGTACAGTTACACAAGGAATTATATTTATATTTGCTTTGAAGACCCATGTTTGAGTGACATTCTATATAAATTTAGAAACCAAATCAAATATGGTATATTACAGCAAATTTTCCTATTTCAATTTAACTTAATGGAAAATAAAATAACATGTATGTCGCATTATATGTTTAATTTATTATTAAGCAAATAAAAGTCATTTTGCATTAAAATGTGTCAAGGTCCTGTGTAAAAGATTTGTTAACAGATTTTCACTTAATAAAATCAATAAAATCCTTATTTATTGTCACCCTTATTTGACATACCTACAGAATGCATTCATATAAATTCATGTAGTGTACATTGTACTTTCATGGTCTTACTCCAAATGTACTAGAGAAGATGTACATCATTGCAGCCTTATTTATTCAATTAAAATATAAGATCCTGCTGAGTGTAGTTATAGTTATTGTTGAGAAAAGCACTTAGCTCTTAGTATTATTGATTAGATATTTACATGTATGTGTGTATTTTATCTTTACTTTTATTGTTATTTTATTCTCCTGTGTATTTTATGCATCTGTTTTACTACTGGGAGGGACCTAAGTTTTTCACTCCTCCTTACACCTGTGTAATGTGATTTGACAATAAACCTGATTAGATTTTTTTTTAAATATACTTTTCTGCAATAACATTTAACATTAAAGCACTCCTTACATTTACAGCTTCTCTTTACACAATTTGTCTTTTTAATATGGGAGGCTTTTATGAACTCATTCGCTATGCATTTTTTTTTATAGTTGCAACATAGTTTTACATTTTTATTCTAAAAGTGACAATTTATTTTGTACTTTTTATAATGAATTTTGATTAATGTCAATATTTTTTCAGTTTTTAATAACCCTAAAGTGAGCAAGGTTTTGAGGTAGCATACGGTCAGGGTGCTTTTTCCACTCAAATTCTAATTCAAATCAATTTACAACAAATCAATCAACTAACTGTTTATAAATCACTCTCCTAACATTAGTGTGACATTTAGGTCACTTTCAATAGATCTTTTCTTTTCTTTATTGTGTATGAATGTGCAATGATTTATTGACTCACACTGTGCTTCTATTATCCTTTGTGACTTTTCAGGTGTACAATGGCAATTTTGAACTCTATTCTTAAAATAATGCAATAAAATAATTAACAACAAACATCTCACAGCAGGTCAAACTCTATATCCCACAACAGGAGCCTTGCACTGTACTGGACACTGAAAGGTTGCTTGTCCAGTGAGTATTTCTTTTTTCTGGTCACCTGACCCAACTCACGGCTAACAGCAGTGCTCTTTGCATCTCTCTTCTGACCCTCACCAATGCGTTAATCTCTCTCAGTGCCGCCAGAGCTGCTGCCCCATGCTGAGAAGTCGACGGGCAGCTAGTTTCAGCTAGCAGCGGGGAGTGCGGCCCACTTCAAACGCTCTAAGCCTTCACCGTCAGCTCCGATCAGGAATAACGAGACGTGTCTGTTATCACCCCCGTTCCCCTCGGCACGAGATGGACTGGTCTCAGCCCCATAATTGTTTTGAGTTATGAAATTGTCTGGCACCAGACGATCGAGGCAGGGGGTGGAGAGAAGGCCAGACTTGGAGGGCTACCTGTGTTAAGAGGTCTAATGAGAGCATGCAGGAAGCTAGGCTGGAACTGGAATTCTGTGGAAAGTACATGTTTTCTAATGTCTGCTTCTTCAGTAAACCTAAATACAGTATAACTGCTGTATGTCCTTAATGCCTTTCAGTCTGTACTTTTCTTCTTTAATAACATGACATCATAGGGCAAATCGGAAACTTTGCAGATTATATGGTTTATTTGTGTTACACTTTGCTCTCATCTGTCCATAGAACTGTTCCCCAGCAACTTTGTAGAACATTCAGGTGGTCTTGGGCAAGCATCAGCTTTTGGGCAGCATTGGCATACAATTGGAATTTTATAATCATAGAATTCATATCATATCATATGTAATTTTCTGATCATGGATGCAGAAAGGCTTTTGCACACAGCCAGCCCTGACTACTGTGGTTTTCAGTGTGATTTTCACTTTGAGAATTTACTTTTTAGTTTAGAAAACAATATTAAACTGTAAACATATTAAAGACGTGACAATACAGTATACAGTATAAATATAGATAAAATAAACTTTATATAACTTTATAATATATATATATATATATATAATATCGGAATGAGGTTAACTCCTAGAGTGAGGACCAACAGTCCTGAATTTTCTCCATTTTATAGACATCTTGTCTAGATTCTTTGCCTTGTCAAGCTTCATACATCTCTATAACATGTCAAACTTTGTGTGTCTTTAACCCTTGTCTTTAGCTGTAGTCTTAAGAGTCAAAAATGATCCACCACATCATTTAATTGCAAAGAAAACCCCTTTAAAATTCTTTTTTCAACATGGAATTTGATTACTGTTCCTAATAGTTTCTTAGGGTCATTTGTGACCCATCAGTTATAAAATCATTTACATTCCCTCAAAAACCACGAAATTACACACACACACACACACACACACACACACACACACACAAACCTCCGTCACCCATGGTAATTGTGAGCCTCCGCTGCAGTTGTGAAAGCTGTTCAGGGGGCTGAATCTTGTCCTAATCCCTCTGAAGCTAGAGGAGGAAATGCCAATTCATCTCCCCAAAGAAGGACTGCACAACCATTACTGCAGGGTGCATATAGAACACAAGGGTAAATGGGTGAAGCACCTGTGAAACATTTCATGCTCATCTCCTTCACTGAAACAGATTTTTCTCATTACCTCTAAAAGCCATTAACTCCGTTCACTTACTTACATTGCAATAATTGTGTCGTAGGCAAAAATGTAAGATGTTGCTCTTCTCTTTTCTCATTTCTGTAAAGTGAGACATTATAAGTATTGGTGATGGTTATTTAATTTCACACTGTGAAAATAATTTTGTGTAAGGAATGTAAAAAAAAAAAACAACCCTCAAGATGTTTTGTGATACCTTATGTCATTTTTTTTGCTATTCTGTTTTGTTACTGTAATGTAAACTAAAGGTATTGGACTGGGATTTAGCCCTAGCAGTCACAGCTGTCCAGTTCTTAAACAAACCTAGCCAGTTAAACAGTGTAAGTTCCCACTCGTAGTGCTGAATTTGGATGCTTTTGCTTGTTTATTTGGTGGCGGAGAGCTATTTTGTCTGTGGTTGCATCCTTGACGGCAGCTTTTTCACAAACTTGGCACCAGGGTGGCTATTTGTCCCTTTGTCACACACGGTCTTCCTCCTCCTGACCCAGCCGTCATGTCTCCACTTAGCGGAACTGTTCTGCGCCATACAACAAGTAAACAGAACGCATGGTGGCTGCAAATGAATTGCTGGTACTTGCCTTTGCATTAACTTATCTTTTGAATCAGTCGCTGACCAGCCTTTTCAACTTCGAATTAAGGACACATCACAGGCGAAGTCACGGGGGTCGTGTGAGTGTTGCATTGTGTATGATGTAATACTCGCTGGTGAGAAACCTAGCTGTGGGAGGCATGTGGGGCGACTGTGGTGCTACTCATCTATTGGAGTTTGTTTACATTCCATACTCATCTGTCAGCAGACGGCAGACCTTGAATCATAGGCCTGTCCAAGATTCGGCACCACTTTGGCCTTTTCTCACTGAGCTCACGGTGTGATGCTGAGGCGTCGTTCCTCATCGTTAATTCCTCGAGTGATGCTGTGTGATGTACCACAACGCCCTCTCCTTGTTTGTGATGGCTTGTCGTGCGCACTTGTCCACTGGCTCCAGTTCCCCTGAGCATGCAAACAGAACAAGGCATATTTGAGTGTGTGTCTTGTGTGTGTGTGTGTTCTTGTTTAAACTTTCACAGGGCCACCCAGCGATCCAGTGTTTACCGGCACTCTGGCTTTTTCGACGATAACTTGAAATCAGCGTCCACAAAGCCCTTTCATTCTCCCTGTATCTCTCAGTGTATTCTAAATACTGTCAAGAGACAAGCCTCACACACACAGCACCCATGGTTAGAAAGAATAGGCCTTTTTCTCCCAACAGACCACAGTGTTGCTTAAAAGGCTTTTCATAGTCAGAGGAATGTCATTTTCTATAAGGCAGACGAGAAGAGACATGCCAGCTCTTTCTCTAAAAGAAATTTTTAATTGATTTGTGGGAGTCATAAATTTAATGGAGACAGCTTGTCTTTTTTCCTCTTCTCTGTTTTCCAAGCGTTTAGGGAAGGCTAACATTTTTTACAGCTGTGGGCTACGGCGCAGTAACTTTATGTACCAAAAATCGAGCTGCCGCAATCCAAAGCAAACATGCTTCAGTGCCCAAACAATTAGCATGATGAATAGGAAATTGTGATAAATGCTCAGCTGCTAGTTGTTTTGTTTCGGCTTGGCCTCGTGGGCTCATTGTGCTAGCAGCACCACGAGGCGAACAAAATCCCTCTGAGTGAAGGGCCACTTTCCCGTCACTGGGCTTTCTCAAACCTTTCGGGAAAATCAAATTTGAGGTTGCAAGCAGGGTTCCCTTTGCAAAGAGGGCAATTATCTTTTCTCGTCGAAGGGCAGGCATTTCTCTTACCCAGATCTCAGGGGAGAAGGGCTGTGGCCTGGATTTTTTTTTTAACAAACTTCTCGTTTGATATACATAATATAGTGCTTTCCAACTTTCAATCTTTGCTGCAGACTTTGATGTTGAACCCTGAGAATTTGCAGCAGAATCACCATCAGTAACAAATGCATCTTGTAAATTGGTATGAATTCCTTTTTGAAACAAGCAGTGAAACTGTATTAAAAGTATGGATTCAGGACTTCTGTGCCACACTGTAAAAACCATATCTCGGCAAGTGGAGCAATGTTAAATGTAGGTGATCTCAATAGCATTTCACATTTGGAGATTACAGGTTATAATGCGTGTTTACCCTATTTATGAGTATTTGTGCTTGTTTTTATGCCATTTTTTCTTGTGAAAAATGGCAGATTATTTTTGCTTGATTCAAGCATTATTTCTTAAAACAAGCAAATGAATTTGCATCATATCTTGAAATAAAAACATTAATCAGGTTAAAATAATAAAAGGTTTTCCCCAAAATCAGTTTAGTAAAATGAAAACACAGAACTACATTACTTTAGTTGTACTTTGTAGTACTTTGTCCAGTTTCAAACTTTTTCTTGTAAGTTTGAAGTGCTAAAAGTGGTTCCAGTTCCATGATCTGTTACATTTTAAAATAAAATGTAAGATAAATGCTGCCTTAATGACAACTGACACTTGTTTTGATAAGTGTTTATTTTTTCCATGTTTTAGTATGTTTGACATTAAAGGCACAGGTGTCAGGTCACCTAACGAATGCTGTTCCTATAAAATGTTACCCATATTACTAAACAGTAAATGTTGAAAGAGCAGACTTAAATCTGTGTGTACAGAATGTAAATGTAATTCATAACATGACTATGGAATTCATCATGTAATTATATAACTCATTTAAATAGTACACCAAAATGTCATTGCTTAATAAGATTACTAAGATTAAATCAGTTTTCTCTTAGAAGATACAGACGTAACCCAGATTCTCTCTGAGATAATACAGGAGCGCTGAACATACAGAAAGCTTTAGGGGCATAGGCGAGTCTTGGACCCTCACATCCCCTTATAAATGGGCTTTCCTGCTGTCTAGACAGGTCACACACATACGCATGCAAAAACACACCCAAGGGCACATGCAAAGTCACATACAGACAACTGAGTTCTCACCATTATGTACTCAACTCGTAGTGCACCCCCCCCCCCCCCCCCCCAAAAAAAAAAAAATACTAATTACACTCTTTGTCTCAGTCGTACAATTATACGTCAACATAGGGGACAACACCTTTGAAGCAATAAAGAAAATTATTTTTAACACTTCCTTTTTTAGATATAAGCCTTAAGGGCAACACCCCACCATGTCACCCCCAACCCCAAAGTCCCTGCAGCCAGGCCTAAAATAAACTCATTACTGTCTCCACACTGTGATATTTATCTATTTATATCTCCTGTTTACTGTCCAAGTAAACAGCTAGGTGAGTCCTTTCTCTTTAGGAAACTCCTTTAGTAAACAGATAGAGAGTCGCATTGTGTGGTGAACAATTGACACTTTTGGGGGGGAAGGGGATGCCCTGGAAATGGCCCTGAGGTAACATGATATAAATAGGTTTGAGATACAATTCACGCCACATTAGTGATGTCAACGATTCTGACAATGAGTCTGTGTGTTCATGGTCACAGTCGGGTTTGATTCAGGCCACTTTGGATTTAGGTCACTTTGGTGCTGGGGTTTCAGGGAAAGTTGATCCCATTGTGGCAAACAGTTTTTTTTAAACTTTGAATTATGATTGCAAATTGACTCCAGGATGTTGTGATACCTGAATAGAGTTCTGCGTATCATCACTGTTATCATCTAAACTTGTTACTCGTTCTAATTGCTTTGCTCTGTTTCGGATGGCTGCTCACCTTCACTGCAGTCACTCAGGGGCATGCAGAGGTTTGGACACCCCTGGGCAAAATGTATGTTACTGTGAATAATTAAATGGGTAAAAGTTGAACTGATATTCAAAAGGCATGAACTTAGACATGAAGGCTAATTAAAAAAATTAGAGCAGTCAGGATGTGTAAATTGCATGAGATGTCCAGGAATTTGCTGTGATTGTACATCAGTGGTTGGTTTTAACCAGAGAGAGAGAGAGAGAGAGAGAGAGAGAGAGAGAGAGAGAGAGAGAGAGAGAGAGACTTCAAATATAGACTTGCTTGAAGTTGTAATATAATCCAATAAGAAACTGGTGATATATATCATTTCACATTATATATATATATATATATATATATATATATGTGCCTTAAAAACGTGGAAATCTCTTTTGTCACACAAAAAACATTGACTGAAAGGACTTTCAACTTTCATTTGAAGTCATTGTAAATTTAATTGCAAGTCACTTTGGTACATTTTCCTTGATGCACTCATTATGAAAGTCTAAAACAGTGTAAAAAATAAACTGCAAGAAAATGCAACCAAGTGGACCCAATATTTATAGTTACATTTACATTTACTGCATTTGGCAGATGACTTATCCAGAGCAGCTTACAAAACTGCTTTGCTGTTCGCTCAGATATTCTTAGCTAGTTATTCTGCAGTGTTGGACAAGTCCCGTAGCCAGCATGGCCCATAGCCGGCATGCTGGTAGCAATGTTGGAAAAGGCCCTCAGACAGCATTGTATGGTATTAATGTTACCTATTGCCAGCATGCTAACATTGCAGTAGTGTTTTTGGACAAGGCCTGTGGCTGGTGTGCAAACACCACAGTACAGATGTTGAATGAGGTCCATAGCAGATGTGTTAAAGAAATGCAACACTTAGCAATGCATCTACTAGTGCATTTTTCCGACAGGTTTCACTTGTCACTGTCAGCCATGGTGCAGGAACAGGATCAATCCTAGCTAACATAGGTAGTGTTATGTTGTTTGGGTAGCGTCTTTATGTAAAATGATCTGCCCCTAATTATGTCATTGCATCCATATAGAGAAAGGAGACAGGACACAAAGAGTTTAAACACTTTAACACTGTAAACCAGATGTCTGGATTCTATCACCACCACTGTGAACAATTCCTCTTGAATGGCACATTCACACCAAAATACTCAGAATGACTTTTTAAAAATATCTTAACCACTTTTGCAGACATTGGAAAAAAATTACTTCCCCGTTCATTTCCCTCCACTTTACTAAAAAGTTACTGTGACACGCATTAAGGTTTCATGTTCACTAAAGAGGCCACAACAGTTTATGGCTGGCAAAATCAATAAACCATTAACGTAGCTGATTATGACAAGATGTTTGCACATTGTTAACAGAACAAGTGTCATCCACTGTAGTGGCCTGGAAGTAGAGGCAGCTATGGCCTGGATGCAGGAAACGCTTTATTGTGCCTGGAAGGTCACTGGTCCCTGAACAAGGCACCCAACCCCAAAACCGCTCCTGTGTATCTGTGGTATTCACGTTCACTGGTGTGTTTGGGTGATCACTGCACAGATGGGTTAAATGTAGAGGCAAAATTCCTTCTCCGTCCCACACAAGTGGCAAATTATCTTTTTCTTTTTTGTTAATATGATAAATAAACAAACATAATGTTGAATATGTAATGAAAGTGATGGGGCCATGGTGAGAGGACACCACGAATTAATGAATTAATTAGAAATAACCATTAAATTGCAGTTCTCAGTTGTCCCATAAATCTGGATCCAGTGCATCAGCTCTCAATGGGCACTTTTTGTTGGTTTGCATTGGGTCACTTGAGCAGATCCCCACACCATGACGAGACATACATGCTGTCTGCTGAAAGGGACTGGTTAAAGCAGAGTTAGTTGGGTGGGCCTCCTCTGCATAACCCCCTAGCACTCACACCTCCGTCGGTCACAGGCACTTTACGAGCCTCCTGCTGTTTACAGCCTGCTCCAGTGTTGGCTGTCATTATCCAGAAGTAATTACTCTCTGAAACACCTTCAGGCAGTGCAAGGAAGCCGGACGGTGGGTGTAAAAGCTCAGAAAGAGGGCAAATGGTGCGTGTGTGTGTGTGTGTGTGTGTGTTGGGTGGAGAAGGAGGGGTGATACCAGACCAGAGGAGTGTCTGCTTAATTTGTCAATGACTAATGCAGCTGGTCAGCTTGTGCGTCCGTCCTTTGATGTGGTTCTGCAAACAGTGGAGAGGGAGGCCGACCAGCGTCCGGAGAGGCTCCTTATCTCTCCCAGAGTGCACCACAGGCCTGATAAAGGGTTCCGACGGACGGCTGGACCCCATGCCCTTATCTCCCGGCTCTACTTGATCTGACCCTCGGTCCATGTGCACAAGCCAATTTAACAAAAGTGTATCTTACTGAACGGCCGTATGCTATGAAACGGATTTATGCTAAATTTTTCATTATGTGGAGAAGTGGATAATAGGGTTGTTTCTGTTGCTGGCTATTATGTTTGCATTGTATGCTACCATTCACAATTTCAAATCAGTGTTTTAAAAAAAATATAACTTTTTGAACATATAAATAAGTAAATAAATGATATGCGTTAGCTATATGTTATTAATCTCTGTAAATCTATAGAACTGTTAATATGGCAGGGGTTGGTAAGTATGGGTTTACTCTTTATTTATCTAAAATGATAAATGACAATAATGTCAAAATGTTTCTAAGATTGAGCTCTGTATTTTCCGCCAGTAGTACCCAGTTTGCATGTAGGAGCTGAACTTGAATGAGTCAGGCATTCAGTGGCAGAGGACTAACTAATACCACATTCAGACTCTGTGCAACAAAACACGTCTCAGCACTGCTGATCTGACAACTTGCTTGGAAAACATGGAAATCCTTTTCTTTTTTTTTTTAACGATCCTGGGTTTGTTTTCCTAACACAGGCTGGGTCAATGTGACAGGCCAGCATATGTCTGAGATTAGAGCTTTAGAGCTGAGATTAATGTGAGTCACACCAGTCAGATACAAACATGGGATGGAATGATATTTTTGCCTATCGATGGATTTTGTGATACAAGTGAAAGATCTGCGCTGAACAAAAATGATCAAAGTCTGTTACTGATGTGATGTAGAGTGATGTATTGGTGATGTAGAGTGATGTATTGGTGATGTAGAGTGATGTATTGTCGTAATCATACAGCCCCTCTAAACTAGAAAGGCAGACGTCAGAATTAGCAGATATTTGCTTTGAAAAGGAATACTGGTGTCGATATTTAGACCCAGACTATAATTTAAACAGATATTTGATGCCGTGTTTATTGAATTCCAGAAGAACAATATGTTTATGTTAATGACTTTGGGCTATTGAATATTTTATTAATTACACTGTATTTGTAACCATATATTCCCGTATTAGTGCGTTTTCGAGTTACTTGAGCATGTGAAAAGCCAGAATGCATTGTGATTAGATTATGACTGGATTCCACTCAGACCATTCAAACTACATACACTACTATACTACTGTACTACATAGGTAGGCCACAGATATCACTGCAGGTTATTACTTGAAGGTTAAAATAATGCAGAATTATTAAGCAGACAATCTAAGTTAATGACAGAAAATAATTGAAAATCATTTTTTTCCAAATAAGGTTGAGAGATGGAAACACACGGTTTTAATCCATCGGTAATTATTTACAGTATATTACCGTAACTTGGAAAAGATGTATGTGTTTAATATGCAGAATGGAGTATTAGCAGGTCTCACTGTGGACACATTGTACTGAAAAGTGTAAATGGCTAAAGTGCATCCAGATCCGATCTCAACATAAACCACTGCTATTTTAAAGTAAGGTCTAAACAAGCTCCTATAGTCAGGTAGCCTATCAAGATCTTTTGACAAATCCACCATGGAAACCTGCAGCTTTATTCAGAGGAATCCAGTGTAACAGCTATGACTGAGACCATGAAAGATGATTCAAGAAGAATGCAGTGGCTAAAGACTTCAAGAGATTCAAGTCTCCTCTTGACCAGATCCAACTTGTCAACCAACACGATGGCTCTTATTCTCCAGCATTTTGTAGCTGTCCAAGATGACAGTAGACAGTAACTAGATGTAGTTTGGAACTTTAACCAGGACAATCTGATGTAACAACTCAGGTAGGGACCACAAAAAAATGATTCATGAAGAATTCAATGGTCCAGAACCATTCCATGATTGTAACCTGGCTAATTATCCTGTCAGTCAGAGTACTGGGCCTTGATGAAAGGGCTGAAATTTCAAGTCTTGAATGCCCTCTGTCATGGCTGAAGCTCTGAAAAGAAGCCTAGGGAAAAGTGACAAGAGACGGCTCTTATTTTATGCCATCTTGAAGTTGTCTGAGGCTGGAACGATAATCGGAGTCTCTCCTAACCCTGCACCATCTCTCCTTTTGTCTCTGCAGCATGGTTGGAATATCTGGGGAGATCTTATCAGGTGTTTTTGTTGCAAGAGGAGGCTGCCTGTCTCCTGTACGACCTGAATAGGGTGTCAAGCCCCAGCCTCAGCAGCCACTGCAGACGACTGAATTACCGGCATGTCAGCACCTCCTGCTTTTTGGCTAGCCCTGGTCAGTCACTTTCATGTTCCAGAGCAGTTAGAAAGACCAAAAATGTGGCTACAAATCAAAAGGTATGAGAGTTGGATTTAGCTTGATGTTCAGCGCTATTTGTTTGATATATAAATAGGTTGCCTTTACAGTGTAAAAAAACAGTATTTGTTTATTTTATTGGGGTCACAAATAAAGATTTTGATCATGAAAATAGGAACACCCAAGACAGGTCTGTTGCATATTATTGTGTTTAGAAAGAAAAACAAGGTCATGTATTTTCCAATCTGAACATGTGAGCTTGCTCTGAATATGTGAGCTTGTATGTAGTAAGTATGGCCAACTTTCATTAATGTGTCATAACTCATCAAGAGTTTTATTGAGTTGAAGGGACTTTTGCCAGATTCTTCAAATGTATCACCAGCAAGAGTTTTTATTCTGAGGCCAAAATGGTAAAAAGGCAGATGATTGGTTGTAGCAGTTCCTGGATTCTAGATCAAAAATGTATTTCCCACTTCCATACACTAATGATAACCTCTGTCTTACATGGCATGACACATATTCATTCTTATTAGCTCTTCTAGAATAACGAGTGCATGCCTTATCTATCAGCAGGCCATTGCATTGTAAGGAAACTAGAGAATGGTGACTGTTAATCAGCCAATCAGCATTTGGCCGCCCTAATAACTAGTTTGCACACAGCACCCAGCAACTCTCTCCATTCATTCTCCAGCCCTGTATTAATTACTAACTGGATCTGGTGATATCATGGGCCTGGAACGCTTCTCTCTCCTAGCACTGCCTGTGCTGTAAATCAGGCTGGCTTTTCAAAGGGAGGCCACAAGGTCCACCTGTCAGCACGGCCAAACATGCACGGGGGCCTGTGTCCTAGAGCTCAAAATCTGTTTTTTTTTTTTCTTTTTTTGCAGGGTTTGGAAAGGGTCTGGAGTATTCAAGCCATGGTTAAAGAAGCATACCATGTAAAGTTAACTCTTTCAGTTATTACCCAGTAACTGCGTCATTTGGTAATTAGTATGAAACAAATGTCTAGGTTATATTTAGTGTGGGCCGATATTTGGGAGTATGTGGTTATGAGAAACAATAATCAGAACTTCTTATTGACCCAAACTTGTCCATTTGTTTTATTAATTAGCAAAACCTTTGTAATTGTCCTGTGTAATTTAAGTTCATCACAACCATCACATATGTTTACCACTGTGCTGCTAGAAACACATGCTCCCTAAGGACCCCCTTTAAAGTAAACGCACAGGCCACTACTAGTGAAATCAGAAATCAGAAAGGGCAAGCTTTCAACCAGCAGATCTGTGAGTCACACAACTACATTCTTTCTCTCTTTTTCTTTTAGATTTAATTTTTTTTGCCAATACAGCCAACTAATAGGAGAACCAATGGAACTGTGCCTGGCCAACAGCCATTTTTTTTCTTGAATATAAAAATATATAATGTCCCTTATGCACATCCTTCATGCACACTGATTACTTTAGTATTCTGTAATTTTGTGGGGCAAAGCAAAACCTATAGCAATACCTTGGGTACAAAATGAAATGACAGCATTTTTATATTAATGTTATATTCTTTTATATTATCAATAAATAAAATAGTGCAAAACTGCCAGAACAATGGACTAACTGAGCAACTTGAGTAGCTTTTAGCAAGGAATACCACAGCCATATTTCATTAAAATGATTGATAATCTATTACTGTTGATGTAAAATGTTCAGTTAATCATGATATTGATTTGAAGTCATATTGTCCAGCACAATTCTGAAGTGATGAAGTGTCGTTTACCGTAAAAACTCTCAAAAGCTGAAAGCTCAGGAAGATAGTCTTGTTTTTATTCTGATAGTTAAACAATACAAAGTCAGAAAGCTAATTATTACTAGGAAAACATGTCACACGTATTTTTAGCCTCTTTTTCTGTGGTATATGAGTGGATTTTACAAATTTCTGCCAGAGATTACACAGAAAGAACATTAATGGTACAGAAAGGACACACAATTGTGAATTTTACACATCAAAGGCAACTAAGAAAGCTTCTAATATAGTTTTCTCATTTGCATTATTGTTAAACCTTTCATTATACTTATTGTTATGGGTTCCTCATTATTGTTAAACACTACACAAAACAATACAATTTGTGCAGTAAATGACAGTTCATACAAAAGTATGAATTAGATGAGTCTTTTATACTTTAGGCAGGTTATTCAGTTATTAATGTAAAGGTTTATTATCAGTAATTAACCACTATGAAATGGATCTATAAGGCATGTACTCATGAGAGTAGATTAATCTTATTTATGCTCATGTAACACAACAGTTAGTGTTAAGAACATCCACATGTGCTTGCACTGACAGCACAAAAGCAGTTGATACAAAAAGGTGCAGTATTTACCTTCACATTTTACTTTTACATCGTTAAAGAAAATACGTATGAAGGTGCTTCACTTTCGGCTCCCAGGACAAAAACAGGAAAGCAGTGAAATTAAACAAAGGCCGTTTTGCAGCCTCGTGAAGAGTCTGCTTGGGATTGCTGGATAATTCAAACATGGTGTGTGCCTGTTTATTGCGTTCCAAAATAAAACAGGACACTTCTCACAAATCACGTTCCAGCATGCAGACTATGTGCGGTGTTTTCAGTGCATTCGTAAGAACAAAATATTTATACTGTGAAGATTATTTACTTGTTTCTGAATTGCTTATCAACATGTGTATTATATAATTAAAGAATATATTACATTAAAGTAATATCCATACATGTGCTTCTGATTTATTCTTAAACTTCACTTGCCAGAGGAAAAATAATATCCACAGCTTTAATTTTAAGTTAGCTTTGTTATACTTTATTTATTGAATGGAGAATTTATTATCAATTTATTGAGTTTTAATCAATTAAATGTACAATAGTACATCTACATGTGCAATGTAAATCAAATAAATAAATCAAAAAAATAAATTATCATTAATATATTACATTGCTATATGGTAAACCAGATATAATTTCCTCATTTCTGTTTCCCTTTAGTCCATCTTTTTTTGCTTATCACTGTATGATAAATTATGAAATTATCTATTATCCATACAATCTATTACATTTATCATTAAACAACATAATGGTAACACAAATGTATATCATAAGTTTCTCACTTTTACATAAAAGTGACAAACTATTGCAAATGTATCAATTAACTCCACTCAGCTCAGCTAAAATCAACATCTTTATCTATCTTTTATCTATATCATTGCATCTTTAAATCTTTAAATTACTTTATTAATCTCAGAGGAAAATTGCAGAGGACAATTGTAAATGTAACAAAAAGTCAGATGCAAAAAATGTTCTATTGTCTAAATCATTATATGATCCAAAACTTTCAGCAGTGTTTAATTCAGTGGAGGTGGGCTTGGGTTGAACTATCTGAAAGTCAGCTGTTCCTCTTGTTGGCCTTGGAGGGGAGCTGGAAGCTCATTAAGCCGGTGCAGGGTGAGCAGCCTGCTGCCCAATGTAATGCTAGACACCAGCAAGCTCTATGTATGTATAGTGATAAGACACCCACACACATACATACATACATACATATATATATATAAATTTATCTTTTTACACAAAGCTGGTGTTCATGTTTTCACAGCTTAGCTCAGTAAATCTAGCCATATGTTTTTAAATCAAAACACAGTTATTTTGTTAAATTTTTTCATGGTCTATGTGCAGTACCTTATGGTATATTAAGAATATTATAGTATATTGTTTTAAAAGCAATTTAATTAGGCAGTAATTGTGTTTTCTCAGAAAAAACTACTATTGTAATAAAAAATGTATTAATATTAATATAAAAACAACTGGCTATAGAAATTGCAAAGTAAATTAAAACTTTTACCACCTATCAGTCTGTATAACAACGTAAAAGTTTTAAATCCTATTTTGACTACTGATTAATGATAAGGTAAAATAAGAGGCACAAGAAGAAGCTTAACACACGTTTATCTGCAATGTGACCAACTGAAACTTCTCTACTTCCCACGGTTGTGATATCTACCTTAAATCTGTTTTAAGACTTCATAGGTTATAACCAACCCCCCTGGCCTCATACACACACACACACACACACACACACACACACACACTATGACACAAACTACTCTATATTTAGCAAGTAATCCTAATCTAAATTTCAGGTATCAGTACTCAAGCAAAAGTCCTCCCTTTTCAGAAAGACAGAAGAAAAATCAACAGTATTTTGTATTTCTACCTCTCAAATCAACAGTAAGCGAGTTAATCCTAATCTCTCTGGAAATCCTGAACAAGGAAGTAGACTTTTTCCTCCTTTGGTTCAGAGAGGGAAGCGATTTCCGGGGATAATTTTGGATAAACGTATCGGTTCTAAGGAGCACATTTTTTTTTTGGTTTTTACCACGATCCCATTGAGCTAAAGTAAACTGAGCCTGTTGGCTCAGCAAAGTAGTCCCTGCTATCAGCAAAACTCCCATTATAAGAAACGGAACGACGTGGAATGGAGGTTTGGTTTTTATTGCACTTTGTTAATGGGCTCCATGTCTTTCTGCATGTCTTTCCGCGTTGTGTAAATACAAGTCACTTGCCCCTGCCGTTTGAAGTCTTGCTCGGCATACACTGAGCCAATTTCTGTATCTGGGAATTGTTTAAACAGCTGTTTGTCTTAGTATGGGATGTCCCAGAGAGTTTTGTGTCATCTTCTTTTTGCTGCCCCATCCTTTTTTTCCTTATGTGTAGGCCTGCCTTTTCAGGAATAAAAAAAAGTAAGGCCTACCTTCATTCTATCACTTTTTTGCAGTCATATTCTAATTTTATTGGGTTTGTTGGTCATTTTTTAATATCCTAAAATGTCAAAAGCATACATTACACATTTGTAAATTGCTTTTAATTGACTGACATGTATCTACTTAGAGTGATAGTGTATAAGTATACATCAGTTTATAAATCAATTTATTAAAACCAATTCCAGAGTAAGTAAATAAACACATATGTACAACCACACAACAGGCACTCAATGAAGCATTTTAGACTTGTATTCATGTACTCATGTGTACTTAAGTTATATGATGGTTATATGAAATGCATTATGTGTGAAAAACAGTGTTTGTGATATAAAATGTGGTCAGCAGTTTGGTTAGCTGGCAGGCTTGAGCTTTCGGAGGGTAACTGACCTTTTCTGGCATGTTCCTATAATCCAGTCAGTAAACTAGTGGTTAAACTACCAAGCACAGTCAAATAACCCAACAACAGATACTAAATTAGCAAGTTAAATAATTCAGCACATTGGAAGTATCCCAAAAAGAGACACTAAATATGCAATTAACACAATCTGGCACTATGAATATAAAGTTGAGGCTGGGCTGTTTCTGTGATCCAGATAATAACTTTGTGGCTAAACTATCCAGCACTGTGGAAATAATCCAAACAAAATATCTACCAGCATGAACTCAGAGTCTAGCACGAAAAAAGAAGAGGCCGTTTTTAGAGTCAAAGCTTCCAGGCTGGTTCCCATGTTTTGTTTCTGTGGCATAGTTTAATGTGCTTGAGATGACTGTCATCTGTTGCAGCCTTCCCCAGCAGCCCAATTACAATGCTCATCTGGTGATTTTCTGTAGGCTAACATACACACATTCACATGCAGACAGGAAACCAATGTGTCAGTGTCTGACACTGATCCTTATCAAATAATTTGCTGATCAGCAACAATCTGTCTGTTTGCTATAGTGTCTGTAATCACACCATGGCCTATTCATATATTTGCCTCTATACACCCACAGAGATGAAGTAGAGATATTTTGTTTAAAAGGTCAGCTTGTTTGTTGGGCAAACTAGTAAAGTTCCAGCTAAGCAGCTGTAATTATGAGTGTTATTATTTTGCATTGTAATGCATTCTGCTAAAATGTCATTTAAAATAATTATAACATCCTAAAAAGAAGCAAAAATAGATGCAATATTTGCAATATTTGTGCTGCAAGCCTCAATCTCCATATGAAGCAAACATATCAGTCAGTTTGACCTTGGATGGCAATTTCAATCTTATTGAGTGGCCTGGCATGTGGTGAAATATCCTTGAGATGTACTCACTTGTACTTTCTGGCTGCAGAAAACCCTTCATGACTTTAATAATCAGTGTGGTTACCACATTTGCCTAAGTAAGTTGCTGTTATCAGATTATGTGCTCTTGATCAGAGCCACATGCTAAGACTTATTGATTATATCTTTGCATGGGCTTTCTGCTCATATACTTACCGAGCACGACAGTAACTGGATTTCCATTTCAGTTGCGTGAGAGTTGAGCTAACATGCATGCTCTGAACAGTTTCATTTAAGGTTTATCCACCCAATACATAAATAACACCATCATCTTATATAGAATGTCCAGCTCTTTCTAACTGATAAAATGATAGACAGTAAAATGATAGGAAGCATAAGTTACAATATTGTAATTTTACAATTACAATTGTAATTTTCAGGAGATCCTAGTCTACTGAAATATGTCTTCATTTGAGATGCAAATATTAACAGAAATTAAATATCTGTATGAATTTAACCATGCTTTGATCAAAATGTACTTACATCTACAATTTGTTGTATTTTTGCTTTTGAGCTGAACATGCTGTAGGTCTGATGATGTCATGATGATGATAATGCAATGATTAGATTGACAAGGATGTTTATAATAATGAGTTATTAAAAAAAAAATAAATAAATAAAAAAAAAAAAAAAAAAAATATATATATATATATATATATATATATATATATATATATATATATATATATATATATATATATATATATATATCTGCATTTCATTTCAGTGCGTATCTTCATCTACTTAA
>CM067511.1:27195699-27303033 GCA_034509495.1 Acestrorhynchus altus | reverse complement strand
ATATATATATATATATATATATATATATATCCTTCATTACTTTTATTATTTATGTATGTATTGGTATTACTGCTTCTCAGGAACCTTATTCTGAGCAAAGAAAGAGAGTAAACAGCCCTTTCCTTCTCATTTTCCTCTATAACCCAATATCTGGGTCAGTGACATCATTAGCCCCATCCCCTCGTGCTGATCTTAGAGCTGGATTACTCTAATGTCTCTAATTTGTAAACTTGTTAACAACTATTGCTAGCTAGCTGTGTATATAAACAAACAAGCCATTTTTGTCTTATTATAGGAATAGTTGGCTAAGTAGAAAACTGAGAAATGTCTAGCTAGGTGCTTTTATGAGATTAATTAAATTAAACTAATTAAAAACAGATACATTTCTGTCTAATTTAAGAAAAAAAATATTTTAAGTAAGAAACTATATGTACTTTACTGCTAACGAGCTGCATTAATGGTCATATTGTACACATCACTTTTTTTTCCTCAATTCTAGTTCAGCTGGCAACCCTTTCCCAAACTAGCTGATGCAGGTAGTCTGAGCTTGCTGGAAAGAGCGGTACCAGTGTGCTCCGAGTTGGCCTGGTGTTGAGGGGGTTAAGAGTTAGAGTGTCCTTTCTATGAGAAGAGGATGCTATATTCATTAAGATTTTCTCCTTCCTCCTCCCCTCCTCTCCACCCAGCTGAAGCACCATTATGGCTTTTCAGGCTGCTTCCCGTGTAGATTCCTTTCTCCTCGCTCCTCCAGTGCACAAAAGCTTCCTGCACTGCTCGACAGGCAGGGCGGAGAGCTTTTTCTGACGTGAAGGGCCCTCAGAAGCTTGGGTTGTGTGTCTGTGTGAGTGCGAGTGAGTGTATATATACGTGTATAGGCGTGCAGGTGTGTGTGTATGTGGTCTCCGTTTTTGAAAGGCAGATGTGAATGGTGTTGTGTGATTAATGACAAAGCTGGCATTGTACAGTAATGATGAAACCCAGAGTAGCAGGCTAAGGATCTAATACGTTTCTCTCTTTCTCAGCTGTTCTTTCTTTCATTGTAGAATTTTCCTGTTTGTCATGCTTTTCTCTGCCTTTCTGTTCCTCTCCCACACTCTTTCTTTGACTCGTTCCTTCTCCTGTGGCTCTTGTTAGTGAACAAAGAGCTCCAAAAATGTTTGTTTTTTGTGAGACAGCAGGCAAAACCTGGAAAAGTTTGCATCCTGAGAGCATTTGCACATTCAGGTTCACATTTGCTGTCCATTACTTGTTTACACACGTTACACTGTTTGCAGAGATGAAGCCACTTCTCCCCTGTCCTGCATGTGTTGATATTCTATGCTGCTTAAATGTTTTTCTTGAGAAAATTTGGCCTAATTGGCCATGACGACCCCTTTGCCCAAGAAATATTCTAATGGTTTAAGTAAAGGCATGTAGTGATGATGAAAACTGCACAGAAGGCCTTTTGTCACTCCCAGCCAGCTCTTTTTCCCTTTCTTCCCATGATGCTCCAGTAGTCCATCATGGGAATGCAGGATTTATTCCACAATTTTTTTAAACACAAACAAGCTAAAGTAAGAGGTGGTTCACATTCACACAGACTGCACTGTGCAAATGATGAAGACTACATTTCATCACAAACAATAGCTAAAAAAGTGAGCATGCATCCATGCTATTCATTATTAGAAAAGGCTGTTCAAGTTTACCCTAAATAAGACATGAGGGTCATCGTAGATCATGTTATTTAGGTTATCTGACTAACTTACATGAATTACATATATTTTTTTAGAATATAGTGACAAATAGCAGTTTACTGTGCAGCTTAATAAAAAAATCATTTGGTTTGTGGAATAAAATACATGTTTTGCTTAAAAATGTTAACATTGGCAATCTAGATTAATTGTCAGGTAACCAAACATATGTAACATATTTAAAAAATGATTTTTAGAATACATGGGTGTCTTTTTTGTTTTGAGGTTTGCCACCACAAGGAACCAACAACCAACTTGCCTAATTCATTCATTCATTCATTCATTCATTCATTCATTCATTCATTCATTCATTCATTCATTCATCTGATTATCTGGATGCAAGGCAAGAATACCCCATGGACAGGGTACCAGTCGATTTCAGGATTCACCTCATTCAAAGGTACTTAATTCAAACCTACCTAATATATTTCAGCCCAACAATTTGTTGCCAGATATAACAGATAACACATATTGAAAGTCATCATACTGTATTTAGGTTATCCAGGACCAGGACTGCACACCACGTATGTAATGTGTTATTTTTCAGTGTTGATGGTATTGGTGACAAGAGTTTGTCAAAGACTTTCTCATGTCGGTGCTTACAGTATTTATCGTGTAATGTTGCAGGGCCTCACAGGAGCTGTATTTCTCTCTTCCTCTCTGTGTGCTTTGGATCTCTTAATCACGTTATTTCAGCACAGCCACATTGTGGGAAACTTTGCTCTCTCTCTCCAACCTGGAACAAAATTGAGATTTCTCATTAAAAATGATCAAAATAAATGCTGCACATATGCATGTCTATGTGAATGTGTATGTATGTTACTCAAAAAGGTGAACTGTCATATACTTTCTATTCCTGTTTGATTTCAATTTGATCAGTAAGACTTATAGCTTATGAAAATCCAGTCTCTCAAATTATTCAATTATTTAATTTCAAGTTGCAGTAAATAATATTAAATATTTTATAAATACTGTAATACTCTAGTTCAACACAAGTAACCTCAGTCGTGTCCAGAAGATCATTCTTCACATGGAGAGTAAGCCCCATTGCTGGCTGTTTTCAGAATGCTAAATCAAGACGTAATAATAGAATATTGACTGAAAGTTCACAAGGAGAAAAATGATGCTGGTGTCTCTGTGTCTCTGAGTCTGCGATGGTTTCGGATGCCATGTCATCTGCTGGTGTTGGTCCACTGTGCTTTATCAAGTCCAGAGTCAGCACAGCAACAACGAGGATATTTTAGAGCACTTCATAGTTTTACCTGCTGACAAGACTTAGCACATGGCACCAGTGTCAAAAATACCACTAAATGGTTGGCTGACCATTATATTACTGTACTGGATTGGTCAGCCAACTCTCTGGACCTGAAACCCATAGAGAATTTATGGGATGTTGACAAAAGGAAGATGAGAAATATCTGACCCAGTAACACAGACAAGCTGATGGCCACTATCAAAGCAACCTGTAGTATCACAACAGTACCATAAGCTGGTGAAGGAGCCCCAACCAAGCACTGAGTGTGTGAGACTGAACATTGAGACTGAACATACCTGTTAAAAATTATTGTATGATGAACATGCTTTTCTGTTTAATCATATAAAAGAGGCTAATAATAAAAGATACTGGACTTCTGATTTCTGAAATCTTTCACTTTGCATGTAATTAATATAGAATATATGTTGTTCTTTTTTATTGGGTCAAACTGAATAGATCTGATAGAAATTGAAGATATTCTTATTCTGCATATTACACATAATGTGTGTGTGTGTGTGTGTGTGTGTGTGTGTGTGTGTGTGTGTGTGTGTGTGTGTGTGTGTGTGTGTGTGTGTGTGTGTTTGCCTACACTCCTTCTCATCATATCCAGACAGTCCCCCCCTTTAGTGATAACTGTGTTCCGGGTGATCCTTGGTCATTCGGATGTTTAAGAATTGCTGCCCTGACATGCTTGCTTCCTGCTCACACATTGGGGCCTGTAACACACAGCCAGAATCCAGAAGCGGTCCCCAGCCAGCGACGGAACATTCTGGAATGCGTGTGCAGCGCCACCCCCGGCCCTGCTGCGTCTCATCCCGGGTGTCCAGTGGGGGCCCTGCTGGCCAACACATCTGGAGAGGCTGCTCTGGGCCAGGCAAAGCATGTGTAGTCCTGATCCCTGCACCCCTCCCCCCTTCCATCTGCTGCTTTTGAATCTGCTCATCTCTATATTGCTAACCAGTGCTGTGCACCAAGATTACAACAATATAGTCCTTTATTGGGGCCCTGTAGTCACTCAGTAGCCTACTGGACACTACATTGCACACAATATTCCCTTTGCATTACATTGAGTCCATCAGCCAAGACATTCATTACTTCTTAGTTCTTGCACTGGTTGTTGGAGGCTAATATTCTTACAAGGACTAACTATCTATATGCCTATGTCAGGTTTTTAAGTAATCTCAAATATAAAAATTACTTATGTAGTTTCTGATATCATATGCTACAAATGTAAATGTTTCCATCTTTCTCATGAGTGACCCTAGGAAGGGTTAAATGTAACAAATGAAGGTCTGGAAAATTATTGTAAAAGGTGACTAATTCAGGTCAGTTCAATGTTTAAATTATGTGAGCTTTCCAGTCTAATTACAATGTAATTACAATTACAATGTATAAATACAGTTTATTTGAGGTTTGAGGTTCTCAAACACTGGCACCTTTATGTCTAATGACAAAGTACAGCAGCAAATGTCAGCACAATACATTATTTTATATTGATATAATTATGTATTATATGTTATATAATAATATAACATATTGATTAAATATTGCAAATAAACAAATTCGATTGTATAATGGATAAAATAAAAATTATTTATTCATCAAGGTTAAACAAAATCATTTAGATGGGTTTGTTATGAAATGCTCCATTCTACACTTAGAAATTCTTACAATCTTCATTGCAAATTAGGTCTATTTCTTTTAAACCAATCAAACAAGCTAAAAAGCTCAACATAATATAATATAACAAGGAGTCACTGGTCATGCCAGTTTGACCATGATAGCATAAAATCATAATTGTAACCTTGGGTCTCAGTGAACCGTCCAACAGGGCAATTATGCCAAGAATACTTCACCAAGGCTTGTTTGAAATTCTGGAGCGGCCATTACAGTTGCCTTGAACCTTGTAGAAAATAGGGGGATTTGAAGAAGGCATTTGCAGGACAAAACCCCAAGAATTCTAAAGAACTAGAGGCCACTGCCCATGAATTTTTAGGAATGTCGCCAGGAGCAGGTGTGTAGTTGTGCATCAGCAGGTCATAATGAGAAAAGAATGCTCTTATAAGTACTAAAGACATTTTTATTATGTTTTAGGTAAATTTGGGATGGCACAATTCTGTTTGCTACATGTATCAGGAACATTAGCCAAATATGACTTGACTACACCTAAGTATGGAGAACATTGAGCAAATGTGTAACTTTAAGCTATGCTATATTGTGTTGTATGTCCAAATGTGCATGAAGCAGTGTGTGTGTGTGTGTGTGTGTGTGTGTGTGTGTGTGTGTGTGTGTGAGAGAGAGAGAGAGAGAGAGAGAGAGAGAGAGAGAGAGAGAGAGAGAATGAGTATAGCTTTCAGCCTAGCCAGTGTTGGCCATCAAACAAAGCCTTTCTGTCCTGTGGGAGTGGACATGAGGTGACAAGCAGAGTGACGCCAAGCACACAATCACCTGCTCTACTGTGCGGATGTACAAGCACATGCGTGTGTGTGTGTGTGTAATCTGTTAATGCACCCAGTCACAATGGCATATTCGCACAGGCAAAATATAGCATATATAGCTGTATACAAGCATCTATATATGCATACTTATCCAAATCTACACATCAGATAATGGGGATTGTGAAATGAACATCTGAACGAGAAATCCATCTTTTAAGTGTTGTCAGTGACACAGATGAGAGAGAGCAAGAGAGAGAAGCTGAGTGAAGCTCGTTGTTTTAGGGCAATCATGCTGACCCCTGCAGATGTGCACAGATTACTATAATACAGGAAGCAATCGGCTTTTTAAGCCATGGCCATTGTATCATGGTGGCATACAAAGTGAGGAAATGGTTTTAAGGGCCAGTAATATGAGAGAGAGAGAGAGAGAGAGAGAGAGAGAGAGAGAGAGACAGTCAGACAGACAAACAGACATAGGGCCTGGGGAGTTTACATTCGCTCTGTGCTTGTTTATTTGCTCGGACCGTCATGGCCTGTAAATACATGTTGAAATAGTGAAGACACAATGCTCGTGTGAGAATGGAGTGCATTGTTTATGAGTGATGTCTTATGCAGGAAAAGCTCACCCACTATTCTTCTGAAGGGGAGATGACAGTTGCGAAGCATAAACTGTTTACAGCTGTAGCACTATCTCTGTTAGTGCAGCATAAATACAGGAAAACGAGTCACTGTGTGCATTCTCCACATGACGCTCTCTCTCTCTCTCTCTCTCTCTCTCTTTCTCTCTCTCGCTCTCTCTCTCTCTCTCTGTCTCTGTCTCTTTATCACTGTCTTATCCTTCTCTTTCCATTCCTTGGAATATTTCCACAATCCCATAAGCATCCTATGTCCTTTAAAAGGGCTCATATTCTGCATTCTTTTCAATTTATTTCTTCACCTGATGTGTGCTAGACATGTACTATACCAATAACCAGAAACAGGATATATTGTGATACTCAACACATGATTCTGGGCTTCATTGTTACTAAGAAGGACTTCAAAATAATTCATTCAATCCACTGATACACTTTTCACACTCACGTATACACATCATGAATCTGATGCAGACTTTTTTTTAAGTGTTTTCTCATAAATACATTAATGAAAAATCAATATATCTCATCAAGATTTTGGTGAATCAAGTCCAATTTTCTTTTACAGTCTACAGCAGATTCATAAGGTGTCATCAATTGTGCACAGCTCTGTTCTTATAATGCTCGATTTCAATTGAGCAAATCCCAAATTGGAAAACATTGGTAAATGGCACAATCTTCATGAAAACCATGTAAATGCTGTTTAAAAAGACATTTCTACTTAGGAACAGTTTGACTAATAAGGCCCCATGTTATCATGAACACACATTTCACAAGGTTCCAAGGCCTGAATTGTGCGCCTGTGCTGTATTTGATGTTCGTACAGCTGTTTTTGTTTGTTATTGGACTTTAGCATAGCATGCTAATAGCAGGTTCAATTCTGTCCTTTCTTGGTCGATTTGCTTTCTAGATCTATATCTAATTCTGCCACCCTACCTGAAATAAAATGCTTAGAAATTATTATATTGAAGGGATAAAAGGGATATCCTTTTCACTTTTAAACCTCAAGTTAAAGATTCAATTATTAAGGCTAAAACCTAGAAGTATGCTACAGTTGTTTAATTTATGGGATATTGTGAAGTGCTACAGGCTTTTATGTTAGGACCTATGAAAGTGATATAAATTGTACAAGTAATGAAGTGTGGATCTACATGCAGAGTTTAATGAGATTAATGGGTTTTATTATGTTCTTTATTATGAATAAGGGCTTTTACATATGGTAGAGGCTCTTGAAGAGTGTTTGAGTACTTACAAGTGTGTGCAGAAAGCAGTGGTGTCATGCTCAGCTGCAGGACAGAGTCCAAGTCTGCTGTACCACTCCAAACCACTGGAACCATTTTTCAAAATGTATTTATTTAATTTTTTGCCCTTAGTCTTTTAATAGATCCTGTAATACCCCAAGTACTTCAGCATACCTAACTTGTAATTGGACTTTACGGCTTTATGTATTCCATAAAATAGTACATTTGAACTATATTATTCCTGGATTTATTTCACAAGAGCATTGATCCAAAAATAACAGGGAATTTGGAGGAGAAAATCTTTCCGGCTTGTGAAGACTTCTGCTGGTGCTTCTGTGGCTCAGGGAGCAAGCCTATTTATTTTTGCCCCCACTTTGCGTTGACCTTTACTGGTATCATATTCTGGTATTCCATGGATTGATATGATGAAGGTGATTTCTGTCCATAATTTATGGATTAAATGAACTTCCCTAAAATGTCCTTTAGTTGACCCTCAGTGAATAGCACTGGCAATCTCATTCAGTTTCCCCAAAGCCTTAGCTCTTGCTTTAGTCACTGGTAGTTTTATAGCCCTGTCCCAATGAGGCTATGAGACACCGTCTCCCCTCTCCAGTCCACAATCCCCCCACCCCCTGGTCCTCAGCAGGCTAGTGAGGGAGTTTATTATTTAAAGAGGCTTCTCCTCCACATCAAGGATCCTCCAGACCTCCTATCTGGCCCATATCTGCTGTGCTTTGATATGAGAACGTAATTTTCGGAAATTAGGAGAGAAGAGGAAGCAACGTGTTGCACTTGGTGAACCTCTGCACATCCTGTCCCTGTCCCTGAGTGCTTGATTAGTATCTCCAGCTGGCCTGTGCTAAGGCTAGTACTAGGCTTACCCTTTCAACAGGCCATCTAAAAAGATTTAGAATGGACGTTTCTGGACAAGCATTATGTATGACGCATTCCTAAACCTGACCCG
Source organism: Acestrorhynchus altus (assembly GCA_034509495.1). NCBI lineage: Eukaryota > Metazoa > Chordata > Actinopteri > Characiformes > Acestrorhynchidae > Acestrorhynchus > Acestrorhynchus altus. The sequence continues at coordinate 27,294,773 of CM067511.1, read as the reverse complement.
ATCTCTAATCCAGTCTTCAACTCTAATGACAGACATACTTATGACAACAGTATTGATCTAAATTTCTCCAGTTCCTGGTCTCTGCTCTGCAGCGAGGCTCCTTCTCCCTCTGGCCAACACTAATAAACACTTACAGCTTGTTTCAGACACTACCTCTCCCATTCAAGAGGCTAAAGCTGCGGAAGGGTGGTGGGTGTGCTAGTATGTGGTAGGATAATTTGGAGTTGGATGAAAGTTTAAAGGCATTGAGCAGTGTGTGCGAGTTTGGTACGATGACAAGCTAATCAGGATGGGGACACACTGGGGTTTTGGCCTAGTGGAAATTACAATTAGAGGTAAATTTTGACTTCATTTTAGCAATAGTGCCACATAACAGATTACTCGAAGGAACATCTTGTCACTATCAAAATGAAAGCATTCAAAATGGTAACATTGTTAAGGAAGAAACAAAACTAAGTACTTTAATGTAGCAACATTTAAATTTTGCACATTTCCATTGGTTTTCATGATATTGTACATAACGCAGCTGAACATAATTGTTTAACTAAATGGTAGGACAAGGGCAAATAAAAAAATAAATAAAAACAATTTATGATTTTCAATGGGACTTTTATGCTAATTTTTTTTCTATGAAGCCCTTGTTGGAGTTACTTATTAAAAGTTCAGAGGTGAGCCATTCAGCTGTGCTGCATGTTTGAGAACAGAACGTGGGAAGGGCAGCAATGTTTCTCTCTTTACTCTGCCTATTTGATGTGGGCTACTGCCCAGATGCTTGACAGTATAGTTTAGAAACATATTGTGGTAGGCTGCAAACACTTTGAAGGAAACTTACACTGATCTTTGGCCTCCCAAACTGATAATACAGTAGCAGAAGGTGTGCGTGGATTAGAAATTAGTTACTAATTGAATGGCATATAAAATATATAAGCAGTTAAATACACTATATACACTGTATACATTATACACTTAATGAAGGAAGCCATTCATAGTTAGGGCCCAACCAGTATATGCTGGCTGACAAAAAATAGCTCATACTACACTTCCACATGTTCAATCAATAAGATATATCAGGTATTTAGCATATCTGTTTGATTAGTACTGAGGGTTTACTGTTCCAGGCTTTTACACTTTTCTGAATTCACTATGTTAACAGTGAATTCTTGTAAACCTGACCAGCCATTCAAGTATTAATAGTGTCCCCTTATGGAGAAGCCATCTTAACTTGAGTGAATGAGTTACATGAAGTTCTTTGCAGCAAAAAAATAAATTAAATTGATGCCTCCATCTACAGTATGATGCTATATATGTTTACTTTGTTTCTCTTTAAAGATTTCAAACATATTGTAAGGCAGTATTATGTGAAAGTTGATATTTCTTGCTTCTGAAATTCTTGTAATTTGTGCTTTGAGAGACACACTTTTAGACATGTATATCTAGATTGGGAGACAAAGATCCATCAACAGAATTTAAAGAAACATATTGACTGCATGTTTCTCCAGAGTTACATAGTGCAGAAGCCTGTTTTCTGAACCTGGAGTGGGAATTATTGTTTGTTCAAAACATTTTACATGTATTTCTTATAAACTTTTCACAAACTCAAACTGAAACATTTAAATGAGTCACGATACTGGTTTACGATTATTGATTTTCATCACCTATAAGCCATATTGACCCAATGTAAAACAAAACAGAACATTTCATTTTACATATAATGATAATAAAACGACTCTTTACCTTTTTAAAAGAAATGATGACCTTTTTCATGATATTGTAGGTTTTTTATATAAATACTAAATACTAAATACTGTTTAACTGTTGAATATTGGTAAATTTCTAAAAATATAATATAATATGTTTCATTGGAATTGTTATTTCATTTAATCAGCATTGCTATCAAATTTTCAGTATTTAGTGCCTATTTGTAATATTGTGTATAAAGCTTTCACATTTCCTATTGGCATTATTACTAGTGTTCAGAGCATGTAGCTATTTCTATGGAGGCCAGTATGAAGTCATAGTGTGTTTCAAACTTCAAATTCACTTTCATGGCTGAAATGTGAAAAGTCTTTTTCCTCCCTCTCTTTCTTTCTTGGAGAATGGAACATGAACTGGATTTCGCTACCGTTCAGTGATCAGTTCCATATGCAGTCTCATCATGAAGCACGGACCTTTCCAGGGTTCATGGGGAACAGGGTTACAAAGCAAGGGCGTCACCTTGTTGTGTTTAAGTGCACGTGGGAAGGAGTGGAGGCTGGGCTTTTGAAGGGGCAAATTCATCACTGTTTGTGTCAAAAAAGCTAAAACCTTCAACCGTACCGTAGAGCTCTAACAGAAACAAATTACAGGAGTATACAGTGGGTGAAGCGAGCACCCTAACATTGTTCCCTGCCATTTGGTTCAGTCAATGAGCTCTCTGTCACTTATAATGACATCTTGCCCGCATTATCCCAGTCAGATATTGAATTAGCCTAGTGTTCAAATGAAGCCAATTAGCTTGGCTTAGTCATGATATGATTCCGTGACTCATTTTCGAGAACACAGATTGAAAACCAAGTGTGTGAGGCAAGGTCTGCACTCCTCACGAAAGGCCTGATGAGTAAGTCTGGAGCAACCAAACAATCAGGAGATGCTAACCATGAAAGTGTAATTGGCCTAGCCTTGCCTAGACTGTGGGCTCAAGCGTGTGTTTTCAACCTTGTGTTGCTTTAGCGGGTAATGGGCAAGAGATTTTCCTGAATTAGTGATAATGGATCTCTATGTGTCAGGTCTCTGGAGACTCCTAATATGACAGGAGGCAGCTGGGTATGCCGAGTAAACATACTAACAAGCGCAAGCGTGTAAACATTTGACCCTGGCATCATTTGAAACCAATTAGAATTTAAAAAGGAAAGTTACTAGTTCCTTTAATCCAGATTATGCAATAGATTCATATAGTCTATGTGAACAAAAGTATTGAAACATACGCTCATTCTTTTTCTTCTTAAATCAAGTGTATAAAAAAGGTTTTATCCTGCTTTTGTTGGAGTAACTGTCTCTACTGTTCAGGGAAGGCTTTCTACTAGATTTTGGAGCATCGACTATGAGGATTTGATTGCATTCAGCAACAAAAGCATTGAGGAGGTCAAGCTGATGGATGATCACCACCCCAACCCATCCCAGATGAACACTGTTCCACTGCTCCATAAGTCCATGTGGGGGGATTTATATCCCTCTAGCTCATGCCTGGCATTAGACATGGTGATTTTCTTAACTTAAGATTTTCGAGAGAAAAATGTAATTTGACAGCAAATATTGAAGTTCTAGAATCTCCAGCCATGGGAACTCCGCATCTGATGGTAGATGATATGATGATATTGTAGCATAGAAACCCAGCCGTGCACTGAGGCTTCATTGTGAAATTGGTGAGAGAGTGGAAAAACAGAGAAATCTGATCCAGGCTGACCATCACCATGCTTCAGTTGTGCTCTAGTGAGAAGCTGTTATTAAGGTGGTTAATGGTAGGGTTGAAGGTAGAGTAGTAGATGAGTTTTGTGGACAGAAGGGCCTCTCACATGAGAAATCAAAGAGTTTTTTTGCCCAGGATGGTGATTAAATCAGGTACTGGAGTGGGCCGAGTTGAGAGCAATATGGAAGTATGTGTTTAGAAGTAAAAAATATCTCTATGACATTGGACCACAGTCATTAGAAGCTTTTAGATGAGGCTGTGAGTGAAAACCACACCACAAAGGATGAATATGATTTCAGGATAAAACGTCCTCTGGTAAAGAACCTTTACGTTGTGTCTTAAACACAGACATTTAAAGAAATATTTAATTAAGTGTTCAATTCAGATCCAAGGAAGCCTTTTTTGTACATTTATAGACAGATATTTACACTCACACAACATACATATGAAAACAGTTGTCTTATGATGTATATTGTTTGTTGTTGACAATTAAAAGGAATATGCAGTGAAACTAACTAAAGTCTTTGGAGAAAAATAGTGATATTGATTAGTCAACTAATCAATAAAATAGTTGATATATTAATTGATAGAAAAATAGTTGTTTGTTGCTGCCCTAGTTGTTATTGGCCAGGTTGGACCTGTAATGCTGCCAAAGATAACATTCATAGAGACCTATTGATTAGATCATACTACCAGTCAGCTACTGATAACTTACATTTTACATAATGTTGTACTAATATGCAATGAAATACAAATTGATTTCTGAAACTCTAATCTATTATTGATTGAACAAGAATATACATTCAGTGCAAAATATGTGTTGATCTGTAGCTATGAAAACACATCAGCCCAGCCCACCAAGCTGCCCTCTCTGCCCCACCTCACCATACAATGCCCCCACACTGAACCTTCAATTTTTGAGATTTCTTTCAAGTCAGGGATAGGTGGAGTTAGCTAAATCTAATGGGGTGCAGTTTTTCTTTAAAGAGACAGAAACCAAAGGGAAATTCCATGGTTATTCACAGTGTTTCAGTGTAGAGAAACTTATCAACTCCTAAAACATCAATGAACAAACATCTGTTAGGCCAGCTATTGTAAAATAAGGTTTTATGAGGTATGTTATGAGGTAAATTTTAGAGACATTTGAAAGGTTTCTGCTTCCTATCCCCACATAGAACAGCGTTTCAAATCAAATCACTTTAAGGAACATTTATTTAAATTACAATGGAGTAATTAATAAAAATCAGTGCCAAACTATTAGTGACAAAATTCTCTTTTTTAATGTGTCTCATATATATTACTCCTTTATTTATAATTATGCAAACTTCTAATTCACTATCACAAGCCCTTTCTACTTATCATAGACTGGCTTTGCTGACTTGCAGCAGTGCATGTGTTCCTAGCTACTGTAGCAATAACATTGCAGTAGCCAAGATAGAAGTCTTGTGAACTGCTCACAAAAGGCATACAGTCAATGAACAGCGTTACCCCCACCTTGTGCACTTGATTATCTTTTAAGTGGGTTTTGTGTTATTGCATTAGCGCTAAAACCATTTTCAGAGATTTGGTCAGATCCCAATCTTACAACAGCATACAATAGTTTGCGACCTAATTACTGGATTGTTTTTTCTTTTTTTTCCTTTTTGGATGTTTTCCTCAAACATTCTGTGATTCCCTGCTTGTTGTTTCGTTCAAACCTTTGTACCAGTTTTTTTCTTTTCTTTCCTTTCCTTTTTTCCACTTATGACTTTAGAATTAAATCACCTGACTGAATTAGAGCAGGCTACTGGCTCTTTCCAGTTGCACTGCATCACTCCAGTAAATACATAATCTTTGCAATTCTGCAAGATAATCTGCAACAATATCTACATTATTTTTAATATACACTATATGGACAAATGTACTGGGACATCCACTCCCAAATTCTGGAATTATTGTTTATAAAATTTGTCCCTTTAATGTTTATTGTAAACCATATTGTAAACTTAAAGCAACATTATTAAGCAATTTTCCCTAACAGCTTCAAAATCATTTGAAAAATAGTATCTCTGTCACTGAAACTCCAGGATGGAGGTTCACATTTTATGTAACTTATGTAACTTTATGTAAAATACTGTAGCATTACTCTGAATACTCAGTCTACCCTGCACAATTACGATATCAAAAACAGTTAAGTACTGTAACTACCACTTGCACAAACCAGACAATCACATTTGTTGGACTTTCATTGTCAGCCATGATATTTGGCAGCTATTGGACTACGTTGGAACATAACAACAGCAAGCTGTGAGAGCTAATTGCCTGAAACACAGCAACAAAAATTAATGTAGCATAGTTGGCGACAACTCCCTCTGGCAGGCAAGAGTTAAATTTTCCAGCCTGGCAAGCACATCAGTAGTACTTGGACAACAATCGCTACATTTGCCTAGCTTTGAAATGTACATGATTAAAACGTAAGGTCACTCTGGATAAATGCTCAGTTATGTTCAGGACTCTGCATTCATTTCATCTGTATTTATGAATATTCTCTGAAAGCTTACAGAAATGGTCTGAACAGATCAGTACCACTGGTAATCATGGGGGCAGTGTAGCCAACAATTCAAGCAAAACTTGACCACTGACATATGGACAAAATAAAAAGGAGCTGTCAGAAAAGAAAGCTATAGCAGAACATTGGAAGAGAGACTGTCTCAAAGAAATGATTTGCCTCACAGATCACTGCATAAGTGTTTTTATATATGAAGGGAGTACAATTGATTATTAAGAGCATCAGCCAAATGCCATATACCTAAATGTATTTTTGATATTTGAGGGTATTTTTGTTTAGAAGACTGATGTCATTTCTGTACTTAGAACAGTATGTACTGTTCACTGCCTAATCCAGGCAATCCATATATGCAAAATGCAAAAACTTAAAATAAAAAAAGCACAAAGTTGAGCAGCCAATCAGTTAATCAGTAATCAATTAAATTTATCAGTATCACTAGATGAAGAGAGTTTGGAAAATAGGGTATTTATATTTTATGTAGATATGGACCCCTTCACTGGTACAGAAATGTTCTTCTACATGTTTAAATGGTTTTTCACAATTCCTTAAAGAAGCATTATGCATGCAATAGTATTTCTTGCTCATGGACTCCCTCTACAGCAGGGAAATTGAATTTGAACTTTGAGCCACCCTTCACTGACATACTCTATTTATGAAACAATTATAACGAAAAATGAAAAAGGCATATGGAATGAGGCAGTAGAGTAATATTGCAAGATTTTGCACAAATATAATGCTTGTTGCACAGTCTTTGTGTTGTCCTGCCTGTATTTTGAGTGTAGTATATGTATGATGCTACCACTGATGTTATCTGTCCATAAAGAGTCTTGAACAAATTGGTGGACTTACTGAAATACATACAGCAATATCTATGTAAAAATGGATAATGGCCTGAGTGATATGATGCGCCAGACTGGGGTACAGGCAAGTGACATCTGTCCTCAGTGTGAGTGAGAAAAGAGCACAACTGGATGGCAACATCTGTTTTATCCAAGGGACCGTGCCACGTTGATGGTTTTATCTGCAAAAAGCGAATATTCTCTCTCTCTCTCTCTCTCTCTCTCTCTCTCTCTCTCTCTCTCTCTCTCTCTCTCTCGCTGTGGCCCAATTTGCACATCTGCACAGAGGACACATTATACAAATACAAAATTTCAGAAATCCATAAGCCTGTGTCCTGCTTTTCTGACCTAATCGTGGCACAGCTACAAAGGCTTATGTGCAGAAAGAGAAAAGCTCCAGTGATAATTATTTTATTCTAGGGTTTGTGTGATTATTTATTTATTTATTATTTATTTCTCTCTAACTGTAATGCTCACAACTCCAGGGAGAGGCTGCTGTGCTAATGCTCATGGGTAGCATTTCCCAGAAAAAAAAAAGATAAATAAAAAATTGAGTGCAGTGTTAGTGCAAATGCCCCTGGCCTAGTGTGTTCCTCCTCTTAGACCTGTGCTGCTCCAATCCCCCCATTATAGTCACGGCAATTGCAGAGGCTGTTCTTGTGGTCTGGGTGCGACAAGAGCTGGAGTGTGTGACCCATTTTAAGCGTGTGACTTTTTAGATGGTCCAGGCGTACTTCAGGGCTTTGTGTAAGAAGAGGGCTAGAGGTCTTCCATTTCATGAGGAATGTCCATTAGCTCAGTGGGACAAAAATAAGGAGGATTGGGTCACAGAGGATGTGCCAGACTGAATTGCCCTTGGACATGACTATCCTTGTAGCAAGGGGTCAGTGCTTACTATATCACACAGCTCAGCACTTGTCTCGGTAACCTTCAACACCTTGTAGACTGGTACTTGGGCACAACATATGCTCCTCTGTGAACAAAAAAAAAACACACACATTATTGTCATATTCATTTCTTCTCAATAACTTCACAATCACAAAAGAGCAACCTGGGAAGATGAGGGTTAACATGCTTTCTCTGAGAGACTTGAAGCAAGCTGTTGTTACCTAGATTGCATTGGACAACTCTGCCCACTTGAAGGCAAACACTAAGTGTCTATTCTGATAGGTCAACCAGGAGGACCACTGGCGTATTCTAACCACCCCGGTAGTTCACTGACTCTGGGCTGGTTTGGTGGAGGGGCTCATTATCACTGGTTTGCTTTCACACAGAACAATTCCATTCAAACCATGGATCAGAGTGTAGTTGTGAATGTCACTTAGGTGGGGTTGCCCACATTTCTGTAAAATGGCAGTCATTCATCTGTTTATTGCTATTTATCATTTTCCTTGGATACAAACTCTTACGCCTGTAGCACACTTTCTGAAGTCGTGGCATTTCACTGTACAGAAACACCTGTACAGTTAACAGGCAGCTGTTCTCAAAAAGCAGAAGGTTTTTAATCATGCAGGTAAAACGTCCAAGCAGTCATGAGACAAAATGGACTGAGAGCAGATAGGGACTGGGAACATCTCAGGGGGTTTTATGTTTTAAAATGGTTGTAAAATGTGATGTTTGCTTGAATTTGCAAGTAAGTGTCTATACTTTCACACACACACACACACACACACACACACACACACACACACACACACACACACACACACACACACACACACACACACTTCCAAAAGATCAGAATACATGATGTGTAACGCAATTCCAGTCTGGCACAAGATGGTGTATTTTATGCTTAACTTCTGCTAATGTCATGCTACCCTCCACTGTATCGCTGTACGTCCTGACAAATTTGATTAAGATATTGGATAAAATCTTATCTCATTCAGTCATCCCATTTCCAGCCATCTTCCGAGCAGTCTATGGCCACACAAAAGGTCAGACTTTTAGCTTTGTTCTCTTAAGACAGTGACACTAATTACAGCCTCCATGCCCAGCCAAGATGCAGCAGGAGTTATAGATAGTGAGACAAAACAATGACATCCAAGGGACTCGCTGCCATTTGAGGTGTGTGAGTGTGTGTTTTTGTGATGTCTTGAGGCTTTAGCCATAGAAGAGACCTAGAGCTGTAAGTGTTCTCTTTATTTTTCTACACTGGTTAAATGGTTTCTCATTTAAATGGCTGTTTTGCTTTACGTAGACATGCTTATGATGTGTGTGTTTGTGTGTGTGTGTGTGTGTGTCTTCCTTATCAGTAAGAGTGTGATTGCTCATCAGTCAGAGCTCCAAGCAGCACGGCGCCTCATCTTATCACATCCCATCACACTGTCTTACCTTCAGCGACCCCCCCCCCCTCCCCACACACACACATATTATGTCATTTCCTCATGTGCTCCAGAACTGCAATAATTCGTTCTTTCATTGTTTCTTTCATTGTTTTATTTCATTGTTGTTCTTTTGTTGTTTGTTTGTTTCTTTCCTTCTTATCATAATATGTCAAATATTTATATCTATGAACATTTTGTAGTAGTAAATTCTGTTTACAGACCTGCAGGAGTGGCCCAAATCATATTTTCTCAACAAATCCATTTTTTAGACTGTTTTTAATGTGGTTTTGGTTTTGTCTATTGAGGAGTTCCAGGCTGACAGGCTAAAGAACGAATCAATTTGTTAACTTGCTGACCATTGAAAACCTCCCACACTTTTATGGTTCATTTTTTCTTCTCCTCCGTGCACATTTTATTAGGAAAGTGGAGTTGGATTGATGTAAAAGCTGCACTGAATTCTGATTTGGCTGTCGAGAAGGAGCTACACTGCCACAAATCCAATATGTATCAGATTTGAGTACCACATGTGAAAGTGGCCCAAATCAGAATTGAAACCATCTGATTCAGTTTGTTTTCAAAGGTTGAATTTGGGCCACTTTTACCTGCTGAACGTAGCCTTACTACACTCACTTTGACAGAAATCACAGCATGTTCTCAAATTTTCTGCAATTATTCTATGGTTGATGATTTCAGATCATTATTATCCTGTTGCAGAAGTCATACTGGGGTCAGATTCATTGTTTGACCTTTTTGAATTTAGTATTTCCTGCTTAATACTCATAATGATACACTTCTGTAGTTAAGTAGTTTTAGCTTTAGCCTTAGGTTTATTTTTTAGTTATTGTATTTAATACATCTTATGAACCTTCTATAGCAGCACTGTGAAGTAGAATAACACACCACACTCTTGACTAAACCCTGAGGTTCTTTGCAGTCATACTGCGGTTTTCATTTGCATTTCTTACCAAAATATGTGCAATTTCCTCCAAGAATGTTCTTGGTCTTCCAGATTTGATCTTGGCTGCCACAGTTCCCTTTAATTATCAAGTAACAATTAATAGGTTTGTGCATTGTCGAAACCACAAACTGATAATGCTCATCTGTGTTTAGGCAGCTGATTAGTGTTAGCACAAGGTTTGAAGTGTCAGAAAAAGCAGAAAGTTAGGAGCTTTGTTTCATTGAACAGATTTTAATTTTAGTTAGTGATGCCTCAGGCATGAGTTCCTACATCTGAAACCTTGTCTCAAAACTCTGAGGCTGTTAGGAAAGACTTTCTTTCTTTCTTTCTTTCTTTCTTTTTTTTCTTTCTTTCTTTCTTTCTTTCTTTCTTTCTTTCTTTCTTTCTTTCTTTCTTTCTTTCTTCCTTGTTCTCCTTCTCCAGCATCTCTGCCCCCTCGTCGCTGTTGTTTTGGGGGGCTGTTTTGAGTGCAGTTTGCTCTGTGGTTCTGGTGATAGCAGATGTGCTGTGATTTCATTGTCTCAGGTCAAAGTCACATTGTCTGGCCATGATTTGATTTGCTTTTTGAGCTATAGGGGCATGACATTATCTCAGCGTACAGATACAGCGCATCAAAATAACACACGCAACACGCTGGCCTTTTCTCCAGCTGCCCCTCCTTCTTTATATCACATATGAAATTTCATTAGGCTGTCACTGGAGTTTCTGCCATGGTGTGTGTGTGTATGTGTGTGTGTGTGTGTGTGTGTGTGTGTGTACCCCAATGCCTGATCACAAGTGAGTTCCAGTACAGTATCTCACTTTCAGCAGATCAATGAAACTCTCAGACAGAGTTATTGACTTTTTTTGCTGTGATTCTGACTGGGTTTTTGGAGCTGCTGAGCTTGCATCCTTGTAACATGATAGACCGCATATAGCAGACATTTCCTTTGGTTTTTGACACTCTGAAATGGAGGAGTCTGTTGTCTTTTATGGACTCCTTTATGATTTTAAGAATGCCTTTTCCATGAACAGAGCAACCATTTCAGAAATGAGAGGAATGAACACAACCTCTGAAGTTCCATTCCTTCAAGCCGTTCCCCTCGTCTTCCACACAAACAATGCTCATGCCTAGAGTGGTTAGCAGAGTCTGAAGGATTAGGTAAATAGAATTCTCTCCAACATCCAACATCCTGACCTCACCAATGCTCTTGCTGCTGAATGCAATCAAATATTCACAACAATGCTCCAAAATCTAGGAAAGGCTTCCCTGGACAGTAAAGACAATTGGATGTCAATTTTTGTTTTTGTTTCTGACATTGGAAGAAAGATTTAAAGTCCTCTCTAATGATGGTCTAATAATTTGCAACTCATTTGGTGCTCCTGATTCCTATTTTAGCCATTTTAAGTAGTAATAAATGTGGTAATAAGTAGTAATAAATTATTAAGTAGTAATAAATTATCCTTACACATATATGTGTATATTATTAATACAATTTCTTTTCAGGTTTATATGTTATGATGTCACCTATATGCATATATCTCTCAACATGCTTATCTCTCTTAACTTTAAATGTAAGGAATATAAAATGATTAATATACTAATATTAAAAAGAGTTAATATACTTGAATTTAATTATGAAAAGAAAACCCCACAATAGTCAAATGTTTGAGGTAAACTAGTGAAACTTTTATTACAATCACATTTTTGCATTTCTGGCTCAAGAGTACTAGGTGGAGACCGCACAGCAATGGGATCAAATGTGTAGTTTGTCACTAATGCAGTCTTTGCCAGTTGGTACTTTGTTTTTATAAAGAGTATAACAGATTTAGGATACCACAAACCAACAAAAAATGTGCTTATTTATATAAAGTTCAATTATATTAAGTTACCTAAATACAGCCGGGTATATGGAAGGTGTGCTAACACAAGAAGTGCATTGTGTGTATTTTTGTGTGTGCTGGCCTGGGAAGGTGTGTGTGTGTGTGTGTGTGTGTGTGTGTGTGTGTGTGTGTGTGTGTGTGTGTGTGTGTTTGTGTGTGTGTGCATGTGTGTGTGTGAACCTGTGTCAGGTAGCAGCACCCGGAGGCATCTCGAACCCCGCTGCCCTTATTTGGGGCCACTAGAGCTTGGCAGCATCCTCCAGGACCGGATCTGTTCAGATGTTGAACCTCAGGCCAGTTATTAGTGGGTCTGGCCGCATAAAGGTGGCTTGTTGTTCCACATAGTGCTCACATTCACTCCTACCTCTGCTTCTTCACAGCAAGGAGCTTTATCAACACTGATAGTGACCTAATCCTATGACCTCTGTCCCCCAAGAGACACTCTTATGACGACCTCTCCACCTAAATCCACCTGGCTTCTTAGTCCAGGCCTGCGAAAATCTCTGTTTTGAGACTTCTTGATGTATCATATCATTCCCTTAAGAGCCTTTGAGATTTCATTGTGCACTGAAATATTTTCCAAATAATCAAAATTGAATTCACAAGTTGTTATTTGAAATGTTGGCGAGCCTTGAATCATTTCAGAAAGGTTCATAGGAATGAATATGTGGTGAAGATTTTAGTCTAATAATTTCAAAATGAATTGCTGTAAAATGTGGGATTTTGTGATGCACTGAATTTCCTAGATAATACAAATTCTATCTATCTATCTATCTATCTATCTATCTATCTATCTATCTATCTATCTATCTATCTATCTATCTATCTGGATTTAAAACACATATTAGTGTAAAAAATGACTCATAAAAACGACAGGTGCAAAAAGACTAATAAAGTATTGATTTATATTCAGAAACTGTATTAATCACTCTGTCCTGTTCTTCTTTCTACAATAACCCCAGGGTTCTCCATCAGTGAAAAGGTGCAATTCACAAGCTGGGCTTGCATGTCAATTCTCCTTCTTCATGTGAATGTCTGAGAAAGAGAGAGTGAAAGAATATGGATCTGAGAGGAAGACGAGCAGGCTGGCTTTGCTATCTCCTGTGGACCCCTGGCCCTTCAGACTGTTGCCGGCCTCGATCGGCACGTCCTGCGGCCCAGCCGGCCAGATTTATCGCCCTGCTCCGCTCCTTCAGTTTTCACAGGACTTCTGGGAGCGACGCGGCAAATGGCTTCAGCATATGGAGTAATTCATGAGAGCACGGCACGCATGAAAATGGGCCTGGAAAGGGTCCGAGAGCAGAGTGGGAGTGGGGCGGACAAGGCTTAAGGTTAAGGACAGTGAAGAAGCTTCAGTGCTGGGATGTTATGTGGTAGAGGATGATTATTGACATTTCAAATGGAATATGGATTAGGTCACCAAGAAGGCCATATGTGTTGGGGTGGGTTTGCAGTATATGTATGTCTTATGTATGTATGTGTTAATGCATGCATATTTTTTAGGACTGCAATGATTCACAAAGTTTAAAATTCACAAAGAAAAAATCCAGAAAATTGCTTTATATAAATTATATAAATGTGTTTGCATTGTGCAGAGAGAAATAAGTATTTGATCTGGCATACAAGACTTAATACTTGGTGGCAAAACCCTTGTTGCAAGCACAGCAGTCAGACTTTTTTTGTAGTTGTTGATGAGGTTTGCGCACGTCAGGAGGAATTTTGGTCCACTCCTTTTTGCAGATCATCTCTAAATCATTAAGATTTTGAGGCTGTCACTTGGCAATTCTGAGCTTCAGCTCCCTCCATAGGTTTTCTATGGGATTAAGGTCTGGAGACTCGCTAGGCCTCTCCATAACCTTAATGTGCTTATTTTTGAGCCACTCCTTTGTTGCCTTGGCTGTATGTTTCGGGTCATTGTAGCAAGAACCAGCCACGACCAATTTTAATGTCCTGGTGACAGTGGGGACATTGTACTTTGTACTTCCTCCAAACACAGTGAGTTGAGTTAATGCCAAAGAGCTCAATTTTTGTCTCATCTGACCACATCACCTTATTTCAATCACTCTCAGAATCATCCAGATGTTCAATGGCAAACTTCAGACAGGCCTGCACATGTGCCTTCTTGAGCAGGGGGACCTTGCGGGAACTGTAGGATTTTAATCCATTATGGCATAATGTGGTCCCAGCTGCCTTGAGATCATTAACAAGTTCCCCCCATGTAGTTTTAGGTTGATCCATTCCAGCCTGGTGCAGGTCTATGATCTTGTCTCTGAAATCCTTAGAAAGTTCTTTGGTCTTGCCCATGTGGTAGAGTCTGACTGATTAATTGAGTCTGTGGACAGGAATCTTTTATACAGGTGACAATTTAAGATGGCTGTCTTTAATGCAGGTAATGAGTTGATTAGAAGTGTCTAACTGGTCTGTAGAACTCTTGATGGTTGGTAGGGGACCAAATACATTTCTGTCTGCAAAATGTAAATACATTTATATAATTGATACAATGTGATTTTCTGGGTTTTATTTTTGATATTCTATCTCTCACTGTTAAAATCATTCTACCTTTAAAATTATAAACTGTTTATGTCTTTGCCAGTGGGCAAACTTACAAAATCAGCAAGGGATCAAATAATTATTTTCTTCACTGTATAAGGTTACAGAACGACAGTGAGAATGGTGAGCGACTTTATGCAGATGTTTTTTTTAAAACTTTGTCAACATTCATCCTAATCTATTCACTGCCAGATAGAGATGCAAACTATAGCTAGCTTACCCCACTATTGAGCACTCGTGTGGAGGAGGAAAATGAAAGAAAGCAGACAGGGAGTAGAGAAAAGTAAGAAATTTATGATATCTATGGAGTTTCTAGCCCTAGTGATGGATCATAGGAGGCAAAAAACAGGTTTCACTGTGTTATTTTTTGTAAAAAAAAAATTTAATCAGGGTGAAGGAGAAGTATGTCTGTTTAAGCCTTACCTTCTCATGAATGTACATTAACCATTGGTCAAACTGCTTCCAATAACAGCTGATTGGCCACTGTCTAAAATCAGATTTTTTTTTTACAATGACATGAATTAAAAAAAAAAATACAAAAAAACTGCCATGAACTGGATCGTTATACGTTTTATTCCTTCCCGTTAAAGTTAAAGTTGGTTTTCAAAGTGTGCGTGTGTGTGTGTGTGTGTGTGTGTGTGTGTGTGTGTTTATAGAATGGAGTTTGAGGCCAGTGAGTGTACGTGTGTAACAGCTGTGAGGGGCAAGTGTAAGTGGACATGTCTGTCTCTAACGTGGACTGTACCCTTCTCTCTCAGTTTGACACAGCATCTGTCTTCTGCACCCCCTCCACCTCTCCTACCCTCTAATTGAGTGATTTTTTATGGACCAGTTATAACGTGCATGTAACAAGATTTTTACAGCCGAGTTCACCCTTTAAACCAGTGTGGAATAACTTCACGCCATTCAAGCCAGACATCCCACTTTAGTGTTCCACATTAAGTTACATTATCCTCTTTTGGAACTAAAAAGGGCAACCATGGACCATTACAAACAAAACAGGTATTTGGTCCCATAAATACATGAACAAAACACACAATGCACACTGCAAAATGCAAGCACACTACATTTATTTTGCCCTGGAGCCCACTATATGTATGTATATACACCATGATTCCAGAAAACACATTCTCTTATCCCTCATCTCAGTGCTACGAGTGCTATCCCACAGTTGTGCTTGAGGGGTATTATCTGACAAGAATTTCCTGTAGTCTGTGATACTTGCCATTGGTAGACCTGCATGACCATACACATTGATACACTGCAAATTAGCTACTTCTTTCACACTATGCCCTTTTGCCTGAACATCATCACATCTTTTTGCCAATCATTAACATCTGTTTTGTGACCCATTTCCCACACATTGAATGAGTCATTCACTGCACTGTACCACCTCTTCTTAAGCTTTGAATCCTGTCAAACACCCAGCATGTATTTATAGTCCCATGGCTTCATAGTTTGATGTAGCTTTTTTCACAAAAAAAGAAAAAATATTTATAGGAGACAGTCAAACATGCCAGGTATTGTTATTACCAGGATGTCCTAGACTTACCCTTCTTTGAACATTTATTTTGAAAATGGAACACTGTGTAAGATAAAAGAAAGAGAGCAAACAGCCCCTTCTCATTTTCCTCTATAGCCTTATATCTGGGTCAGTGTTGTCATGAGCCCCTTCCCCTTTTGCTGATCAGTCAGAGCAGTAAACAGGCACTGGAAGGCTCCTTTGGCACTTAAACTGGGATTTAATGCAGTTGGAAAAGAAAGAATTTTAACTTTTTCCAAGTTGGAGTATTAACTGATATTTCAGCACACAATGATAGGGTTAGATAGGGTAATTCTTTCAGTTTTTATGATATGTGCATCCTGACAATACAGCATGTAAGTGCCAGCAAAGTTTGTCTCTCGGGTTGTAAGAGTTAACAGTTGCCTCCAGCTAGCATATATACTGTATTTACAACTCTTGCTGTGCATAGTGATATACTTTTACTTTTATACATAAGAGAATATCATACAGTGTCAGAACCCACTTAAGCAAGTCCTTTCTTTGTCACTGCATGAACCTCATCATTCACATCCATGCCAACTGTAGCCTTTATTACTTGAAGGCTACATTAGCCTTGAAGATCCAGTGCAAAGGAAAATAGTAAACCTCTGACACCAGAATGTCTTGGCTAAACAACTACAATTTAGAGCAATTCTATTTTATTTCTATTTCATATCTATTTCTATTTTATTTATATAAAGGCTAAATTTCATACAAGTTATGTAAAAGTACAATTCTGCAATGTACAATATTGACTGACTGTTTGAACGCATGCTTGGTGAAGCTTGATCACAGAGGACTGATGTGAGAGAGATCTTCACTGTTTTGAGTCGTTTCCTGTGAGTATTTATTTGTGCAGATGGTCCGGCTGCTGAGGGAAGATGATACGTGCTCACCTGCTCCTGGGATGGACAGAGCTTGCCTTTGTGAATTCATCCTCAGAGTGGCTTGACCCCCACCCCTTTTACGCATGAGGAGTCTTGGACAGGTGACAATAGGGCAGTGAGGGAAGGGGATGTGAGGGGAGGGAATGGGACGCCGAGGTGTGGATGTTCACCTCTTGGTGGATTCATCTGCACAGCTTTGTGTACTGGGTTAGATTGCATTCAGACAAAAGTGAACATCCTCTCTGTTGCATCCATCTCTATTCTAAACCACACAACTAAAGGGTTAAATGGAAGTACAGGGTAGGTGTTTTTAATAAAGTGGCCAATGAGTGGGCATACAATGTGGATGTTTCTAATATAGTGGGCAGGGAATGACAGCACAAGGTAGGTGTTTCAAATAAAATTGTCATTCAGTGGAAGCACAAGAGAGGTGTTTCTTTTAAAGTGGCCAATGAGTGGATGTACAAGGTAGGTGTTTATGATAAAGTGGCCATTGAATGGAAGTACAAGGTTGGTGTTTCTAATCAAGTGGCCAGTGATTGAAAGTGCAAGGTATGTGTTTCTAATAAAGTGGCCAGTGATTGAAAGTGCAAGGTATGTGTTTCTAATAAAGTGGCCAGCGATTGGAAGTGCAAGATATATCTAGTAAAATGAATGGTGAGTGTTAATTGACTTTTTTTGGTTACCATCTGCCTTTTAAATATCTTCACTGGAACAGTTGTCTCACTATGTCTCACTATGTGTTATATGTTATATGTTGTTATTCTTCCTTCAAACTAAAAAAAGGAAAAGGAAAAAAAAAAAAAAAAAGAAACGCTAAATTTTTCCTTGGGCCAAACAAGCTGGCCCCCTGCCAGCGACAGCAGACCCCAAGTGTGTATCCTACATAAGCGAACATGGCAGAGAAATGTGTTTATAATAAAGCAGGAGGATGCAGGCACACAGCCACACTGAAAGACTTAATGCTAACGATGAGGGAAGTGAAGACCCTAACATGTTTTCATGCTCAGAAGGCTTCACAAGCAGGAAAAGAGAAAGTTTTGTTGAAGACATTGAGGAGGAAAAACAGCAGTACATGTGTTTCACATAAAGAGTGTACGGTACATGTCAGGACTTTGCTTGTGTTTGGATTCATTTTGCTCCAAAGTGTATTACAGTGCTCTTTGGTTTCTATAGCTGGTAGACAGTTCCGATGGTGTCAGTCATGTGGCTTGACCTGAGCAGAAAAATGTAGTGTAGGTTTGGAAAGTGGACAAAACTGTGATTGAGAAATCAGTGGTGAAGTGTATCACTAGGGGAATTACTGACCAAATGAATGTTCAGCTAACCCAGTTCTGTTAGAACGTTTATTACTCTATTGATTTGTCCATGCTTAAGGTTAACTAATTATTGTTCTAACAAGAATGTTTATTTTTCCTTTTTAGACAGAATGTAAACTTTTCTTAACTGTTTAAAACACTCACAAAATCTATAGAAGTTACTGAATAATTCAGTCCTGAACTGTATATTGCATAATAGTAACTGAATATGCATAGTAGTGTAAGTAGTGGATACAGAATAATTCATGGTGGATTATAAATAACTAACAGTAGTTGCTGGGTAATTCTATGTGGATGGTGAATAATTCATAGTGGATAATAAATATTTCATATTGGATATTGTGTAGTTTGTAAGGAGTACTGAATAAATCATAGTGGAATCAAAATTCACTAATGCATAGTAGAGCTAAATCATTTTTTTAATCACTCATTGTGGATACTGATGAAATAATAGTAAATGCTGAACAATATAAACCTAGGTTTCAATGGGTTAAGAAACATCATTGGGTATCACAACAAATCATTGTTCATTTGTATAACAGACTGTATAAATGTATGTACGAAAACCAAATCTTCCATTTAACCACTTGCCACCCAACCCCCTCATGTTCTCAGTGTTGAGATAATAAATACAGACAAGCACAACAGAGCAGTAAGATAAGGAATGATTTCACCAGGATTTTCATTCCATATTCATTGAGTTTTCTAATAGTGTATTGTATCAGAACATTGTTAGACAACCTCATGTATAAAACTGAGTTATGTATTAGATTTTTTAGGTGGAGGAACCTTTTTGGTTGCTTTCACATGAATGTTTTATATTGTACTCTGCCCAATGCTGCGTTGGTGGACATGTCTCTTGGGAAGAATTCCTTAGGGTTTTTATTTTTATTTATTTGTTTTTTTTATTTATGGGTTGTTTACCTTTCACATTTGGACCGATGCCAATACTGGAATTTGGAAAAGTGGTTTCTGTTATTTTTTTTCACATGCAAGTTATGAATGTCCATTTATTGCTTCAATAAAGGGTGCAAATACAAATGTATTCCACTCTGTCATGAGCAGATGTTACCAGCTAATCCCTGGTACAAAGTTATTACTGTGCCACTGGTAACCAATGTTGCCAGCTTTGCATTTAGCATTACAAATACTGCAGAATGTGTTGTCTGCATCATGTTTTAACTCCACTTGAGAATGCGTTTAGTTTGCTTCTGCCCACTGTGATACACTTGTTTCAAAATTTGGCATGAATCTGTACTGCGTAGTACAGATGTAATTTAGTTGGTGCCCTTAAAGGTACATATTTTGGTATACAGCCCTAATATTTATGTTGAAAATGTTTGATAATATATCGCCTTCAAGAAGGCATTTGTGTTTTTTTATTGTTTCAAGGCTTTTACTTGGGTTGCTTAGGTGTGTCAGTAAGAGTTATTGATACTTCAATTTCTAGTGCCCATCACAGTGGTCAGTAACATGATATTAAAAAACAAGCCTGGCTCTTATTTTAGTGAAACATTACTAGTTACTCTTTTGTGATATCTTAAAAGAACAGTACAATTACACACCTGTTCAGGCAACAATAGTTTAGCCCTGCCCATTGAACTTCATCATCATCTTATTTACACATATTGGTGTTAAAGTACCCAAAATAGCCTCTTTATTTTACAAGCAATATTAGTAATCAGTCTAGTAATCAGCTGGTCAAATGGGTGCAGTCAGGGATGGATGCTCTTTGCCACTGCCACTTTGTCACTTCACCTCACTTTTTCTGGCTGTGGCAGCACACTGTATACTGCTCAACAGAGCAAAATCCACTAAATGACCTCTGGAGGCCAAGCTGCCCTCTCTTCCTTTGTCCATCACTCCTGGTGTAGTTAGTGGACCTGCTCACAGTCAAAAACTAAAAAGCCTGCACCAGCAAAGGTAAAGCCAAGAGCAGCCATTAAAGACGCTAATAAATAGTTGCACTGATGAATGTACAAGGTTTCAGGTGCAAGCCTTTCCATTTGCCTTGATTGTTACCTCACTATGGCAGCGTGCAATAAAAGCCATTTATAAAGGTTATAAAAGGATGTTCTGTTGTGTATTAAGCTAATAGTTTTAGCATGGAATGTTTGGTTTTCATCCAAATTCCAACTGAGTGAAAATGTGTTTGGGTAATATCTTAACCCTTAGATGTCTGGACTTTTGTTTAACTTTGCATAATAGCTTAGATAATTCTTTGTATAATTTTTTGTCAAAGATTACATAACTATGGCAAATATGTGAGGGATAAAACATTATACACAAAACACTTTTCACAGTTTTCAAGCCATAAGATTCCCCTTTATGTACAAACCCAAAGGGACAGATTTGATTGTACATCCAGGTTATTTGAGTGATAAATATTTAAATGGACCATTTGCTATATTTTTCGTTTTCTCTTTTGCAGATTAAGTTCCATTATATAATGTGGATCTTTATATAAAATTTAATTTAAAATAATAATAATACTGATAATATGGTTTGATTTAATATTTATTCATAATTCAAAATTATTCATAACAAAAAAAAGAGTTGAAGTGCTTCGCTTTACATGTAATGAATATAAAATATCATATATATTTTTAATATATATTTTTAATATTCTACTTATTTTTAACAATTACATTACATGTAGAGTGAAGCACGTCTTTTCTTTATTTTTAAGATGTATTAGTGTTACTGTATATCCTCACTGAATAGAATGGGTACTTTGTACAATTAGAAAGTCTGTAAATCACCCAGATTAAAGCAATATGTATCATAGTCCTGTAGCTATGAGTAAATGATTATTCAGTGCAGTTAAAGCATCTATTTTAGCAGTAGATCACTGCATGAGCTCCCACCCACTGCTCTATATTCTCTAAAAAGATTGTTGTTCAGAAACATTGTTCATAGAGAGAGAGAGAGAGAGAGAGAGAGAGAGAGAGAGAGAGAGGCCACACAAGGATTATGTCTCCCCTCTTAAAGACGTGTTTACACAGTCATCGGGTGAAAGATTGCAGGGCGCTTACCACCAGTTTGGAAAGCCGGGCCAGAGCAGGAAAATAAGGATACAATTTGGCACTTAGTGAGGCTAAATGATTTCCTCCAAGCGGCTGATTTCTACTGGGAAATCTACCCCTGCTCGCAAAATTGCATCCGGAAAAATGTTTATCTAGCTTTTTTTCCCCTGCCTTTCTTTCATCCTTTTTCCTCCCTGGTAGTCTTGAATGAATGATTATCCTCCTAACCTTTTACACAGGCAAGAATTTGGTTTTTCATCACCGAACACTATCCAAGGTGATAGGACCTTTCAGTAGCAGCTAAGCTAAAGGGACTGTGTATATATTTATTTCATTCACATTCACATTACATAATTCAGAGTATGTTTTGCACACATGCTGTATTTCTATGTGGGATCTTTAATGCACCGAATATGTGTTCATATAGCTGGTTGTACTGTGCTACTTCATAGCTTCTGGTACTTTTGTTTAGAAACCTATGAAAAGAAGCCTTGAATCAAATATACACTTTTGGTGCTTGCAAGGTGATTAAGAGATTTTTGGTTAAAAAATCTCAAATGTTTAAACCAGCCCATATACACACATCCCATCCTGACAAAACGTATTTCCAGGAGGTCGGAAGTGATGGCCATGGTGTGAGGTACAATGATCTGTGTGTATGACTGATGGAATTCAGCATTCTGTACTTGTGACTGGGGAGGGGTGCTGTTTGGTCGCACTCTGTAAGCTCATTGATTCTCATGGAATCATTCTCTTTTGCTGGTTGATTTCATTTCTGGGATATTTTGTAAGATTAGTGGACATCGGAGAGCTGCCATCAGTAAGCATGAGAGACCATGTTTCTTCCAGGAGATGTGAGATGAATGTGTTTACAACCCTGTTACAACAGCTGCATATCGCACTGTAAAAAATCACACTCATTTTTCTTCACAGATTGTTGCTGTCCTCTTTTTGTGTCCTCCCTGCGCAATGTGCTGTTAGCAAGCTGAAATGATCTGGTGCTTTCCCTTCTGATGTGTGTTTAGGTCTTGTCTGGCAGTCAGCTGCGGTAGTCCAGTTTGTTTTTGAGGAAATAGAATGTTGGAGAAGAGAGATAGTAAAAGCTAGCTATTTGTTTGTTTGTTTGTTTGTTTGTTTGTTTGTTTGTTTTTTGTTTGTTTGGGGGTATTAACCTCAGAAATATTTCCATATGATTCCAATTAGTTCCACATTAAAAAGGTTATCAATAGACATAAAACCAAAAAACACACAAAGAGCAGTTCATTATACATGCTTTGGCTGTATGTCAACTAACAGTGCTTTACACTTAAAACAGTAGTTACACAAGCTGCCTGTTGCAGTCAACAAAATTATAGTTAACAGGTTATAAATAACTTCAAATGAACCTATTGTACTGCCCACCTTATTGTCTTATTAGCTGAGATGGTGAGAATCAGGATGAACCATTCAGGATTATGCACTGTTTTCATGAAAGTAATACAGTAGCCAACTTGCAACATAGTGGTAATGGAAGATCACATACACGTTAATTAACTTTCCTTTACACAAGGTTTGCACACTATAGACAATGTTTAAAAGTCCTATCAGGTTAGCTTTTATTGGCTTACATCTGCTATGTGGAGAATTAAGATTAACCAGTCAGGATTATCCATTGTTTTCTTGAAAGTAATTAAATGATAAAGTCAGGAGCTAGTAGCACTGGGCCAAATGGGTCCTATGAAGTTCCACTGAAGAACCACCTTTTTGGCCCTTGAGAAACTTTTCAGTGACTGTTTTTTGTACAGAACCATCTTTGTAATTGAGATACAGGAGTGTAAAGAATCCCATGTTAGGAACATGTCTTTTAGTGGTTAGGTCTCTCTGGTTCCCTCTCAGTTATCCTTCTTGTGGTGTTTCCCAGCTTAGCATGATACCATGGAAACCCCCTTATGTACACTTAGACAGTCATTACATATTTTGTAACTGACCAGCTGACCCCCGTTTAATAGATTTGACAAAAGATGACCTGGAGATTCATCTATGGTGTTTGTGAGAGATGTTATTTTTATCAGTTACTGAGTCACAGTGACTAAACTTCAACAAGGGTGGATAGAGAAGAGCATGATAGATAGTGGGACCATGTGTGTATGTGTGTTACACATCTGCGCCTGAGTAACAGCCTGCGATGAGTAACTAGTCTCAAATGATTACACCTTTTCCACACTCACCCGTATCCATCATTCGCTTTGTCACCTCTTCCTGCATTTTTTTTTTTTGGAAATGTCCATTACTTTTTTTTTGTTCTCCTTTGGAAAGAGTCACTTCTCAGCTGCAGTGCATGAAGGACTCCATCTTAGCTGGAATCATGTGCAGTGAAGGGTGATGTTTTCTGTGTTTGGAGAATCTGCCCTTGTACATTGACCTGTGACCAGTTTCTGCATGTTCCCTGGAATTGACAAAGGTTAATATTAGTCCATATTAACCCTTGAAAGTTGAGTGTTATTACTAGCTCATGTCTATATTAATCAAATGCAGTTATGTATTTACATTGTTTTGTAGAAGTCATTTATTTCTTTAAGTTCCACTCAAAACAGTCATACGGTTATTCATTTTTGAGCATCAGGAAAGGGTGAAGAAAACATTTACCAGAAAGTATATTTAGCACATAGAATCCTTAACATCTAAATACAGTAGCAAGCACTTCAGTATTTATTGAGTCCACTTTGCCTTTATTACAGTTCCTGTTCTGCAGAAATCTGCAAAGAGATTTTTCAAGTACTGAAGTTCAGTCTTTGAAGCACAAGAGTACTTTCTACCTCCCACCACAGAAGTGCATTTAATTACGTTCAGTGATGCTGAGGTCTGAACCCTGGGGTGGTCAGTACATTGTTCTGAGGAGAACAGCAGGTTCAGCAGTTTGTAAATGTTATTCTTTTTTGTCTGTTTACTTTGTTTCTTAAGAACTTCTTGATCAGCTCCACTTTGTTTTAGACCCACAGTGTTCAGTCATCCTCTCACAGTGGAACCAGAGACAAAAAAGGGATCCTTTTGACTCAGACCAGTTTCCCAGTCCCTGCTGCTGAAAAACATCCATGCTATCACCATGTTTCACTGTGGGGTTGGTGTTCTTGGGGTGAGGATATGTGTTGAGTCAGACAGCATTTTCCTTGGTGGCCAAAAAGATCAATCTGACCAGATCATATATTTTGGAAGTCACCCATTTGCCTTTTAGCAAACTCAAAATGAGTCTTCCTCTAAGTAAAGGCTTTTTTCTTTCCATTCTTCCCTAAAGCCAAGCTCTATGGAGTGCATGGCTTATTGTTGTTGTATGGACAGATACTCCAGTCTCTGCTCAAGAACTCTGCAGCTCCTTCAGGGTTACCTTTGGTTTCTGTGCTTCATCTCTGATTAATGCTCTCCTTGCCTGGAGAGTTTTGGTGGGCAACCCTCTCTTTGCAGTTTTGTTGTGGTACCATATTTTTATAACCCATCCCTGACTACTTCTCAACAACTTTGTACCTGATTGCTCATCATGCTGTTTGTTTAGTGGTGCCTCTTGCTTATAGGTGTTGCAGGCTATGTAACTGCTCTAAGGCTATGGGGCTTTTTGTAAAGGTATGTATATATAGACAGATCGTGTGACACTTAGATTACACACAAGTGGACTGCATTTGATTTACCATGTGACTTCTGAAGGTAATTGGTTGCACCTTACATGGTCTTTCTGAAGGTCCTTCTTTCCTTCTGCTGTTAGACTCTACAGCCATTATTACTCTCAGCAGACCATGGACACACACTTAACTCCACACAGTACTGGACACTTTTTTTCAATATAGCATAACAATATTTTTGTCCATCTCCCAGTGTGCAATTCCCTGCAAATAATTCTGCCAATCTGTAAATAATGATCTTTGGAGTGACTTTTATTGTTTACAGTGTTTATATTGTATGGACTGCATTTTGTATTTCACTTCACCAACTTAGAGTATTTTGTGCAGATGCAAAACATACAATTCAAATTAAATAAATAAATAAATACAGGTTGTAATTTAACAAAATATGTAAATGGGCACTTTAGGCACTGAAAGTTGATGTAACAGAATTGGCAGTTAGCATTCTCCTCCAAGTGCATTTAGATTCCAGCTTACACTATGAGCAGGTTGAACAGATGCAGTAGCTGAATTCATGTAACTTGGAGGAAACACCTTCCAAGCACAATTAGTATCATATCATAGAGGGAGTACTAGCAAAATTTTGAATGTATAGTTCCAAAAGAATTGCATTTTTCAAAGAGCTACATATGTGAAGTGCATCATATTGACCCCATAATACCCCATTATCTTCAGGAGTAACTGACTTCTAAAGGTTATTATTAGTCCCTATTAAACTATTCTTGGATCAACGTAAATGGAAGGTTTCCCATACAGAAGACTTTTCTCACAGTTCTGATTCATCTGTTGTAAATAATAGTCCCCCAAGACGCGTAGGCATGGGCTTAATAAAAAACAACAAGAACGGGCTTTTCCCATGGGAGAAGGATTTGCAGGAAGTTAGCAGTTATTACTTCATGTTTTCTTTGAACATCTTATTCACACATTGAATGTGAAGTCACAGACATAAGCAATTTGTTCTCACTCTTTCCTCTGTCCACCACTCTCCCCCTCCTCCCCCACTACCTATTTTTTCTTTTTTCATGCTCAAACATCTGTATGGAATCATTTTTCTGCCCATGGGACGAAGGTCTGTGTGCACGTTTGTGTGCATCAGCTTTGTAGGCGTGTGCTGACTCACAGTTTCTCCTCCGCACTTCATAGACTGTGTTTTTGTGTTATTAGAGCAGCCTGTTGTTTCACCCAAAGCACTGTGCACGTGTGTCTTCGGTATGTGCACCTACTGGCTATCATCTTTATACTCTGTACTATCGCCTTCCCTGGAGGGGGCTGTTTTACAGCCGACGTCTCAACGTCGCCGGCTCTTGCATCTGGAATTGGGCAAGCTTTCAGTGCCTCCTCGCACAGGGCTTATGCTTTCACTTGATTATATTAACCACTTTGAGTTCCCTCCAAGGGGTTTGGGGGGATTGTGCACAAGGTTGGGTCTCTGCAGAGGTCAAGTGGTGATTGCTGATGTTGTCTCCTCTAAACACATGTTTAGTCCTCGCAAAAGCGCATGCAGCCACCACTCCCCCCTTGAAAGTTTGGTAACTATTAAGGGACTTCCTATGTCAGTTCCGCAGTCAGGTCTCAGAGGATGGTAAGAGGTTGTAGGGAAAAGGGAGGGGTGCTTTAGGATTTAGGGTATAGAGGTTACATGAAGGGGCTAGATTTGGCTGAAAAAGATGGACAGCAGAGGGCAGAGGTGTAGCTTTGGGTTTGGCATGAAGTGAATCTATAATTAAACCCATGGCAAAAAAGACATGAGCATAAAATACATAATGCACAGTTGATTATGTGTCACCTGTATGTCAAGTAATGTTCCTTTGCACTGTTTGCGCTTTTCCCAAATAAAATCAACAAATAATCATAATGAACAAATTAAATTTGTGCATAAAAGCGAGTCTTGGCCCAACAAAGTCAAAAAGTGGTATAAATGCTATTTCTAAATCGGGAATCTTCAAAGACGATGTGAACACACTGAAATATTATGAACACAACAAAACAAAACTTATATACAAAAAAAGTCAAAAATGGAATTACTTACATGTAAATATATAGGTTTGGAAATGTTTTGAATGCATTAATAATTATCCAATGATTCTTCTTTTGATGGAAAACCCAATAAATATGCAAATAAAACAGTCAAGCCATCTAATGTCAGTCTTATGTCATGGACAACACATTCCCCAGATTTAAATACCATGAGAACGTGGGAAATTTGCGCAAAAGTAAACTGCAACCACTATGTAAAGCTCTGTATCGCTTTGTGAAGCAGTCATTAAGGCCAAAAGAGGGCCTACAATCTACAGATGAACACTCTCATTCTTTTTTTGTTATTTCAACTAGACTGTTGTGCTGTTTGTCGGTGATCATTCTGGCAACACCCCTTTTGTACAAAGTCACTTAACAAATGAACTTGGTGTTTGGAAGCTGTTAGGGTCACTTGCTTCGCGCTCCACAGTCCGCAGTCTGGTGTTTGACCCGCAGATCATCTCACGCAAGCTGGGCCCAGACAGGAAGCATTGGTGCTTGGTGTGTTATGATAGAGGATCTGCCTGGCGAAGGGCGAGCCGTGAAGTTCACATGCGAGGCGAGCGCCACTGGAAGAGGGAGAAGGAGCCCAGAAGCTGCCTCAGGGCAGAGGAGTCAGAAAGGAAATGAAAGGATCATTTAGTGTGGGGGAAAGACCAGGCCTGGGAGGAGGAAAAAGTGAGGCCATGCCACAGATACCCTTCCTAGCCATGAACAAAGACAAACAAACAGCAAGAAAAATCATAAAATCAACGCCTGAGGCAGCTCAGGCTGCCAGCTCCACTTCACGAAGTATTATCCTGCATCTGAGAGGAATCTTGCGGAGGCTTTTGGTAAACAAAAAAACGGGTCAACCCATCTTCTTCTTGGCCTTGTTTGGAATAAGGGCTTAAGTCTGGGATCCCCAGGGTCCAGTTCTGACTGGGCTGTGAAAAAGATTTGTGAGGGGAGGTGACTGTGAGCCTGGTCAGAGTTGTCTGGTGTTACGTTCTTTGCAAGCTACTGAGAGGGTGTGTGAACATGGCTGTTGAAGCCATGAATTTCTTGCACCATATTTCAACAATCCCAAGAGCCCAAATGATGACCCTATACCTCTTTGACTCTCACACTCTTCCTCTTCTCTTCTGCTGCTTACCCTCTTCCTGCCTCACTCCCTGTATCCCAGCTCATTCATGAAGTGGGCCACAGCCTTAGTTCCACAAACCTCCAGACAGCATTAGTCCTCTCTTAAGAGATCCCATGGTGAATGAATACATTTGTCTTCCTTTAGCCGTTGGCTCCCAAAGGTTTAACGTCAACATTTAGGTGTAACAACCATAGGATGTAATGTTTGTGGATGGAAATCCTGAAGGACTGGTTTTAGGGTTTCTTGAAAGAGAAACTGGGCACCCCATTCCCAACACCGAAGACTTTAACAGAAAAAAACAACGTTATTCCTGGAAGGAATAGTCAACTTTCAGGGCCTTTTAAAAGAAATATGTATCTTCTGTGCCCAGCTAAAATGACCCTATGGTTAACTTGTCTTTGGTGAAAAGTTCTTCAGGAAGACAATGCTCAAAAAGAAGGTTCAACAAATGAACAGAGACATTCAGCAAGAGGTCTTCTTATATGGTTTTCCCTCAACTGAGGGCACACAGAGTTTGAAGGTTGGCCTTAGCCCCCTCACATCACATCCTCTTCGCTGTTCCCCAATTAGAGATGTTCTGTACATGATTAAAGGAAACTGGAGAACACAAATGAAGCACAAGAAGGCTGAGGCCGTGCTCGGAAGACATCCAGACATAGATCCAGACGTTACTCAGATAGCCATGTCAGTGCCACTTGCCTGCAAGAGTGAAGCCACTTATCTGAAGAGTGAGAAGAGTGGGGCAGTGAAGTTATGCTACCCGGACCACTGGTCCTATTCCAACCATGTGCCCCTAATGCCTATGTGACTGCCTCAATGGCAGCTGTGGGCCCATGACTGTCCAGCTGTATTGGGCTCAGAGAGAGAGAGAGAGAGAGAGAGAGAGAGAGAGAGAGAGAGAGAGAGAGATTTGGCTATAAAATCAGCATGATTTCCATTTGTTTTTAAAAGCTATACTTGCCTATTGTGAAATTATTTTGGCTGTCCTGTCTTTTCAACATGTCACTAACACTCCATTTCTTCCGCTCACACCTGTTATGTCCATTAGTGGACAATAACACATGTACTTAGTAAATTTGAGCTAGAATCAGGCATGCAAATGACCTTGTCACTTGTCACAGGGTTTTCCATTATGCTCCCCAGCACTAAACTTATGGTTTTAGATAAGACCTTGGTGCCCCAGCACTAACACGCTTTGTGCCAGAATCTTTCATAGTGTAGTACAGCAGGCGACAGGCCATGGTGGCTTCCAGAAGGGGGCCATGGCCCTGGGCAGATGAGGCTAGCTGCCCTCAGGGAGCTATGCCGAGCCATCATGCTTTTGCAGATGCAGCCCACCTGGTGCACCTTGCAGGATCACCACACGTGCCTGCAGTGGAAGACTGTCTCATGCCCTACTGCCTCCACCTTTATGGACCATGGTTAAATGGGCCCACCAGAGTTCAGCCTTGAACATTAACTCGCCACTAACACCTGCAATGATCAGACTCACATGCCATGGGGGAAACAGAGAACAAAACCTAAAAGATTACTAATGAAATTAAAACAAATTGCCGAGAAAATTTATATATCTTATTTTGGAGTTAATGATGCTTCTAGAAAAGCCTGGACTGTAAAAGTGTTGGATGAAATACGGAAACACTCTTTACAAACAGAATATTTCACTACTTCTAACCGACCAACCTTTAAGTTAGTCCTTTTGTTTTTGTTTGTTAGTTGCTGGGGCGTACTCTTTGGGGCACAAACAGAGTTAGTAAGCGGACGGTGTTCAGCTAGAATCTGAACATTAAAGTGTATACTGGTTTGGACACCAAGGCATTCTTGGGGTTGTGGCAACACATTGAGTGAAAAAAATGTCTGTTTGTCAAAACTGTCAGCGCGTGTAATGCGCTAACAGATCACAGAAGAATGGGGTCTCAGTGGGAGCAGTGCGAATGGGTTAAGGTTGAATCGCACATATTGTTTGGCTGAACAGGCTGTCATTTGGTTTTTATCTGCGGTGGGCCGTGGGCATACGTGTATCCTGCATCTCTCATATGTCACTTCCAGGCCGGTTTGTCATTCTCTCTTCGCGTCAGGGCCACACACACGCCCCCAGACAGAAGGTCCTGTCTAAATATTTAGCTCGCTCTGGAAATGATGTGGAATCGACACTCTCGATACGCGCTGGGTCTTCTGTCAACAAAATGAAGGCATGCTTCATCAGGCCGCGTGTTTATTAATATCGGGTATGAAAGCGAAACACCTGCATTTGAGCCCGTCACATATGAACTAGCCTGCTTATGAACATGCACATGGTGATATTAGTGCATTAGCAGGACATTGCAGGATGGAAATGAAGTGTGCTTTGAGTTTTGCTTCAGCCATCCCTGTTTACGATATAACGAGTGCTTGATTAAGGTTCACGAACGCCCGATCCTGTGTTACCTTTCACTGTATAACGGATGATGGACCATGGGTGTTGAGGTGGGGGGATAAAGTAGAACTCTGGTGTGCTTTAACCGTGCTATATGATTTGAGATTAAAAGACCCAGTCATTGGGCTGCACTACAGATGGATGTTTACATAAGTCCATGGTGTAGGGGTGGGCTCTTCCTGGGTTTCTGGGAGTACAAAGGTTGGAGGTGTGTTGTGTGTGATGGTAATTGTATGAGTGTCTGAGTCCTATGGTAAAGAATGACAGTAGCCAAGGAAACATACATAGCCAGTTGGGGCAATTCTCATTAGCCTCTATTAAGAACTTCCACTTTCTGGAGTCAGTAATGGGTCTCATGCAGAATACACCCTGTGAAAAGTGGTTCATGTGTTTTCCAACCTAATAGGAAAAAATACTTGATAAGGATACTCAGAAATAAGTGCACTTTAAATAAGCCATTATTTCAGTTTATACTATTTATTTTGCATTGAAACCCTGTTCAAGCTTACTTGCTACTACTCTTGTCAAGCACATTTTAGGATCGCACCTACAATGCACTACTTGCATTCAAAACACAGACTTCTCACACACATTTGTTTAGCTACTTACTGGTCATACTACTTTTCTTACACCCTTGGCTTCTCGTGCAGCCATCTCACATTTCCAGTTTTCCCATCAGCATATATATCCAGAAATGTGTACAATCTATTTTTATTGACAAATTTGCAGACAAAATGGCTTCAATGTCTTCAACTGCTAATATTACAATGGCAGCAGCATTTTATTCTTTCGATAAATTATTTACCACCGATGTCAGAAACTATATTAATTGTGTATTTACTATATTAATTCTATTACTCATTGGTAACTTAACAATTCAAAAGAGTTTGCAGCAAATGTGCGATGATTGAGATATGCAGCTTGCTCACAGCTTACTTGACTATCAAAAGGAAACAAAACAAATTTTAGACCTTGAACAGCAAACACCAAAAAACTAGGTATGTATTCACATCTCACGACCTAATTCTCACATTTTCAGTGTCAACACTTGAAATAAAATGAAAAAAATTTACAAAGATTTATTTCTTTTACTTAAAACTAATTATAAACAAATAGGCCCCTAAAGATTGGAATTTGCCTTACCTACTTTTTCATCTATATTGCTTTACCTATACAGGAAAGCTTGACGTTGAGTGGTTTGTGAAGAGGTCATGTGTTTAATGTCGGTGTGTTGTCAGTTTGGCGAGCAGCTGAAAAAGCAGGCTTCTCTCTAACATTATTTAACTTCGGTGGAACAAATCGAGATTACTCCAATTCGTAAATTAACATGCTTTTGAGGTATATATCATAAAACAACAGATATGGTATTACAATTGCATTTCGGTTTCATCCAGTTGAATAGCTCTTTTTCCGTTTTGATTAAAATTTTTCTTGTTTGATTCCTGGCTGGTGAAAATCTGAAGGTCAAAACAAAACCTGTGACTATGAAAACAACCTGAGTTGGATTTTTCACCCCAATATTTGTTTAGACATTGTTTGTGTTTTGTCTTTGTGCAAGGTTCTTTTTACCACTTTAACAGTCCTATCGAATTGTCGCATTCTGTTTTATAAAACAATTGATTGAACTAGTTCCATTTATATTTTTATTTTATTAATCTCGGAAGCTGGCTTCTGATTGCAGAGTGTATGTACATATCACGGTTAACAGCTCTGATGATTTGAGGCAAATGCCTTTAAAAAGAAATTTTTTTCAGATTAGTCTTCATTCAACATTTACATTAACAATGACTACTTTATTGATCTAACAATGTTTGAGATATCTTAAAAAAGTTAACAGGGTCACATTGGACTACAAGTACATTGTGTCTATAAATATTGCATTAAATTTTCTTTGGTATGCAATCATATCACCATTCTAAATCATTTTTTTTAAAGCAGTTGATACTGAAAAAATCATACAGTGGAATTAAGCTTTAACCCTTTCACTAGTTTGGACTTAGGGCTGAAGCTGCATAACAATCACATTCAAGATCTTCATTAGAACTCCTCTGAGCAGACTATTTAGACAGGCAGAATCTACTTCTAAAAAAGGAGTTAATCATTTCTACTTCATTTCTCTCTGTCCCTACCTGGCTTTTAAAAACCAAATGCTCAGAGTGTTCAAGTGTGGATTGTTTTCTCACGGCTAGCTCCGTACTACGAGCTTAAGCATGACTAATTCCTCACACACTCACCCCTTCGACATTTCTCATGGCGAACATTTCACACCCACACATCCTGCTCTCTCTCCATCTCTCACGTCGGGCTCTCCCTGTTTAGACTAATCCCTACAAATAGGAATAAATACCGCACACCCTTCAACTCCCTGGACAGTTAATATGATTTGTGGATAGCCACAGTCTCAGTAGCAATCTTATGCACTCCTGAAGATGTGAATGCACCCATATATTTCCTATATCTGTTAAGAATATTCATTTGACAGTATAATATGTGTGTTAAAATGATGTCTTGGCAAGTGAGCATCTTATTCAATATTGAGGAAGTATTTTGTAATGTTTTTCCATTGTAAGTTTATGATGAATTAAACCAACCCTATTTCTGGACTCAGCTTCTTCAGATTTTGTAAAGGATATTTTTTAAATCTTATCAATAATAATACTACTTGGAGGAAAACATGTCTTGAAAGAGGAAATATAATAATCTTCAATACAGTAGATGAATTTAAGTTAACATATCTAAAAGACTGTTCTGCCCAAAATAGTGAAACTCACTAATACCAAGGAAATGAATGCCATGGAAAATCAGCCACAAATAACCAAATTGGTTCACATATGACCCACCCCTTACAAAGTCACATATAGTTTCATATGATCAATAGACAAAACCCATGTGATCACAAAAATGTGCATTTTCACTTGAACCTTTTATTTGATGGTCAAAGGCCAGTGTTTAGCAATAAATTCTATCAGGTGTGTGAACTTAAAAAGCACCATTTATGCTGTTACCTTTTAGTTTGTACTAGAGGAATATGATTCTTACATCTTAAAACAACATAACATAGCAATTAAAAATAACAGTTGGTTTGGTTAAATCCGCCATAACAATTGCCCATAATTCTTACAACTTCAAGCCACTGGTTATGTATCCTCAGCTTCCAATCCCAGAAATGCATGTGTAATGCATGTCATTTAGGGGTGGAGTCAAAGTACCTATAACATACAGGGGGGTTTAAAACAACAAAAAAACAAGCAAACAACAAGTCCAAAATTATTTTTAATGCTTCACTGAACTGTCAATTAGATCTTATCTTAGCATCCTATTATGCCACTCTGGGCAGGATGCACTTCAACTGTACTGTGAAACTGGTAAGTCATACCTGGTCCTGTAAAAAGATCTCTTAACATTTAGTAACACATCAGTCCACATACTTTAGCTTCCACAAATACTGCATTATTGTAGAATTGTCTTAAAGAGGATTTGTTTTGCAAATTACCTTCAGGGGAGTTCTGTGGCAAAAACATAAATTCTTGCGAATGCACATTAATAGCAATACACAAATTAACATCTGTTCTGCATATAGAAACATATATATATATATATATATATATATATATATATATATATATATATATATATATATATATATATATATATATATAATAAACTTTCAACATGGTTTAGCCAGTAAGATTTCAGAACCATAAATGTTCATTTTATATTTGGAAATATTAGCTCTATTGCCTAAATGTAAGATGCTTTCACATGTCACTTATTTGCTGCAAAACTGTGTGTGTGTGTGTGTGTGTGTGTGTGTGTGTGTGTGTGTGTGTGTGGGTGTGTGTGTTTTCAAGGTGTACAAAGAGGCCGGAGCAGTCAGACTGCATCTCACTCAGCTGTGCTGTGATGAGTCCAAGTGCCTCCACAGCCACATTAGGTAAATGTCACTTCACAAGAGCAGTCTGGCCTCAGGGAGAGAGCCTCTTTTCTCTCTGAGTGTGTTTGAGTGCATCTCCTGTAGCTGCACTGGTTCTAGCCTTACTGCAGCTGCAGTCACTCAGCAACAATATTAGTATTTCCCACTAATGCTCATGAAACAACTATGATAAGGGTTAACGGTTAACCTGGTAGGCAAACGCTGATATATTTGCTTGCAGAAGCTTGAGGAATGCATCATAAGCCTAATTCTGAACTGCTCCCAAAACAGAAGAAGGTGCATCATTCTAGCAGTGAAGCCTCTTTCATGACTGTTTTTTCTAAGGAGGCTCCACCTTCTTCTGATGTGGAGCATCAGGTGTATAATGTTTCTATCAACTTTTAAGGTTTTTAAATAACGTTCTGTTTCAATCTTGTGGAAATCCTTTATTCTGCTCCCTCGTTCTGCTCCATCCCCTACTCTCAGCTGCTCCTCCTACTGTGCTCCCCTCTGCACCCACTTGTGTTCTCACATAAACACCATGGAAGGGCATTTGACAGAGCTTGGATATATAAAGAAGAAATTAAGATCAAATTTCAATATGTTTAAATACAGTTAAAGAGATTTCATGATTTCATGGGGTGTCAATTTTTTTTCACATTGAATGCTCATCTACAATATATTGAGATATGATTCTCCATTGTTCATATTGCTCAGCCCTATTTATAACTACTTTAGGGTGCAGGGTGGGTAAAAGCCATACTATTTGGATTGGACTAATTCTATGTGTCAGTTTTATTTTCAGTATCTTTCAGAAATGTGAAAAAATAAATAAAGTGTATTAGAGTAGACATGTCCAAACATATGATTTATAAATCGTTGGTACAACACTGCTGCCCTCAATGCAGTTGACTGGGGTTCTGTTTCCCCCAGTGCAGGCACAACACACTGTACCAGTAACAGCCTTTGGGCAAAATTCCTAACACTACATTCCCCTACCTCTGTAACCTGATTAACCAGTAAGTCTGCCAAATTCCATAAATGTAAGTGTACCTGTCCAAACAACAAATATTAAGAAAACAGAAATGCCAAACCTGCCAAATCTTTGTAGTCTGCATCAGCTTCAAGCTGCAACTAAATGAAAGCTGGCTGTATTGTTTCATAACTATGGAAATTTACACTCATGAACCATTTGTGACCATGATTAGAAAGCTGTTAAAGAAAGAAACCTGAATATGTGAAAATGAAACTTCAACACTGACAAAACATGACTTTCATTTAGGTCTATATATCTGTGGCTATAATGATGTGACCTTCTTTGGTGCTGTGTTAAAGATATAGAAGAGGGTATTCTTCCCCAGAATTATCCAACCCTAGCTGTCCTAGAATTTAAAACTAATCTAGTTTACTAAGGGTGTAAGAAAATATCACCATATCAAAGTACCATGATGTTTTTCACAATACTGTATACATTCTCAAAAACAGTATTGATTTTAAATATATATATTTTTAAATAATACTTAAAAAAATAAAATTAAAACACATTTTAAAATATGTGGAAATCAAGTATCAAGAATCAAGTTCACCAGCAGAACAAAGCATTAAGTAGTGGCTGTGTTGAAAAAAAAAATGGACCAACACCAGCAGATGACATGACACCCAAAACCATCAAGACTTCATACTGGACTTCAGACATCTTGGTTTTTGTATCTCTCCATTATTTCTCTAGACTCTAGGAGCTTGAGTTGAAACTCTAGGATCCCGATCCTGATCCTGATGTTTTTCTCTTGATAATTGTTTAAAATGATCAACCACCACATTTGCCCCACCAGTCAACTTTCCATTAATATGTTCTGATGCAGCCCTCTAAGAATAACCAGCAATGGCCTTCTGTGGCTTATATTCTTTTTGAAGGGTGTCAATCATCTCCTGGACAACTGTCAGATCAGCAATCTTCTTCATGATTATAGTTCTGTGTGTATTTATTGTGTTTAAATAGTAATTTATTTAAATTCAAAATGAAATATTCTATTTGAGATTCTGTGTTTATGTTTTCATGGACTGTAAGCCATACTGATCAGAAGTAAAACAGCTGAATTAAATTAGGAGGAAAAATAAACTTTTCAAATTATGCTATTTTTTGTGGGTCCACTTGTATTACAGCAGTCAAACTTCACTACAGCATGTGCTTAGGAGCTGATCACATGTCCTTGGTCAGAAAAATTACATTAAAAGTTTGGACATACAGGTTGAATGTGGGTTTTCTCATAACCTTAAAGACGTTTCAAAATGAATACAAATGGAAGTTATGCATTCATTATTGTATTTGATTAAAAATGCAATACAATAATTTCCCACTCAATGTCCCATACCAAAAAGAAGTGTTTATTAGAATGACATCATTCTGTTTACTACGTGTGACATGTTCAAATGAATTATTGGAATGTCTGTTTTCACTGAAGTGTGTCAACCAGGTGTGATTTTCAGAGGGCAGGATCCAAAACTCCATTACTTTTCGTTTCTTGATTGTGGGTGTTGAAGATGTGACAGTATTTCATTTGCCATCTTTGCAGTTAAGAATATGGCTCAGATAATCAATGTTACCTACAGGGATGTGAATGTAACTGTAAAATGCATTTTTAAGAAAACACAGAAAGGTTGCACACAGCTTAATTTGTACACAGTTCCATGAAACTGTCACTAAGTGGTTGCTATGGTATTTCAGGTGGATGCTAGTTGGTTGATGTGATGGGGCTAGTTGGTTGTTCTTATATCATAGTTGGTAGATCAGGTGGCAAGTAGTTACTGTTGTATCCCTTGTGGGTTGGTTTAATGTTACAGGTGTGTTTTAATGACCTTGAGATATGGCTGCACACACTTTTGCACCCTGAACCTTCATATGAGAAAAATACATGAAATGAAAGTCATGAAATTATATGAATTGATTAAAAGAAACTGCAAAAAGACATCCTTTACTTTTCTAAAAGTCAACACTAAACTACTTTGTGTTACGTGTCTTAATGTTGGCTACTGAACCCGAACAATAAAGACAGATCACATGGGGAGGATGTCACCTAAGGATAGAAAATCATCTCTCCGAGTATCCATGCTCCCCTCTCTTCATCTCCTCAAATGAAATGTCTCAACTCTTGGGCCGAGAATTAACCCAGGTTTGACATCACCACGCTGTTCTTGTTACCGTGGATCTCTGCTAGGATGTAGTGTGTAATTGGGTGCAGATGTTGCTATGGCAGCTCCCTGCTCGGCTGTTGTTTTAGCCTAAGCAAAGTGCTTTCTTACATACCAGCCTGACCTCCCTTTGAAACGTGCCCAAAATTACATGCCTTCGTACCGTTTTATGGGGTTTTCTGATGTGCAGTGACCAAGACAAGAGAGCCGGGGTCGCCTCCCCCACCCCCTGGTGTTCTGCAAGGCTCTGCCTTAGGTCCCTCCTACCTTTGTTTTTAATAATTGAATGGTTAATACGGTTAATACAGATGTTATTGCTTTGCTTAGTTTGCTTTGAGAGAATGAGACGGTCCCATATCCTGTGTCTGCAAGTGTGTCTGTCTTGCATATATGGAACATCACAGGTGTTGTTCAGGGAGAGGCAGAACAGCTCTGAAATTTCACATTCAGCCATTCACAGTTCACAGAATCATAGTTACCACTGGCCATAGCACAAGCATGCTGTAGTTTTAACTAATTCTCTTATGAATCTCATTAAAACAATGATCCTACATCTGAATTTGAAAAAGAATGTTTTGCTTTGGCATAGTTCAATAATGGATAATGAGTAATGAAACGACATACCATGAGCTGCAAACACTGCTGTGTCCTCCTTTAAAAACTCATCATCAGAACAGCTGGAAAATAGGCCAATTCTAAAAAAATCCCAAAATATTTAATAACATTATTGACATTATATTTATACCACCAAAACAGACATTAATCAATAGAGAATGTCCTAATCAAAGCAGGCAAAACACCAGCAACAGGAGAATACGACTGTGTTGATACATGAGATGTAATACATCATATCCACACTGTTGTTATGAGAATGTGATTTCTATGCAAACCAGGTGGCGTGTCACTTCTCTTG
The DNA here is from genome assembly GCA_034509495.1 of Acestrorhynchus altus. Classification (NCBI taxonomy): domain Eukaryota; kingdom Metazoa; phylum Chordata; class Actinopteri; order Characiformes; family Acestrorhynchidae; genus Acestrorhynchus; species Acestrorhynchus altus. The sequence continues at coordinate 27,256,245 of CM067511.1, read as the reverse complement.
TGCCAGTGTCCATAGAAAGGGATTTCAAACTCAGCACACAAGTGGATACCTGTGCTAGGGTAAAATTTAACACTAATTGATGCTAGCTTTTACTATTTCTTATCTCCAAAATCCAGTTTCTCAAAAACACACTGGACTAGCAAACTGGAACTAAACCCACATCAAAAGGGAACCAGCTGATGTTGTTTATGGGTGCAAAAGCCAAACCCAGTGAGGTGAGCAGGGACAAGGATAAAACTAACCAGCCATCGCCTCTTCAGCTTGCTAACAGCACACTGCACTGAGAGGACACAATGAGAGGATAGCGGTATAGAAATAAGCGGTATAGAAAATGGATGGATGGAAGATGAGAGATTACATGGAAGTGACATATCAATTGCAAACGCTGTTGCCACCAAAAATGCAAGACAAGATTTTTATTATCCCATTGTGTAAAATTAAAGAGCACTAAGTAGATGTACCATTTTGTCAGCAGCAGATACTGCACATTAATTAGAGGTAAGATAACACATAGGTCCATGTGGTGTGTTTTTATAGAGTGCACTATGATAGAGTGAGGTGTGGGTCCATAGTGTGTTTATGATAACGAGTGTTTGAGCCTCTGCTTGGGGAGGTTTTGACTGTAAACACTGAGGAGAAAGGAGCTGCAGTATCTCTTCTTTCCGCATCACAGGTGGAGGAGCCTATTACCGAAGGAGCTGCTCAGTAATGCCTCCTGTAGTAGGTGAGATTTTGTTGTCCATTATGGATGCAAGCTTGGTCAACACCTCCTCCACAGGGTCCAGCACACAGCCAGGTCAGAACTTGCCTTCCTGATCAGCTTGTCAAATTTCTTCTTGAACTGGGGACACAATACAGAATGTGCTTCCTAGCAGTTTAAATATCAGAAACACATTTTCTGATGGAGCCATTATGGGAATGTGAGAACTACTTATTGTTCCGCCAGGTAATGGAACCTTCACGTTGTTCACAGTCACCCTGAGCTACATTGGTGAGCAGTTCAAACAGTTGAGTAGCTGTAAAAGGAAATGGTGGAGATTTGATCAGCAGCCTCAGAGCTCCACATCTCTCACATGCTGAGCTGTTCAACAAGTGGTCTGCGTGTTGGCGGTCCCCTTTCATTCAGTCCATGCTAAAAGTAACAGGTGTTGAGTGCTCACTTACATGTCTATACCTTGTTGTCAGCCAGACATGATCATTTCATCAACGTGCTGCAGATGGCCTGCAGCGGTGTCCAAGCAAAGTGTTGTTACATCATGCTGACTGGAGCCAGAGAAGGACTGTGTTAGGTGTTGAGGTACATTCTGTCCAAAATTTAGAGTAGAACGTGTTTATGGAGTATTTAAGTTGGTCTTTGGTGTATAAATATTGTCTGACTTTTTTTTTGGGGATGAAAAATGTTCAGATGTTGTTTAACAAGCCAATTTACAGCCTTGTTATTTTGGCTCAGAATGAAACATGCAGATTTTCCTTAAATGTGAGCTCTGGTTACATTTGCTGGGTACCAGCACTGTGACACGAGCACTGGCAGGAATGAATTTGAATGTATGCACACTTCATTCATCCTCTGTTCATTTATTTGGAGAAGGGATTAAATTGCCACACAAGGTAAGGAGCACAGTCTATACATTCATTTAACTGGGTTGTACGGTGCATAAAGGATGTCTGTGTGTCCTCTTGGTGCAATGTTTGGTTGTAGTTTGGTAAACCTAGTGCTAGCATACTTCATCTACTTCCCTGAGCCATGTAGATACTTTCCTGCAATTGGCCTTCCTCAGAGCAATGCTATTTTAATTTGGCAAGAACTGGCTTTTGATTCAGAATTTGAAGTGCATCAGGGCCCATTTTAGAGTTCTCTTTCACATGAGTTCTGCCTTTGAAGGAGGGCAAAACATGAAGTGACATGTTTGAGGTTTCCTGTACCAAATAAGGGCACAGATAAGTCTAGGCAAACTATAAAATATTTACTGAATGATACTGAATATTATTATTTGAAAAAATATTATGTGTACATGTGCATTTGGTACGGAAAGGTCTATGTGCATGTATGCATGTACACAGTGGCAACTGTTATAGACCAAGTGTCAGCATATGGAACCTCAGGGTGTTATGATCTCAACACAGAGTCTCTGTTTAAGATGCATCCTGTTCGATTTCGTGCGTGAAATCAAAATGGCTCGGCTGCTACGTTAAGGACATTTTCATGCTGAGTCACATGGCAAAAGTGGTGGACAGGCCCTGCTGTATTAGTCACAGCCATTCCACACCCAATATTGAGGAAGACTTCACTTTTTTTTGAAGCAGCTGGCTCTCATAGTCACGGATAGCGTAGTCAAGCCAGAGCTTTCCCTTGATATCAAACACATGGTCCCGTTTATTAAAGCAAGTTGAAAATGAAACTGGGGAGATCAAGTGTTTCACGATTAAACCTGTGTTTTTATTTAGTCTCAGCGAAGGGGAAAGAGGCGATATTGTTTTGGAGTGGACCCGAAAGAAAGAGAGCCTCGGCGGCGGCCCCAGGGACAGCTGGGATGCGGCACTAACTAGCTAGCTGATCCGAGACCTGACGGCCTCATTGTAGCTCACAAAGCCTCTCTGTGTGGACCTGTGGCTCTTGGCCACACCTGGATGGACAGGTGACAGACATGGGTGAGAGACAGCAGGGCCCAACACCCAGGGTCACAGAGAAGAAAGACCGCACTGTTTTCGGCCCCGTTCCTTCGAGAGGCTTTATTTGGGCTAATTGTTATCATCAGGCACATTGCACGCCATCAGTTGCTATCGAATTTCGCACTATCACAAACGTGATGTGAGAGTTCAGACAGGTAAACACTCTGACACAAGTTGGGCTTCATTTTTAGGATGAAAACTAAACCAGAGTACATCTGCGTGATGTATTACTACACTTTTACCTCAACTCTTTCAACCACAGCACAATTCAGTCTATCTGTTTCCTTCTATGTGTGTGTGTGTGCTCTCTCTCCTACCACTGCCCCCCTCCCGCACGCCCACCCACCCCCCTACTGCTGCATGTCATGTGCTATGTGAACTGACAGGACTCATCCTAAGGCAGGAAACAGGAGCAGGCCATCTAAACCATTAAAACATATGCTTTCAAGCACCCCCTACCTCTACTCTCAATGCACCTATACCCAAAAGCATTTGCTCTGTTTCCTGCTAACTGCTTTGGGCACTGGTTGTGTTAGCAGAGTACCTCTCATACTAATCAACAGGAGTGCCCGCTGTATTGAATTAGACATAACCTCAAAGCTATCTCCCTCACAGGTTTGCGATGCCAAGAGGGAAAAACCACCACGGAGTGGCTGCCACATGCTCGCGGAGAAAAACAACACGAGCCAGTACAGTAAACAGGATCCGATGTCGGGATGTGTGAATGAGTGAAATCTTCGCTCATGTAATATCTTGTTCCAATCTTGCTGTGTTTACGTTTAGGCCCCCTCTTCGAACCTATCCCCCTAGGTCTCTGAAACAAACTGTAAGGCAGACATGGCATTTTGTAGATTTGATCAGAAGGTGCTGCTGAACCTGTTTTCCTGAAACCGGCCCAGGCCGAATTAACTGTCTTCAGGCGTTCTGCACTTTCCTCTGAACTGTCTGCTCCTGCTTTTGGCCCATGTTGATTCAGTTAAACATTGGCTCCCTGGTAAAAGTGCTGTTGTTGTCTCTTGCTGCGGCTGAGGCAGCAGGATGGGCTAATGTCAGCCCCTGTTTGTGCTTATACACTGTCACGTTACCTTTAGCTTCACTGGCCATTTCCTAGCTTTGATATGAGCTTACGCAGCAAGTCAGATTTACTCCACTTCACACACAATGCCACCAAGGACCTGCAGGGGTGCTGTGAGCCAATCGATTCTGCTGCTGGAAGCTTTCTTACTTTAACCATCTATTGCATGATGTTGCCTCAGAGTAACAAACCCTATAATCACATTATACTTATATTTAGTGACAATGAAAGGGTTCATAATAAAGAGAGGAGTTTGGATAAATCTAAAAAAAAACAACAACACAAAACTACATCAGAGTGTTGGGGTTAGTATAGATCTTTAGGTGGTGTGGTGCAGATTGTGGATGCCACGCTTTTGATTCTGTCAGTTTTCATGTTTCAGATTGTTCCTTGTTTTTCATTGATTAAATATGAATTTCCTTCACTCAGGTGAAATGAAGAGGAACGTGCAACACAAACTAAACCAGGGTAAAATGTAACACCAATCTTCAATGTAGTTAAACAGGTTCAAGTCAAACGTGTTTGGTCATCTTATATCTTCGTATTCTCAACATAACTTGTTAATATGTGGAACAGATAATATTCAGGCTTCATCTCAAAGACTTTATTACTGAATTGGGTGTCTAAACCATATGATTGGATGAATAATATCGGTAACATCAAGGTAGGCTGAAGTTACAGATGCCACACAGTGGGATTAGTTGTATCATGGCGTTGCATACATTTACAGTTTTATTTGCAAAACAAAACACGCAAAGGTTGCTTGTATAAAGATTTAAAATGTAAACTCTATACATTAATCTTTAGAACCCTAGACCAATTTTCTTGGATGTTTCCATAGTTTGACATGTGTTTATTCTACAAAACATTAGAAAAGTATTTATAGGAGATACTCACATATGCCAGATAATGTTATTTTCAAGAAATCCTTAAATGTGTCTTCATTTATGATGTAAAAATAAACAGAATTTAAATATTTGCAAAATATATGACCATGGTTTGTTCACAAATGTAATTGCACTTATAGTTTTGTGGACTCTTTCCCTTATAAAGCCCAAAAACTCTTTGTATCTCAGAGATCCTGTTGATCATCCACAGAGGTCAAAATGGAAAAACTCTGATGAGATATTTAACTTAAATAATACAGGAAGATGACAAAATCCTGCACCTAACAATTGTAGTAATATATAGGGTCCCACCCAATTTCCAGTCTACAGGTCATCTACAGTCGCTGTGGCTGTTTATGATTGGATCAGCAATGTTCCTGTTGAACAATATAACAAATAAGCCCCTACACCAAACGACTAATGTTGCTGTGGCCATTTATGATCAGATCAGCAACACTGACCAATGCTACAGGAAGATTAGACTATTCTATATCTAACGTGAATGTGGGCATCATGAAAAAGACCAGTGCTTTAAGGATTCTTTATTAATGTGAAAGTTTCTTTTTCGTTCAACTTATTTTTTTTTTCTGTTTAAAATTAAATACACCATCAGCCCATGTAAAACTGATCTCATCCAAATAGGGCTTATGATGGAAAACCTTTTATGAAAGGTTCTTAAAGAACATTAAATGGGTTCCATTAGTGTTACAGGTCAAATAACCCTTTCCAGTATGCGCAAGGATTTTATGTAATTCTGAAAAGGGTTCGTTGACTCATAACAAGAGTAGAATATTTTTTATGTAAGGATATTCAAAAACCATCCACAGCAGCTATTTGAAGAACCATTTTACCTGGCACAGAACCATTTCTCCATTTCTGCAAATGGGTACAATATAGAACCCAATGTTTCTTGCAGGAAATCTAAACTATACAGGAAATGAGGAGTTAGCCATGTGATTTACATTGTGTGTGTGTGAGTCCAAGTTTGTATGAGTGTGGCAACTGTGCCGTTCCTTTGCTGAGCCAAAGCGTTTCAGGTCACTGGTTCAGTTAGCCTATCTCAAACTTTGGAATCCACATTGTGCGGAGGAGGACAGCACCATTTTGCAACATGGGAGAGGTGGGGGCTTCAGAGTCACTTTCCCCTGGACGGAGTTCACTGCAACACTCTGCGTCCTTTTATCAGCCGACAGTGCACGTGCTGTTTGTTCTCTGGAGCTGTTCCACTCTTTGGATGTTACAAACATTCCCAAAATATGATTTCAGAAAGTAGATGTTTCGCCCTGTATTACAAATGAAAGCAATGTGGGTCTGTTTTTATTGACTAAAGCAAAACTCACACTTCAATAGCATTTCTCTGCAGTCTCATAATCTCTCTTTCTTTCTCTTTTTCTCTCTCCCTCTTTCTTTTCTTCTCCCTGTGGCGGTGTTGTTTATAGAGCATTATAATTTATAACTGTACAGAGTGGATTTAATTTCAGCGCTGAGGCTCGCCAGCAGGGCGCCAGGCTGCAATCAGAGGAATCGGCACACTGTGGAGGCCCTGTTGAATGGAAAGTATTATCACTGGCCACAAACGGACACTGTTTCCCCTCAAACAATTCCCCGGACGCTCCACGAGCCCTTCTTCTCTTTCATTCATCTCCTCTGGTTAGCAGCCCACCCCTTTCTCCCTCCCTCCCCTCTTCCCCTTCAGCACCTCCCTTCTTCCTCCTCTCCAGCTCCTTCAGTCTGTTCCTCCATCTCCCTCACTCCCATGGCCGTGGACAGCACTGCTAGTGCCCTGATACCGGTTATCTGTGGGACGTCTAACATCAGTCTTCAGACCAGGCTGGGTTTACCACTCGATAAAAGTGTGTGCCTGTCAGTACAAATCAATCAGTAGGGTCCGCAAGGACATACTCCAGCTTTTAAAGGGATAGTTTGACACTTTCTCCCCTTTACACCAAACGCAGTGAGCCAAAGCTTATGGTGTCTGAAGCTTCTTTAGTTTTGGACCAGAGCTACAAGGCCAGTTAGCATCATGTAAACTCCATGTCTATGTCACAGGGATGGAGAAATGACACAACTTGCACATTAAAAGTAAACATACAGAGTTATTCTCGGAATTACATTCAGCACTATTTTTATTATTCTATTTTATTTCAGTAAAGGTCTAATTTATCTTACACCAATAATGAATGGCATTGAATAACCTGTGTTTAGATGCTACAAATAGGTGCAATGTGATTGGCCTGCTTCAGCTTAAAAGCACTTTAAAAAACATTGTGCTCTCTATTAGAGTCACTGTAGTACTAATACTGGGTACAGCAGAGTTACTGTAGCTTTTTTGTCAGCTTGAACCAGCTAGGCCATTCCACATTGACATTTTTCATGAACCTGGGGTTTCTGGACATTAGCTTTCTCTCTTTTAGTCACTGTTTGAGTAATTTTTTTTGTTTTTAAAACAAACAATCTGTTGTAATCAGTTGTTCAAAAGCTATATATATATATATATATATATATATATATATATATATATATATATATATATATATGAGAGAGTATTTACATATACTTCCATTACTTTTTTTTTTTTACAAAAAACTGCTCCTTTAAAGGTCATTGTACATAATAATAATGAGGCAAAGAAGCAGATGAGGAAGAAGGCTTGTGAAGTATTTTGTACTGTAATGCAGTGAAACAGTGAGATGGTTATCATGCTGTGAAAATCTCATATAGGTTCCAACCCTAGATTGATTAAATAATTGCAAAAGGGCGTAGGTGTACACAACAACGTACTAGATGAATGACATCACATTAACATAATGACAGATTTGTACAGAAAGCAGAGGAGCATCATTATTTTCTTTGGTTAGATCGTCTATCATCCAATCACATTGTGAGGTTGGAAAAAAAACTATGGTATAAGTAAACTGACTTCGTCAAACTGTTAAGTAATTACATTCAGCCTTGCTTATCTGGTTTCTGGACAAAATCCAGATGTTTTTGGTAAGCAAGGTACTTTTGTCCATTTTGTATATTGTATAAATTTCCACGGTTGCTATTATATTTTAGCTACATTAGCCTCGTATCTACAACACAGAATAAAATAAAGTCTTTGGAACTGAATGGCAGGCACACACCTTCTGATTGATTAGCCACATTTGGAGTTTGATTTCTCTCAAATGTAGATCTACAGTAAACTAGTCATAAATCATAAATGCTGACTTTAAGTCGAGTTAATGTTTTCATCCAGCTCATTTGCTTTCATTGTTTCCGCCATAAACGTGTTGAAGGATCACCAGGATGCGCAGCTCTGTGTTTTGACGTCCCGTTCTGCGGCACTTGCAGCAACTCTGGTGTAGGAGCTTAGGCTGATTAGATCACTGCTGCCATCTGTGTGGACAGCTGAGCGGAATGGAGTTCAACTGCGCATGATGTAGCAACACAACAGCATGAATTACAGCACGGCTGGGTGGAGGTTAGAGGCAGCCATGCATCTCAAATAATAACAAACCCACCTCACATGCACAGTTTAGGCTGTTTGTTTGGTGTTCCCTGAAACTAAATGTTACAAAATAGTAAGTGGTATAGCAAAATTTCAACCCAGCAACATTATGCTACTCTATGTTTCAAACAGTGCTTTGCAAAACAACGACTGCAATACACCAGAATACCAAAGGAACTTCGAAAAGGAATATTAGATTAAATTCTGACAAACTGCTACTGCAATATTTTCAGTGCTTAAATCAATTAAGTTACAAGTTTTTAAGGAAACCACACAAATCACAAATATTTTGCAACATGAAAAATATACATCCACAACCAGATATTCTATAATCATAACACGATGATGCATGTCATAATTCCAGCATGTTACATGTTACAACATATATACAAAAAAACTCTTAATAACAAGATACTTTCTTTAATTTACGGCATTTAGCTGATGCTCTTTTCCGGAGCTACTTACTAGGTTACTCACATAACAGACATGGGTCAGAGTAGTGTTAGGAGTCTTGCCCAGGGACTCTTAATGTACACCATTAAGAGTCCTTGGGCAAGACTCCTAACACTACTCTAGTAGTTGCCCAGAATGGGATTTGAACCCCAGTCGACCCACATGGTGTGATGGTTCACTGGTGGTGTTATCTGTGCCCCACACCATCCACAACTTATTTTTAATTATGAGGGGCTGTATAACAGTAGCTTCTAAAACTTTTCATAATATTACACTTTTTCTAATTATCAGATGTGTCATAATCATGACATATTTATGTTGTTTTTACAGTTTCATAATTAGAAGACAAATCTCATAATTAGGAGACAGTGTGTCATTTTTATTATAGAATATCCATAATAACAAGCTATTTTCTTTTAACAAGTTGTTCATTTTTTATATATATATATATAAAAAACTTACATTAGTTTTGTATTTTGCTCAGCACCAATATGCCTCTGTAACTACATTGATATTTCAACCAATTTTTTTTTTAATTAAGCCTAAATGTAACCAATTAATAAACAATGTCACTAAAGTTTGCTTTTGTTTGGACTGGAACATTGAGGATAATGTAGCCACATGTAATGGTAGTTCTTACTGCATGAATTAGGCTTGTGGAATCTGGCTTCCAGAATCTACACCTGTCTTTTGTTAAGCAGTCTCAAATACATTTACTTGCAATGAAAAGCATGTATCTCCAAAATGGCAACTTTACAGAAGGCCAAAATGCTCTTAAGTTTGAATGGAAGTAAATATAAAGTAAGAGCTTATTTTATTTGTAGCGCATTTCTATTGGTCTCTTCATCCAGAAATACCACACTGTACAGATCAGATCCAGGCTTCAAACCATGGAGAAAACGAAAAACAGAAGACAATGGAGATGGTTGTCCCTGGACAGCAGTAATATGTGGTTTCTGATAGACTGTCATAACACCCAAATGGACAAAAAAATGTAAACTGTTGTATCGACCGTCTTAAAGCCCGACTGAACATGATGTACTTTAGATAACGTAGTAATTAATGGTATAAATCTGTTTCTGTCAATTCACCTCTGCCCTAATATTATTTTTTGTTTATATTTGGCCACAAATTGATCACCTTGTCATGTCTTCTTCATGTCTTCTCTTTCACCACCCCCCCCCATCTACCCCCTAACCCACCCCCCCCCTCCATTCCCCCTTTCCCTCTCTTCCGCTTGTATCTTGGCACCCGGCTCTGTTTTCGCCCTCCACTTACGGTGGGAGTTTGTGCACATAAATCTTGATTTGCTTGGCGTCTGCCTGATTGGCCGGCCCTGCACTTTGTCATGGCTTAATAGCAGCCTTGTCGAGGTTAAAGATGCCCCCCTTTTGGCAAGCGCGCGCGGTCCATCCTCGAGTCGCTACAGCCAGAGTAATGATATTTAAACACGCCCGGGGCCATTAGCAAGCCCTGTGACTCACGCCCATCTTTCTCTCTCTCTGTCTCTTTCACTCGGGGTTGCTGGGGCACAGAAATCTTCAGCTCCCAATCTTCACCATCTCTGTTTTTTTGTTCCCTGTGGCACTTTGGGGCGGGATGAAAGGTAGAGGAAGGTTAAAGCAGTTTACGGAGAGCCTCTTTCAGCAAATTTGTAACTAGGTGCTTTTAGTCCTCTGAAAGGGCCATTAAGCAAAATTGTAAGGAACCTTTGACTATCTGCTCGCGGCTTCATACCTCGCAAACCATTATTGCTCCAAATGCGTCGTCACAGCTTCGGAATTGCCTGGAGAGTGTATGTTCAGGAGGGGGAAAGAAAAGAAAACTTCCTCAAATAGGCCAGCATTACTTCAAAGCTAGTTAAGTCAGTCATAGTCAACAAAGCTAATCACTTACAGTTTTACGATAATGTTGATTTTGCATATTCTAAAACGAGACCTGCTATGAACTTACCTCGCAGCTATTACTTCCACACCTTACTATAAGCAAAAAGAGTTGCTTTGCTTTTACATAACTTGCCATAAACATGTTGAAGTACACTGTGGACAAAAGTATTGGGACACCTTCATTGTTTCATTCATTAATTCTTTCAAATTCATGGGAATTAACAAGACTTTCTGCTTTTGTTATGAGGATTTGATAGCATAGAGTGACAAGAACCTGAGTGAAGAGAGTATATTGGATGATCACCAAGCTACATCACCTAACTTCCCAAACTCATCCCAAAAGTACTGTATAGAGCACCATCATTCCAGAGAACACAGTTCCACTGTTCCACACCTCAATGCTGGTGGGATTTATACTAATCTAGACCACACCAGACATTAGGATAGTTCCAAATGGTTATTTGCTCCAGAGAGTCCTATTCTAAAGGCACACAGGGTTATGTTATGTAGGTTCAATGAGACAATATGAGAACCCAGTTTGGCTCCCCGAAGAACCTTTCATTGGATAAGTACCTTTATAAAAGTGAGTGTGTAAAACCTTTTGAAGTAAAAGTAAAAAAGAAAGTTCTGTTTTGTTTGAGCAAAGTCTTTCCGAGTTGTTTGATGTGAAATCATACATTGTTGATGACTAAGATTCACCAAGCCTGAATCATTCACAGTGGTAGTGAGAAGATCCAGACATTTCGAAGCTGTCTTTACGAGAAGCTATTGCATGAAATATTTATGAATGCACTGGTTCAAACGTGTCTAATTGCACTCTGAATGACTTTGTATACATCACTACTTTCATGGGAAGGTGCTCTTTAAAGACCCTTGTTAACAAAGTAAAGGTTCTGTATCAATTTAAAGTGTTTAGGAGCCTTTTTTCAAATAGTGTGGCATTTCAAGTGATCAATACCTACACACATATAACATATCTCTCCTGGAGGAGACGCATTCTTTCCATGTGATTGGTCTTAATCAGTGATCAAGAAGGACAAGCACCAATGCATTATAGGGCTGACCTGACCAGCATCTATGGACCTAAGCCCTTTAGTTCTTTCATCTACGCCTCACTGTGACACTGCGATGGCCCCTAGCTTTGTGGAGGCAGCTGCGTGTCGAGGGGTCATATGAAAGTGATCGTGACCCTCAAGCACACCCTCATGCTGCCATGCCGCCTCTGTGGCAATAATTAATGTCTCCCCGTTTCCGCAGATTCTGACAACCAACTTCCCCCACCCTCTCATTCTGTGCTGGACCCACCGCCAATAATGCTTGTGGGTTGGAGCAAGAATACTTTATGGACTGTGAAAAATAACGCTCATGCACCCACAACAAAGAAAGGGCCTCGGGAAGCCATAAGTACATCATTGATTTTCCTGGAAAGTTTATACATGCATTTATATACAGTATATATATATATATATATATATATATATATATATATATATATATATATATATATATATATATATATATATAAAGCAAACTGGTGTAATGCTTTCAGTGAGCTGCTGCACTGCTGCTTTCAAGGGGTTCTTCTATGGGGTTTTTTCAAGAGGCAGAAAAACAACATTGCTGCAACAATGCATGTCACACATGTCAGATATTGTCATGTTCAGGAGATCCTAGGCTCTGCAAACATTTCTTCATTTGATATGTACATATTAACAGAATTTAAATATTTATAGGATTTTGACCATGTTTTGATTAAAAAAATGTATTTGCACCTACATTGTTTTAATTAGAACTAAAAAAAAACATTGGGATTGATCATTCAGAGTGCTTTTATGCTGAAAATGCAAGATTTTTGATGAGTTATGTGTAATGATTAGATTTGACAAGGACTTTTATAATAATATGTTCTTCACAATACTTGACAGTGGTCCAAATAAAATAAAATAAAACAACAACCCGACTATCCTTCATTACTTTTGTTATTCATGCACGTGTCAGTATTATCCCTTCTCATTACTTTTTTTTTCTGAAATGTGAAGAATGTGTGAGCAAAGAAAGAGAACAAACAGTTCCTTCTTTTTAATTTTCCTCAGTAACCCAATATCTGTTTTAGTGATGTCATTATCCCCACCCCCTCTTGTTCTTAGGTCTGAGACTGCATGCAGGTTGAGCATGTATACATGGACAAAGCAGTAAACATGCACTGGAAGCTCCTTTGGTATTTAAACTGGGATTAAAGCAGTTGGAAACAAGAGAATTTCAGCTGTTTTCTGAGCTGGATTACTTGCTGATACTTGCTGATACTTGTTGATATTGTCACACAATAAGACCATGTGGTTAGATGGATTAGACTTGAAGATTGTTATTATATTTGTTCACTTCTGTTTACTCTTCATCTTATGAAGCCTAGAAAACTGGCATGTAACTGCCCGCAAAGAGAGGATCTTGGGTTCTATGAGTTAGGCTCCTAATTTGCTTAGCACTTTCTGAAAAAGCAGCTTTATCTTTTAGGCCAAAAAGATTTTTATACTGATTTTGTAGTTGTGAATTCTAAAGCTGTTTAGTCATGTTGTACTTTAGAATCCATGCTGGTTATGAACAACTAGAGCTGCAAGAAATTGGCTTGGAGGGGAGCATATTGAATTTTTTCTTTCATATATATTTCAATATTAAACAATACAGGATATATCATTACATTTTCCCAAATGTCAACGAGGCAACATGATATTTATTGTGCGTTCTATGTATCTTAGATTGGAATAAACTAAATGATAATGACCAGATTTAATCTGTGTCTGCTGGAAATATCATGGAAATTATGAATATTTTTGTCCAGCAGCAAAACGTAGCAAAATGTGTTTGAACTCATTTGAATGGCAGTTGATATTGCACTTCCTGCAGTGTGATTACATTGCACACACATTGCGATAACGATGCTCAAAAGATATATTGTGCAGCCCTATTTTCAACTGCTTTAGACAGCTATCGACCCACTTCTGTTTGGTCCATTTCAAGGTACTGCATACCCAAGATCAGAGACAGACACTGGTAATCAGATGAATGTTCTAGTAATCAGAACATAGTTCTAATCAGAAGGTACCGCTAATCAAAACCTTCTGTTAGTCAGACAATGATACTGCTAATCAGAACCTACTTCTAGATGATGTTACTGTTAATCAGAAGAAAGGACTACTAATCAGGGTAAAGTACTGCTAATCAGAAAGCACTGAACATCACCATTAGCTGCGAACTGTGTATACAACTGACTAATAAATATCAGTAAAACACAAGTTTAGTCCTGAATAAATGGAATAAATTAGATTTTCTGCCATCTTTTTGCTCCCTCAAGCTTTAAAGGAAAAGAACAGCAAGAACAGCATTATCCCACATCCATCTCTCCGTGGTACTCCCAAATCACACTCAGATTCAGGATATTTAGAGATGGGAGGGGAAAATCTTGGTGTGGCCCATAATATTGAAGCAGATGTATTGGAATATAATCCAGTAATCTGGACTCTGCAATCCTGTTTGTCTCCCTGGTAACCTGAGTAGCCACGGATCAAGCCTGGAAGGGAGAAAATCACTTCGGAGACGTAAGCACAACTAATGACCTCTTTTTCCTGGGCCGGCTTTGGGTACGGGCCGCATGCGCCAGAGATGTCCAGCTACTGCGCTGTATTTATAGGTTGCAGAGTCACTCTTAAGCCAAGGTTATGAAGTGTGAAGGAAGGGCTGCCAAAGCGAAGAAGAGAGGGATAGATTTCTCTGCAGCAGTGCAGGGACAGCTGGAAGGAGAGAAAAGGAAGGGAGGAGAGGAAGAAATATGGAGAAAGAGAGAGAATAAAAAACTCTTTTAGCTTGCTTTTAGTTTGGCATAATAATTATTCATTACAAGTTTGGCTTAAGCACCCTGTGCATGGCAAAAACTGTAACTCATGTTTTTACACGCCTTCCACTACATCTTTATTCTTCTCCTTCAACAAAATCGAAGACGACAGCCCCTTCGTGTCTTCTGAACATTTCCGAACTGACAAATTACACAAACACGTCCATGGTTTCAATCAGCAAGTCAGCATCGTTTAACAGATTGCGCTTTGCAACCTTTGGATCCTTTGGACTGGAACAAAGTGATGACATATTTTAAAGCTATAGTTCTGTGAAAATCAAATTCATACAGTTTCCCCCTTCATTCCATCTGTAGTCCGTCAGCTTGGACAGGTCTAGTATCTAACATTTGCTTCTTAAGTTTTGCAAGGCAGCTACAAATCTAAAGTAGCTAACAAGTATTTGAGGCCAATAATCAAAGTTGTTTTATGAAATATTTATTCATTTTAGAGAACATATTAGATCATTTAGATTTTAATGTTAGGCCGGTGGTCCTCAATCCTGGTCCTGGAGTTTCTTCTGCTTGTTATAGAGTTTCCCCTAATTCCAGCAAACCCGATCCACCTAATTAAGGAGCCCTTGCTGACCAAACTGGGTATGATACAGCAGGAAAACTCTAAAACAAGCAGGGCTCAAGGACCAGGATTGAGAACCACTGTGTTAGGCTAAACACAGTACAGTAATAATGAACTATATGCATAAAATTAAGATTAAGATACGAAATAAATGGATCTATGAAAATAAATATGCTGTTCAAACAGCAAATACTTTTTTCGTTAGATATTTCTCTGGTAATATGATTGAATTTCATGACTATCAACTTTTTGGTGTTACAATATCTCAAATTGACTGCTTACATGATTTCTGACATGGACTTTAAATGAATTTTAATGTACTATTTTGTGATTTTGGTTATTTTTGTTTGTTCCCAGAGCAGCATCCTTTGTGAATTTTCCCTGCAATCAGACAAATATTTATCAGGATTCACCAAGAAAATAGTAAATCAGTTACTTTTGGGTGACCATTTTGACTTCCAAAAAATATACTGGACACACAGGCGTCTGTCATAGTTAGGATGTTGTTTCTGGAGGTCTTCAAATAGGCCTAAGTTGCCGTGACCATGGCAGTATGTGTGTCATTCAACTATGTTAATGATCATGACACATAAATGTTATGTTATAGAAATGTTATGCCTAAACATTTGCTCATAGCTCAATAATTTGCCTTAATAGCCTAAATTGCTAAATTATTTGTTTTTATTTCAAATAACCATAAAAAGGTTTTCATTTTACCAGATTTACATTATGTATTTGTTTGCACACCCATTTACATCAATATATGTAAACGATTTATATTTATTTATGTTGTGAAAGATCAGCTGTGATGGGAAGCAGTTTAACCAGATAATTTAGATGCAGAAACATGTAGATGGTGAGAAGGTGGGACTAAACAGACCCATTTCTGTAATATTATATTAATGTCCTTTCATGTGCCGGTAAAATAGTATCATAATGAAGCATCTATATGACACTATTTGCGGCATTTAGCAAACGCCCTTATCCAGAGCGACTTACAAAAGTGCTTTGCTGTTCACTTGGAATATCCTTAGCTAGTAGACAATGAGAGTCAATCCAAATAAAGTGCAGCCTCCACACGGTGGAGTTATTTTTAACACAGTAGTAAAACCAACATTCCCAATGGAAATTAGGGAACTCCACATCCCTCCCAAAAATTCCATACAGATTTTATGTACAGATTCCTTAAAAAACTATAGGTGTCGTGTAAATAAAATATGGTAATTTGATCAGTCTGATTTTAGCTGTTGTTTATGTTTATGTTTTTATGCCAGGAGATATTTAGTCCGGGGGTAGGCAGTCCTTATCCTGCAGTGTCAGACTCCTGCACACTTCTCCTGCTCAAGCACACTCACCTGCTAATTGCCAGGTTAGTCAATTTGTTAGAGCAGGAAAATCAGTAAACTGTTCAGGAAGTTAGCATTCTAGGACCACTGTTGTTTCAATCAAATAACATTTTATTGCATGAAATTAAATGTTTTCTTAATTTTCTAGACTTTATTTGCAGCTCACTGTCAGTCTGTTACAATTATCCTTCTGTGTGGAGGTGGTTGTAATGTTTATCCTCAGACTGCTTTCGGGTAAGTGTGTTCTGGACAGTTTTCCTATGGATTTTATACAGTACGTACATTGCTATTGTTCATAAAAACAAAAGTGAAGCTATTAGCGATTTACAATTACATGATTTCGTTTCATAGCAAGAGTATGGTGTCTCACTGTTGGCCCACGGATGGCAAAGCTGAAGGTCCAATGATATTTTGCTCAGCTCATTAAATTAATGAATTTACCTATAGTTTTGTTAATAATTCTAGCACATTGTCAAAAACAACATTAAAAACTCTATTTAGGTTGATGACTGGTTCACATATAGCATGTTTCTATTTACTTGTTAGTTGCATTAGTCTCGGCGCTCCTGTGACAAACACAGCTGATTGGCTATATTTTGTGAGTGTAAAAACACTTTGTGCATGTCACTTCTCAGCATAAGACCTTATTTTTGGAGTGTTTCTCAGCAGCTCTTACCCAGCCGCCTGACCCTAGGTGACCGCCGTTGGATTCAATTAGTGTCGTTAATGTCTTTACAGGGAGGGGAGCACCGTCTTTTTCGGCAGGGCTTGAGCCAGCCCGCTCTGATTGGGGCAGAGCACGCGATTCGGCCCACAGATCAAAAGGGGCCACTTGATGAACGACAGGGCAGAGGCTGGTAGAGGGAGGGAGGGTGAGCCGCTCCCAGCTTTGAATCATTGATCAAGGTCGTTCTCAGTTCATTAATTTTAGCCTGAGAGGGCCTGCCCTCAATTTTTGTCATGTTAGGCTGCAGACACACACACACACACACACACACACACACAAAACAAACACTTTCATGTCCAGGCTTTGTAAAACACTCCAAAAGAAGTGGAAAAAAGTGCCAGTCTTGTAGTGTTGTTACAGTCACTCATGCACGCTAGCAAAGAAGAGAGACTTGTAATAGTGTTTTTTGCGCAAGCTTGTGTTCTTAGTACTTGGTTTCTCCTTATAAAACTTAACTCTCCAGCCTGAAGGCCTTGTGCTCCTAGCCGGTCTGTTCAGTGACCCCAAGCGCATGATTAGTTTTACTGCCTGTACCAACTACACCTCCCCTGTTTACAGATATGCAGTGGGTTCCTGTCCAGAAAAAGGCTGTGCTGTCCTTACATTTGACTTGTCTTGTGGACTCTTTTCCTAAAGACTGATGTCTTCTGCCTGCACAAAGTGGCTTTTTCTGTATTATTCACATGATATAACTGACTTTAATGCCCTTGTGCCCCTCATCATGGAGCACATAACAGGGCATGGTGCAGTTGACCAGCCAGTTCCTGCAGCTCAGACAATCCTGAAGGACTATCTGAAGGAGAGATTTCTGACAGATTTTATCAGTGATTTAAAATATGTTTTTAAAATTGTAATTTGACCTTTAGTTTAGACCTCTCATATTTTTTACCCAATATTCTCCGCAAATTTAGACGTGCCAATTCCCCAACCCCATTCCCCCTATCAAATGTGACGCTCCCGACACTAGCAGGGAGAAGACGAGCACATGCTTCCTCTGATATATGTGATGCCAGCCTAATGCCTCTTTTCGAACTGCCACCATTTGCATCCTCGGAGGACAGCCATCAGAAGAAAGCGAGAGGTTCCCAGCGCTGATACAATTCTGACAGAAGGTACAAGATACAAAAAAGTAAATCAAGAACATATTATGAATGTCAGTTGATGTCCAAAATCCATTGTAAAAAGTGAGACATCCAAAAAGTCAGTAAATCAATGACCTATTTTTAACATTGAAAAAAGTCAGTTAAGAAGGACGTCTTTAATGCAACTCAGTTAATCGTCTTTTCAATTATCCTCTGATGTTTTTTTCAGCTTTCATTTCCAGCCATAACAGAGCATTGATTAAATAGCAAGCAGGTATGATTTCAGCATTGAATCAACAGTTACTGGGAAGTACAAGTGCAGGTACAAGTGACAACATTCCCTTTTTTATACAGAGGATCATTTATTCAGTTTAAGATGTAAGTATTTGAGCAAGAATCACCATTTGTTTTTTGTAAATAAGCAATCTGCTCATCTCTGAAACACATTGAAAATGTTATTTCCAGCACCTCTGGTTTTGAACAGGTAAGCTGAAACTCGAATGACTATGAGTGGGGAGTATGGACCTCGCTCATTGTTCACTGTGGGAGGATTGGTCATAACCCATGTCCTGATTTCCTTCGTATGTCTCTGCCCTTTTCTGTTCCTGCCCCAGTCTAGTCTCTTGTCTTAGTCTTAATCCAGTCTTAGTCTTAGTTTTAAATTGTAGTCTGTTGCCTCACTCTCTCATTATTACTCCCTGGTGTTTATGTCCATGTTGAGCATTTATTTACCCAAACCAAATGCATTGGTCTTTAGTTCAATACCTGCTAACTTAAAGATTGCTTTTTGTGAATTAGCCTGAAGTTAATCCTGAACCTGATGAAAGGACATGTAAATGCTGAATATAGTTGTTGTTTTCTTTTTCGTCTGCAAGAATGTTTACAAATGTATTCCATCTTGAGCAAAAAATATTTAATATTTGTATTAAAATTGTGTAAATATATTAATATTTAATTCTGATCCATTTAAATGTTTCTGTGAAGTGCCCCATTCCCTAAAGTGGTTGAAAACTCATGTCTGCTACATCTGTAATGCCACCCCAATTGATGATGTAACAGAGAGGGTTTTTCACTTTAACTAATGTTAGTGCCTTTATTGGTCACCACGGCAACATACCGAGCAGACCAGTCCCATTTTCCCCTGCTCACTCATCACTAAGCCCAGCCTCCACACGCTCGTTATCAACCACCTAGTGTACATTTTTCAGACCGGCTGAGTGGGCAGGGGACTCTGGAGATGATTTTGCCTATTTTATTTGTAATAACACAGTAAAATATCTTTATGGAAGACTTCTCAACTATGTAATTACTTCATGTGTATGTACTATCAGAAGTTCATTATCTTGATGAAAGTAGCCAAGTTGTTTTCAAACATTACCACCTCAATTTTTGATATACATACATATATATATATATATATATATATATATATATATATATATATATATATATATATATATATATATATATATATATATATATATATATATTTTATTTTTTTTATTTTTTTTTAATAATATAGCTTATTATTGTGACAAAATATATTTAAAAACATCATGCGGTTTTGGAAGATCCCTGCCTTTGGGAGCCATGCAAATTTCTAAAACTGCTGCTCATAGCAGCCCAAACCTTGAAGTTATTTGTTCAGGGACAATATGTCCAACATCTCAGGTAATAAAAACTGCTTTATTATTTGGCTTTTAATAGCAGGAGCTTATAAAAACAGTTATTATTATTATTATTATTATTATTATTATTATTATTATTATTATTATTGTTGTTGTTGTTGTTGTTATTATTATTATTATTATTATTATTATTGTTGTTGTTGTTGTTGTTGTTGTTATTATTATTATTGTTGTTGTTGTTGTTGTTGTTGTCATAAAATTATGATATTCCACAATGAATTACTTGCAGATGCTTCCTGTACCACAATAAAATCGCCATTTTTAGAAACAGTAGGTTCTGTGGTTTCTAAACATATGCGTTTTGTGTCAGTGTGTCATGGTACTCCTAAATTATAAAGCTGAGAACACAATGTGTGATTTAAGGCTGAAAGAGTTAAAATCAACACTCTTAAAAATATGGCTTATCACATGGTTAAACATAGAAACATTTTTAGTTTCCATGTTAATAATAGAGAAGTGTGAGTGTGAAGGCCCTATAAAGACCGCAAAAAGGCTTTATGTCAGGTAAAGTGCTAAGAACAGTTATGACACAGTAATGACAAATTGCATGGCAACAGACTACAGTCTGTAATTGTACACCTACAGACTGGTTCTATTAGATAGTTATATCACATAAAGAGTCAATTTAATAGAAGTACAAGTGAAGTGTTTCTAATAAAGTGGACTATATAGCAACAGAGAGGCAATTCCACAAATGACCGGGTCAGCTCCTGACCTTTGTCATGCTTGTCGGACAAGTTGCTTCCATTCTGTGCGATTTTGATGTCTTGTTTAGCAGCTAATCAGATCAGCTAATCTGATCACGGCGCACTTTATCAGACCCAGCACCAGAGCAAGTGAGCGCCAATTCCTGCACTTAGGGCCTTTCACATCGAGCATAATCGACACCTGCCATTTTAGTAATGCTATCACGGCTAAATCATATTAATAAATGCTGTATGTTAAATCTTGTAACCGTAGCCTGTTCACAGTGACCTGGGATCGCCTTTCAGAACGCTGTCACGCCATATGGTAGTGATTTTGCCCCCTAACACAAAATGTCCATAAGTAGATTGCCTGGAGGTTTTCGCAGGAGATTTATTTCTGTCAAAAGAGTTTCGGAGTCGCACATAGGATTCAGAGGGAAAGAAAGTCAGGAAGAGATGAATTGTAAACAGAAAGAGTAAAATAATGTGGAGGTGTGAGAAAGAAAGGGGGTTAGATTAGAGGTCTGCTACCCAAAATATCAGGTTTCGCATGAGTTGGGGTGATTTTTCATGTACAACATCAGGTTTGTTTTCTAAAGAGTGATTTTTTTTTTTATGTAGTAGATTTGTTTTTATTAAAAAAGGTGACCTACAATGGTAAACTGTATTTATCTTGGCATGTCTGAATAATGAGAGTTCAGTAGTTCAGTGGACGTGACCCTCAAACCTTGAACCTCAAACTGTTGCTACTCAAACTAGGTCCTTATGAAGGCAGCTTTGCTTGATGCTAACAGCTGAGAAAGGGATGTACAAAGAAGCACACAAAGATGTGAAAACACAGGGAACATGTCCATCTGAGGAGGAAAGCTAAAATAGTCTAGCAGAATTCCCGATGCACTAACCACACATTGCGCCAAGAGACTAAAAGCACTGTCCTTGTGTGGACTTGTGTTTGCAGGGAGAATTACAAAAAATAAAACCATGTTCTTGGAAAAAAACAAGTTAACATTGTTGCAAGACATGCCACTTCTGTGAATCTCACCACTTTGGTTGAATGTGGTCATTTTTGGGCTGTAAATGGGTGTGTAAAATCACATCTGGGAATTTTGTTTTTTTACTATAGATATCAAACTACAGTTTATGGTACAGAATGAACATGTTCCTTAAAATAGGCTTAAAAATGCTTTTTTTGTTTTACTTTTGATCAGCATGGCTCATAGCCCATGGGAATCAAAAATCAATTCAAGTAGTGAATGTAGCAGAGGATTGTCATAAACCGAGCTTCACATGTGGAGTGGACGGAGGGTGGCATCTCCAGGAAAGGGACTATGGCTGACTTATTCCTAATTTAAACCACCCCTGAAGCACAGACAATGTCAGAAGTGTCTTATCTGGACTAAGGAGAAAAATAACATAACTGTTGATCAGTTTGAAGTCCTCATTTCAGATAAAAATAAATGTTGCATTTCATTGGATCTGAGATCAAGATCATAGAGTCTGGAAGAAGAGTGGAGAGGCCTCTAATGTCTTCTACAGGTGTTGGTCCACTATGTTTCATCATCTCAAGAGTCAATGCAGCCTAAACTAGGAGATTACACTTCTTGATTCCATCTGTTAACAAGCTTCATGGAGATTTTGATGGTCTTTTCCAGTAGGACTCAACACCTGCCCACAGTGACAAACGTCTTAGTTTTTGTTTTCTAATAATTTGTGATTCAATTATCTCGCATAGTCTTACCACTTTCTTATGTGGACTTTAGCTGTGTCTTCAACATCTCTTCCTGCTAGCTAAAATTTTATTTAAATAAAATGGTCTAGGCAACATGGTCAACATGCTGGAAGTGAACCAGGAAGTTTGTGTTAAAGAGGAATTCCACATATTTCTTTTTTAAAATTTCCTCATCATTGAATAGATGAGATGTTGAGATGGTTTGAGTGGTCGGTTGAGAGGTGTGACCAGAACTGATGGTCGCAATATGTACAATGCAAATATTGCCTTTGTTTACTTAATAACGTTTAACTTCTTAATAGTTTACTTCTAAAAACATTAGAGCTTTAGATATAATGGTGAAGTAGGTCAAAGGTAAAATGATTAGAACAAGTTTCCTTTCAGGACTATTTTGCTGTAAAACAAAGCATTTCCATAAACCACTCCTAAACACCTGTGTTTACACTTAGGAAACCAATTTTATAACATTGGTGAAATACACATAAACTCATCTAGAAGAGTGTTAAAGTTGTATGAGGTCAGCAGCCGATTGGAGGGTGCGGATGCTGTACACCAAGTCTGATTGTAATTCCCCAAATGTATACAAAATCCAATTATTGTCACGGTGTATAATAAAGGTGTAAATGTAAATGTAAATTTTCTGAAGCACTGCAACAGCATGCCTCAGATAACGCATCTCAGTTAGAGCATGCAGGGCAGATCTAGTTCTGGTTTTCAAACTTAGCAGTACCAGTCAGGGCTGGTCGTTTGTGTGCTGCATTTCCAGGCCTCTTCTGCAGAGCAAAATACATCAAGTTGCAACTGAATGAGTAGGAGGTATCAGCCTAAGCCTCCATATAGATGTCGCTGCTGATATGATTTTAATATTGTGACAGATGCTTGATTTGCAGAGCCGGGCACCACCAGTGTGTCATTTGTTATTAATTCTGTGAAAATCCCCAACTAAAGCCCGCAAACTGGAGCTACGTCCCTCACAGGGGACGGGAGAGAGCATGGATTACCGACATGCAGGAGGAGAAATCTGTCGTACTAGGGGAGCTGTTAATTATAGCCCTGCACACACACATAAACAAAGTCCTACACCTCTATATACTTCTAATTCAGAGGGTCTGTCTTTTAAACACTGGCTCATTACATTTCATTTTGACATTCCGGCAGCAACCCACCTCAAACAGATCATAAATATACATTGAATACATATTAAATGACATGTACATATATTCTATGATTATTTAACTTATATCTACATATGTTTATTTATTTACTTGTGCATTTCATGACAATGAAAGGAGATTATACTTGCAGCCAATTAAAGACTTTAGTGAAAGTGGCCAGAAAAATGTTACAAAATCCCATAATACATCTACAACATTCTTAAAATGGGGAGCTGAGATTAGAATGAGATGTGATGAGATTTTTACAGTGTAGAAGGAAAAGCCTCTTCAAATCCTAGCTGGAGCCAAATTTTGATCCTCTATTCCCTTTCAGGTGCCCTTGAGTGATATTCGTGTTTGTCACTTTGAACTCTGCAAAACATGAACCTCTTCACACACACACACACACACACACACACACACACACACACACACACACACACACACACACTAACTGATACTAACCTAAAACCTTCCTACAGTATTGCTGTAGAATTGTTCAGGTTTCATAAAAAGATCCAAACTGAAAAAAGGCCAGTTCACTTTATAAGTAAAATGAGTTTGAATCAATGCAAATGTTCAGTCAAGTCCGTGTTGAATAGGGGTGAACGGCGCTGCATGGTTTAAAAGGGTGTTTCTTGTCTTTCCAGTCAGGATTTTCTTTAATTTAGGAAAGTAGTGAATGTGTTACATAAAGGTTTTTCTATTTCACCAAGAGGGTTGAATTGAAGGGTATTCTGAAAATTATAAATCAAGATAAATTGTTTTTCTAAAACACTTTATTTAAAATTTATAAACTTTTTGAACCCATCAACCAACATCTGACCAACCCAGATGACGTGATCTAGTGGAGTTCCCTAGTGGACATGGAATACCCATAATGCTCTGTGTCATTTGGCGTAAAGTGGAGTGAGGAGTGTAAATAATTGTTTACTTCCATCATGAATTCTGTTTCTTGTGTTTTGTGTAGGGGCCATGATTTTCCTGTGTATATAATGGTAATTAGAGGACTGTTTCCAACATAGTGACAGGCTCTCTAACTTAACAAGTGGGAATGTGATGACATGTTATTTTAATGTCCTATAACCTTCCGACAAAAACTTTGCATGAGCCTTGTTTTTGGAGGACTGCTCCATCTAGCCCCCCCCAACCCCTCCCGATCTCAAATTGCCTAGCGTCTCTGTGAGTGGAAAATAAATATAAATAACGTTCAAATAACGTCAAACACACTTAGCAAAGTGGAAAGTCCCTCTTCGGGCAGCTCAGAGAAGCGTTCACGGTGGCGCCTCTGTGAGAAAAGCTGTGGTGTTTATCCAGGCCGGCCAGCCGGCCGAGAACCTCCTGTCTCCGCTGTGGCTGTTTGTTTGGCAGCTGCGGGTGCTGCATTAAATATGGAGAGGAAGTCTTTATTTGTGCGATTGTCTGAGCGTGTGTATAATTAGTGGGTCACAGCCTTTCTCCCTCACACATGGCTTAACAGCACCAGCCTGACACCACCTCATCTTTAATTTACCCAATGGGGGCAGCAGAGAAGTGTCGTTGGGTGGTGGGATCCTCCAACACAGAGGTGTGGGCAATGACATTATTATATGTGTGGAAATTTGTATGTGGAATCCTTTCAAGCAGATAGGGGTATGTGTGTGTGTGTGTTTGTGTCTGTGTGTGTCAAACAAAGAGTGGTGTGAACTCTTTGTTCCAAGCCCTAATATATGTGTTTGTGAATGTGTGTGTGTGTGTGTGTGTGTGTGTGTGTGTGTGTGTGTGTGTGTGTGTGTGTGTGTGTTTGTTTGTTTGTGTTTGTGGTGGTAAAGAGAACAATTAGGGTCCTGTGGCTTTTAGGTTATTTTATGTTATATGAATTAATGAAAATATTAACATCATAACTGTCATAACTGTAAACATGTCTGTACAGATAAAGATAATGGTCAGTAAATTCTGACCTTCTCAGTACTGGAAATACTGGAAATACACTGAAAAAGTGATACACAGATGAGTCATATTGGATAATGCTAATATGCTGTCGGGCCTCTGTGTGCCAACAATACAGCTCATTCTGAAGGCATCCAGAGGACCTCTAAATGTGTCCAAGACCTGAAAGTCTTCAAGACTTTAATATGCCTCCGCAAGAGCTCTGAAGGTACCCAAGGCTTGAAAGACCTCAAGACTTTTAAAGGCGCACAAGTTCTATAGGTCTACAAGACTTCTACATATGGCCAAGGCCTACAAGATCTCTGAAGACACTCAAGATCTAAATGTCTACAAGTCCTCAGAAGGTGTCCAAGATTTTAAAGGTCTACAGGACCTCTGACGTTCTCCTTTGGTGTTGGTCAGCAAGACATTATAGCAGATCCTTTAGTCCTGTAAGTTGAGGTGGGGTTTCCACTGATTGCGCTTGTTGTTCCAGCACTTTCCACAGGCAATTAATGTGATGAAAGAAAACAGGACTTGTGAGACTAGGTGATTTTTCCCATTGCACCAAGTTTCTGGAGGCTCGTTCATCTGTTAGATGGGGTTTCAGGTGAAACATTTCTCACCATATCACTTGTAATGACTTTTCGTCTTGGCTATCCCACTTTAAGACAGTGTAGTTAGTGAAACCTGTTAGCTTTCTAGTACACATTGCTTTGTGTGTGTGTGCGTAATGTGTGTGTGTGTGTGTGTGTGTGTGTGTGTGTGTGTGTGTGTGTGTGTGTGACCTAGCCCCCTCCCAGGCTATGTCTCTTGCTGCTCATGCTTACAATCTCCGTTTAGCTCCATGCTGTGCTTCTCATTTGCCACTCTGCTTGTGTGGAGAAGCAGTGCTGCGGAAAGTTAAATGAAAGGTTAGCATGTTTCTGTACTATTGGCCGGAGAACCAGAACTGGTCTCTATAATTAGGATGTTGTGTGACGCCTCTGTGTGTGTGTGTGTGTGTGTGTGTGTGTGTGTGTGTGTGTGTGTGTGTGTACTTTGTGTGTGGGTGTGTGTGTGTCTCCTTAACAACTATAAATCTTGTTCTTAAGCCTTGATATTTTTAACCACCCTGTAGTTCCTCACTCTACTCTTTAGTTTTTTTTTATCACTGAAATCCTGAATTTCTTGAAGAAGAAAAAAATAATTTTAATATAAATTTAACAATATGATACCAATTATATCAAGCTATCAAAACTTTTTAAATTAGGTGGAAAAATTATTTGTGGTGTGACAATAAAAAAATCTGTGTGCTCTTGCTTGTGTGTGTGTGTGTGTGTGTGTGTGTGTGTGTGTGTGTGTGTGTGTGTGTGTGTGTGTGTGTGTGTTTTCCATCAATCTCACCTGGCACTGCCTGGTTCAAAACATGCCATTGTACTCATGAATATGTTATTATACTGACAGGCTGAACCACCCTAACACAAAGTGCTAAGTCTCTCTCTCTCTCTCTCTCTCTCTCTCTCTCTCTCTCTCTCTCTCTCTCTGTGTGTGTGTGTGTGTGTGTGTGTGTGTGTGTGTGTCTCCTTCCCGGCAGACCACTGATAATTAGCATAGTCCGCCCCCTCATATTATTATGCAAAGCCCAATGACCTGCTAAACACAGTCTTTTGTATCCCACTTACTGTCTGCACAGTACTCTGGCTTTCTCACTACACGTGTTGAGTATCTAAAAGTAAAGTAAAGAATTTTTTAATGTATTTAGTATATAGAAATATACCATGAGTTGACAAAACTCCATCTGAAATCAAATATACTATTGAAATATGGATGACTGGGATACATTTCTGTTCAGAACGAAATTTGCGTGAAATATTCAAAATCAAGCATGAAAATTAAAAATCGTTTAATGTGAGGCAGCAGCACATGAATAAGCAAAACTGAGTTTTACTATTTGGCATTGTGTACTAGAGATTAGAATAATTGGAACCAAAGATGATGCAAGTAAATGTAGTGGAGTGGGCTATTTATGGACAGGGCAGTTTGGTGGAACTAAATCGTAATAATTATGTGACAAAACCCTAAAGAGTGAGTTAGTTATCATAAATGAGCTGGTATTACCATTGTCTATTGACATAACATGATTCTGTTGCCTCAGTGGTATGTGGGTTCTGGTAGCTAACATCACGTACTAATAATTGATTGAATCCAATTCAATCGCAATTATCAATATTTAACCTGATTGACATTATTCAGGGACATTAGATTTCCCAGTCATGTTACATCAGAGCTAGCAATAGTGAAATGGGAGCATAAATACATATGATTCTTACAAAAACAAAAGTTCTACTTTCTAAATTGGTGCTGTAACAGGCAGTCATGTAAATTTTGTTCATTTTGTTAGTTGCAGATGCAGCTACTTCTGATGTTATTACACTGTTACTTCTATTTTCAAGCTCTAAACATTCAATATGAGATTCATATGAACTTGTGCTTGATTCAACATAATTTTAGCCTTATGTCAGTATGTTTGCAAACATAACGTATCTTTTCATGTCATTTATTTTAGCTGCAGAAAAAACACAAATGCAGACACTAATAATGAATGACATATATTAACCCCTTATGCTCTATGACACCCTAAGGTTTACTAATCTGTAAATACATGCAAAACAATGCAAACTTGTTCCTAAACAAATAGGAACCACTAGTGATTTTGTGGAGCTTAAAGGGTTAAAACACTTAAACATTCATGAATATCACAGGTCAATCCATGGTAAGATGTTTTTTTTCTGTATTCTATATGACATTGTGTCAAGAACCAATAAATATAGCACAACAATGAATGTCAATCTATCTTTAGCACAAGTGTAATTTCCAGTTCACACACCAAAACAATCTGTGTTTTTTGTGCTACAGTACACACAACTAACACACAGCTCTTCATAATGACAGCTGTCAATTCCTGCCTAAATCAGGGCCAGACTCAAGCATGCCAGTGTTTGGGATGGAACAATTATCTGCTGCTCATTATGCAAACAAGGCCGCGCCCTCATTGAGACATGCTTCTAAAGCTGTCGGGGGCATTAGAGACTGACACGTCGCTTTAGTACAGTTGTCTCTTAATCAGACGTCTAATGCACTCTCTTTCTCTCACTCTCAGAATAAAGAAATCCCCCGCCCTGACCTCACAGCTTTACCCTTTCCGCACAGTACAGATTAATTTTGCATGTCTTTGTGCATGGGGTGAGGAGTGGGGCAAATGGAGGTGGAGGGGGTGGGATTCCTTTTCTCACCTCGACATGTGTGAAGTCAGACATGTAGAGTGTTTGTCTCATCAGCTGACACTGTTCGAGACAATAGAAGGTTAATAGGGGTAGAGTATTTGGTTTCAACCTATAGTTTTGCGAAAGGTCAAATAAAAATGGGGGAAATTGACACTGAGACCAAGATATGGATGTAGTCGAGTTTAAATCGGGACCGAGACTTGGAGCTAAACTGTCTCTTTGTAGAAATAGATAAGTAATTCATTTAAAATGATTCATACATGATATATAGCATAAAAAGAAATAAAATATTAAGCAAAATATATGAGATATAAATTAAAAATTTCCTACTTGAACTGTATTCACTCTGGCCTTTGGAAGAAAATAATAAGGGTAAAAAGTTGATATATGTTAATGATGGACTGACTAAGGAGAGCAATGACCTATTTTTCCTCAACTGTTCTCTCGTGTTGAGATGTCAATGTTATTTGATGTTGATGAAGTATATACATACAATGAAAAGAAGGGTGGCTACACATCTGAAGATCTTAAGTAAGCTTGAGGTTGGTCAGACGTTTGTACACCAGCAGAAGAATTTTAAAGCGAGTGCAGTACTATATAGGTTGCCAGTGACAACTTTGTAGAATGAATATAATGGATGTAATGTGGTTAAGTGGGAGCAGCATCTTAGGCTTGTGAAAGGAAGAAGAGACAATGGCAGAGAAAAGAAAAGTTAAGTATTTAAATGACTACAGATGGCTACGTATTAAGTTTCAGAAGCAGGCAGAAAGAGGAATGGTGACATTTTAGCATGGAATGAGAGATCGGGTAAAGGATACACACATTTTGAGCCAGACAGGAAGCTTCATCATCAGTGGAAAGGTAAGCTCATTTCATTTGTTCCTCCTGTGGCTTTATCTTTAATGTATTGTTTAAATAAACATGATGTAGCATAAGCTATTAAATGAGCTTCATTATGTTAATTAATACTAATTAATATCGCGTGGAAAAAGCTTGTTATTGTGAAATATGAATAAATCCAAAATATGCATTTGTTCAAATGTTCATTGGCCTGGATCGTACATGTAGTGAGTACTGAATATATTATACTACAAATACCTGTCGTATACTCTGAGATCTACAAATATTCTCCAAATACATAATGTTACTGTATACTGTTTCTGCCAAGAAACCATTTGTTTGGTACATGAGGAACACATAAAAAAAGGCTTCACTGACCAATATAGGAGTGTATGGCTCTTTAAAGTCCATCAGACACATTAAATATGCCTAAACCAAGTTTTATTACAAGTTAAGTTAGAGTGAGGAGGATTTCAGTGCTGTGAGAACAACCATTTATTTTTCTGTATTTTTGCATACATTTGACCTAAAGTGAGTAAAAATCTTCATCGCAATTTGTAAAACTGTGAACTTAAAACAGAACTTAGACAAATGATGGTGGGGTATGAGCTTCCATTAATTGTTAACCAGATTAACCTCACAGCTGCAGTGCAAAACTAAATTCAGAAATCAAATATGCATCCCCTGATTTAAACTTTAGAACCAAAAAATTAAACATTAAGAATTAAGACCCAATATCTGGGTCAGTGATGTCATTAGCTCCACCCCCTCTAGCTGATCAGTCAGAGTCTGTATGCAAATTGAGCATGTATTGGTGGACAGAGGAGTAAACATGCACTGGAAGGCTCCTTTTGCATTTAAAGAGACATTTTAGTTTTTTTTTTGTTTTATTTTATTTTTAGTTTTTCATAATTACATAGGGTATCTTGTAGTTTGCAACTAATCATGTCTGTAGGTTACTCTGATCCTGAGTTACCAAGCCTAGAAAACAGCATGTAACTGTCTGCGAAGTGTGGATTGCAGATCTTGGGTTCTGAGAGTTAATATTAGATTTCCAGTTTAAACATTTTCATAGTTGTTAGCAATGATGTGAAAAATGATTTGATGTGACACATTTTGTGTGTGAGTGTTACTGCAGAGGTGTTTCCTCAGCCTTTCCTGTTTGCCTCTTGTTTTCCAAAAGTGTCTGGCATGTCTATATGTGCATTCATACTGACAATGTGCTTGTATATTGATGTCCATTTTCAAAGTGCATAGTGTGACTTGTGTGTGTGTCTGCATATACATTTGTGCTGTGGTGCCAGAGGAGACACCCAGACACCTTTGCTATCAGCCTAATCCATGTAGATCTCACAGCTTTATTGAACTGTAATCTCTAATCTTGACACACACACACACACACACACACACACACACACACACACACACACACACACACACACACACACACACACACACACACACACTGGCCTCACCAGGCTGGGCCTAAACCCAGCGGGGCACTGTGCCCGCATTACCAGCATTGAGCTTTAGGTACATCAGTGTGAACAGATGAAGATAAGCACAGGAGCACGACTGTGGGCTGGTCAGTGAAGAGAGGCCCAAATTATCTTTGCATATTTTACATCCTTAGTTGCATTTACATTTACATTTATGGCATTTATGGCATTTTACAGTTATTATCAAAAAGCATATTTTATATGATGCATTTCTCAGCTGTAACTCGCTTAACCAAACAGAGATATTTATCCTGTGTGTAGATTCTACAACTTTCAAATGATATATCATTTTTGTTTGATAGTAGAAGAGGGGATAAACTTGTCCTACCTGTGTCTACACTGCTTTGGGACTTTCCGAGCTTTCTGGTGGCACCATGTTGACCTTTTTTGTTTGTTCTTTTTAATTAAAAATTTTCCTCTGCGAAACATATAATAAAGATCTCAAAGTGTTTTCTTAAGGAAAACATCTGGCACATCTGGATAATGTGTGTAGGTTTGGTTTGGAGCTGTGCAATGATGAATGAATGATACTGCACCCACTCTTCAGCCATGTAAACCACATCAAAACATGCCACCCACCTGTCCCACATTGGCCACACAACATTTCCTGCCCACTAGTCACCCTTGTAAGCTGACCTGAAACCAGTTCGCCACATTTCCTCATATAAACCAAGAGTAAAGTTTTTGTAGCAGAGATTGACCCTGGATCAGAATAAAGGTGCCTCCCAGAGTAAAGGTGGATCCCAACAGTCCCAGTTTGTTTCTGTGGTACTCAACAACCTCATAACAGCTAACCTCCTCACTTACTCATATCTAACGTTCTCTCATTTAAAGCAGTTTAAAACAGCATATAATCACTTGTGCACATGGACCATGAAGGACAAAAGGGTGCTTAGGTTATGGCCTTGCCTTGGTGAGCCTGAGGGTGCTTGATGAAGCTGAAAGTTTCAACAAAAGTAATCTCAAGCTAACCCAATCAACACCAAATTTAGAAACCAAAGCTGACTATAGCCCAAAAAAGATCTTTACCACTCTGAATGTAACGTGAGAAAATTCTCTACAATCTAAAAGCTGACAAATTTACTCCCAGTTGTAATCCATCAAAATTCCCTCCCAACAGTAACCTGACAAGATTCTGATGAATATGTAACCTTACAAGCCTGACTAACTACAACCCAATACTCTTATATCAAAACTCAATATTCTTTCCCAACTGTAACTATGTATAAGGGGGTTATGTCTTTATATTTTGTTTCATGTGGTGTTCACCTTCTTAGCTTTCATTTCTGTAAAGCTGCTCTGTGACAACATCATATATATGTTGTGACAATATAAGTGCTACGCAAATATATTTTAATTTGACTTCAACAAAATTCCGTCCCATCTGTAACCTAAACAAATTCCATCACTTCTATAACATAAAAAAGTACTCCATCTATACACATTCTGTCCTAAAAAGCGCTTCCCAACTGTAATTCAACAAAACTCTGTAACAACTGTAACCTTAAAAAACTATCCCACCTGTTACCTACAAAAACTCAGTCACAGTTGTAACCTAACAAAACACTATCCCAATTGTAACCTGTTCCCAAACCAGAATTCCATTCTATCTGTAACCGTACAAAACACAATTGTAAACTTCCCCCCAACTGACAAAAAATTCTCAACTGTAACACAGCAAAATTCTGTTCCAGTTGTAACCCGATAAAATACACAACTGTAACCTAACATTTCTCAATTCTGTCTCAGTTGTAATCTAGTAATCAATTTCAAGTCTTCCAATTGCCATCTAACAAAATTCTGTTCTGATCAAATTCTGACCCAGGACTTAATGCTCAGTGTCCTACACTTGATATAGAACAATAATGTTGGCTTGATTTGGGCAAGAAAGGATACATGCAAATGCTTCTTTAAATGTCTCCATATCCCAAATAGAGCTAAATCAGGAAACAGGCTATGAAAATAAATAGAGTAAAATAAATTCCCCCCTGAGCCAGACAGATATTTGACAAATTATGTCTAAACTGAACCAAATTCTAGCATGAATAATCAGGTTTTTCCCTATATGGACAACAGTTTAAAGCTCTAGTAGTGCTTGGTGGTAAAGCAGAATTGTGTATACCTTCATTGTGGCCTGAATCCCTAAGGATCGTGCTAGTTTGTGGGTAATGACTTAATCACTTAAAGGAAGAGAAGGTGTGACAGGAAGATCAGTAACACTCACTGACCATTACAATTTGTCAGGAAACACTGGGGGCACAGGAGGGATATCAGCTGCCATGTTTGCTTTCATCTGGAAACAAAGTTGGTTGCAGTGTCCTTGCAGAAGTAATATATGTTAGAACCAACAGCTGAGGTTAGGGTCAGCCAGGGCATGCCAAGTGGGTGCTTACGGAACAGTTTGACACACAAACGTACATTCACACTCACCCACAGCCACCTCTGTGGCCCAAGTTCCAGGTATACGCATGGCCAGAAAAGTGAAATATTAGGTGTTACTGCAGGTAAAAAAGGCGGCGAGTACAAAGCCACTGCAGCTTGTACTATTACCTATTAAACAACTACCTTGTAGGTATTTCTCGTTTGTGTTGTAATTGCCCACGTTTAGCTGTGACTTTCTAAGAATGTAAGCGGTCCTTGGAAATGTCCTGACGTAGTATGTGTTCAAAGTCACACGTACATTTATTATGGGTATTATGGGTGTATCAGACTAACAAAGAAACTAAAATAGTTTCTCTTCAGTCTGTAATAGCATCTTTAAAGAATCTAAAAGAATTTAGTTTTTAGGTTTAACCAAAAATTAATTTTAACCAAACTTTAAACAAAAATATTCTATATAGTACGAACTAGGGTTTTTGACTGTAATCAGTGTCAGTATGGCTTCTATTGTACTTTCTACTGAAATTTTGTCAGAAAACTGACCTGATGAATACTTTTCAAACAGTGATTATGATCTTGCTGTAAATGATGAAAATAATTCATCCTCTTTACATTCATGTTTTTTGAAGATCAGTTACTTAATTATTCACATAATCACTTTATGATTTTGATTCATGTAATTTGCATGTGACTGAAGAAAAATATTTTAAAATATAATTTTAATGAAATAAACTACAAATAAACAACAAAAAGAATGTTTGTTGTGCACTTATCTCAAAGCATGAAGCTCTTACATGTTACTTAAAACAACTCAAAATTATACTGCAGTTACTTTCTGCATCCTGTCATTTCTGAACAATAGATGGAATGAAATTGCTGAACGTATGGAAAGACATTCTTTTTATCGAGGTAAGTGATGTACCATACAGCTAACTCTGATTGTTTCTCTGGCTGATCTGACATTACATTGGACTTTACTCCTACTCAACTGAACTCCTTCAGAAGAAAGCTACAGAGAAAAAAATTGAAAATAGAAATAGAAAAAACTCCTGGATACTATTTAGAAGAGACTCACGAAAATAAGGGGTTAAGACAGGGGTTTTAAGACTTAACAAGTTGCATTTCTCATTATACATCTCGATTCTGGCTCAACTCAAACCCCTGCCACTGTTATGTACACATCTGAGTTATGGGTTGACCTCCATGCATGGGAAGCTAAAACAACCTGATTATATTGTTAGAGACAGACTAATGTGTCTAATGCTTAAACCGAACACCAGAGCACACTGTCCTTGGCATAGACTTGTTTCTGGCCCTGACATCTTGATAATCCTGATCATAAGAACCCAACGGGCACTTGCCAAGTACTTCAGACCTTCATCCATATAGGGGACCAGTGGAGCTGATTAAAATTTGATTATCAGCACAATTTGTACTTCCAGCTCAACAAACAGCACACCAGGGCTTAATCTGGACATTAGCACAAGGTTAATGGCTAATGAGCATCTTGTGATTTGTGTTAACAAAGAGCCAGGAGCATCCAGTGTCCCTTGGCACACACACATACACCCTCAAACACCAAGGGAAGGTCTGTGGTGGAAAGGCCAAGTGAAGTGGAGTCCAGAAGTGGACTGAATGCAGAAGATTTAGGCGTGACTGTTCAGAAACTTGGACCCACAAACACGCATCAACGCACACCCACATATACACTCTCTCATCACTCCATATGCCTTTTGACTTTGTCCGGGCTATTTTGGCTATTTTAAGTTTTGAAATATGTAATCAAGACCTAGATGCATAACATGGGACATTACTGGCTGAGCTTAGCTACTAGTGTATTTTTGAATGCACCACCCGGCCAAAAACAATAGCAAAGCTGTAGCAGAGAAAAGAAGTCTGGTTACTCTTCCAGGAAGCTGCGTTTGCAGCTGATGTGATGTGAAACATCAGCAACTAGAAATGGCACTATACTACGTTTTTTCTTTCTGATAATGCAGTTGAAATATTTAGAAGTACAATTAATTTTTTTTAATAAAAATATTGAAGTTTCAAAAGTATTGAAAAAAAAAATACATACAGTGTATCTGGAAAGTATTAACAGTGCTTCACCTTTTGCACATTTTGTTACCCTGCACCCACTAAAATGTAATAGCATGTAGCATTTGTACCTCAAAAGCAGAATCAGGTTGATTTTCCACTGACCTGTAATAGGACAAACAGTGTCTCTAGAATTTCTATTCCAAATGTTAACACTGCAATATGCATCTTTGGTAAATGTATTGCATTTGGCAGCTACTTGAAATGTATTGCAAGAACTGTGTAACAAATAATTTGAGTCATATTGATGTAACATCTTCTATCATGTCAGTCCACATACTTCTTTCACTTCAGATGTCAGTTCCTGTATCTCTCAGCTCAAAACATTATTTATATTTACATAATGATGCTTTAATACTGTTGCAGAGGAGAGGAACCATCGTGACCTCCTAGTCCTTCAAAACAGGATCACGGTGCCTGTTTTATTGAAACATCATAGGTACTGCAGTACTACTCTTACTTTGAAGTCATATTTTGTTTGGAAAAACCAAACCAAAAATTATCACTTCACTCATTCTCATCTGGTTGCCAAAGTTCACAGCAGTTCGGTATTCAGTAAGAAAAATGCTGTAAGTTGATATGGATCTCTTAATTTGTCTATTTTTATTTTCTATTGCCATTTTTTATTATATAAAAATTATATTTTTTATGATATAGTTAATTTTTTTTTATTTATATAATTAATTTTTTATTATTATATATAAACACATTTGTTTGCCCTTTATATTTACCACTTGGCTGGGCTCAATAGTCTAAAAAATCAATATGTACAGATTTTTGGTGTGCTGGTCTCATTTGCTGTTAATCAAATGCATGTTTGGTGTTAAACTCTGATCCTAGAAATGCCCCTGCACTAATCCATGAGGTGTTAGCTTAAATATGTCTGATATTTGAATTTTGCACACAGTTAGCATGCATACACACTGGATTGTATCTGCCACAGGATATGTTTGTGTGCAACCACGCCTTGCTTCTATGTAGTTGGTAAGGGCTGGGACAGGCCCCTTGTTTTTTGACTCTTTCTACCTCATTTGGCAGATCTGAAAGAAGGAGAGATGGGGGATGGTGTAAAAACACACATCTTCGTGAAGCAATTCTGGGGGTCTGTTTGGCAGGCGGCTAGCTACCCTCACCTGAAGGAGGCAAAACTCATGAATAATAAAAAGCACTAAATACTGCAACAGCTCCAATGCCCCAGCATGCATTTCCCTACGTGCCCATGCATTGCTCATACCCCCCTTCTTCAAACACACATGAACTCTGCTAAGGCTGGATTCATATTTAATCTTGCCCGAGTGTTGACAGTCAAGTGAGATGTTTTGGGCGGAACAGTTATGTATCGGGAAGGCACAGTAGCTTTTTGGTGTAAATATTTCATCAGGGTGACATGCTGACTGACTTTTTTCTCTCTCCTCATGTTTATATTTCCTTTATAAATTCAGAAGTACCATCATAACTCAATTATGCCATCGTTGTCTCATAGATATTTGAAATGCGCTGTGAATTGTGCCATTTGACATTTTTAGACTAAATTATACAATCTCAAGTCTCAAGCAAGTCTTACATGTCCGTGTAGGCAAATCCACTCAACGCGTTGACATGATTTATTTAAAAGCAAGAGTTGAGTGTGCAGACTTGCAAATAACAGTGTGGTTATTATACAGTACCAATCAACAGAACACAACAACTTGAATACTTGAATTTTGTTTCAAATAATATGCATTATCCAAACACTTTATTAGGGACACCTGTACACCTGCTCATTGGTGAACTGATGTAATCTCTTGTTCAAGTTGAAAGAAAGGCCACACTGGCACTGTGGTGAGCAGTAAAGCATCACTGAATGCACAACATGTCAAACCTTAAGGCAGATGAGTTACAGCAGCCAAAGACTATGATGGGTTCCAGTTCTGTCCAGTGCAGTGGGCACAAACTGAAGACTAGAAAAACAACCACGGATAGCTGAAGACTGGACAAAAAAACCCAGTATGAATCCATAAACACAACCTTGTGTCAACAGTGGGGAAAGTTTTCTTGGCATTTGGGAACATTAACACAAATCAGTCTTTACTTGAATGCCAGTCGGTTTGACTATGGCTGCTGACAATGTGCAGCCATGGCCACAAATTACCATCTTCTAATGGCTGCGTCCAGCATGATAATGAACCATGTCACAAAGAAAAGGTCTTCTAAAGCTAGTTTCAGTACTCTTCAGTGGCCTTTCCTATCACCAGAATGGAATACATACAATTTAAACGCATGTACAGTATGTACTTAAATGCATGAGGTGCATGATGATGATTCACCCAACCAGTTTTTTCCTGAATAGGGTCACGGATGATCCAGAGCCCACCTGGAGTCATTGGGCAAAAGCAGTAACACCCTAGAAATATCATAGAAGTGAGATTTTAGTGGTATTTTAGTGGAGATTTTAGGATCTTTGACCAGTATCCTACCTCTAATAGTAAAGGTTCACCAGTGGTCTCAGTCCATGTGCTAGCTTAAATATTTAATATCGATGATAGAATATATTGACAAAAGTATTAAGACGCATTCAGCAGCTAGAGCCTTGATCACCACCCCCCCTCACCCAACTCCCTAGCTCATTTCAGAAGTATTGGGTGAGCACCATCATTCCATATAACACAGTTGCACTGCTCCACAGCTCAGTAGGTTCATGTTTATCTGCTCCAGAGAATCTTATTCTATTGGCAGTACTTTGCCACAGGAACTAAACATCTGTGTCAGCAATGGCTACAACTTGAAGTACTTAAACCCATTAATTGAAGGGGTGTGCACATTTGGACATATAGTGCAGTTGATTATTTATGTTATATTGTAAAGAAAATCCTTGAGTAGACAATTCCAAAGATTTGATTGCTGCTGTAGGTGGTATTAAGACTGTAATGGGGAATTGGTGGGGGTGAGTTTTGAAGCTACAGTGTGAATAATAGTTGGGTTTGGAGATGATGGAGATTGATGGTATTCATAGCGCCAGAGTGGCGCACTGAGGTTTTGCATTGGAACATTGGCCTACTGACTTGGGACAGAATCAGAATCAGGCTGTATTGACCATGCATATTAACATGTACAAGGAAAATGTTTTTGGTTAAAAGTTTGTTATTTTACAGTAGCAGGCAGGCACATGAGAAGTAATGTCTAGTATATACATTACATTTACATTTACATTTATAGAGCAGACAGCTTCTTTGCTGTTCATTCAGATATCCTTAACTTGCTACATGTTTGATATTGAAGCAGATCATGTGTGTAAACTTCCAGGTGTGTGCAGCAATGCTTGCTTAATGTTTTAACAACATGATAATATCATTTATTCTAGACTAACCCAATAATATCAATGTACTTGCTGGTATTCTGTCTCCTATGGAAAGAAGGCTATTATATATGGTCGTTTTTTTTTGTTTTTTTGGTTCTTGTTTTTTGTAGGGTTTTTCTTTTTTGATATACAATACTTTTGGGATAAGTTGGGGATGAGGAAGTGTGGTGATCTTCCAACAAGCTGATCTTACTAATGCTATTGTTACTAAATGTAATCTAATTCTCTCAGCAATTATGCACAATCTAGTAGAAAGCCAGTAGAGCAACTAAACTGTTTTTCATACTCTTGATTTTGGAAAAATAGTAAAAGAACAGGTGTACTAATGCTTTTGTCCACGTAGTGTGTGTGTGTGTGTGTGTGTGTGTGTGTGTGTGTGTGTGTGTGTGTGTGTGTGTGTGTGTGTGTGTGTGTATGTGTGCGAGAGAGTGCACCATGTCACAGCTTCAACACATAGAGCTATTAGGTATGAGTGGTGTAACACGCCCTCTTGACACCCAAATGGAAACCAGACATTGTGTGTATGTCTGCAAATGACCTTGTTTGGACAATGGACAAAAGTGTTGACACATTTCAGGCTTTGAGGGGCTGCTGTTACTCTTTTCAGCTATAGGATTTTCCCCTATACTTTTTTCACATACCATATCCTAGCACCCACTTGGAACAGTTTAGCTACTGTCTAGCAACCCCCTAGCAACCACTAGGCAGCACCCTCATAACCACCTGGGTGTTGTTTATTTTCACTCAGTGTTTTCTTTAGGAAATGCAATTTATGACTTTTGTATATATTTTTATATGTGCTTTTATATAGCAGCCCATCAGTTACATCCTAGCTACCAAACATTAACCTCTAGGCAACACGTTTGTAACCACTTGGCCTTTGTTTATGTTTGGCCTTTGTCTTCAGGACATTCACTTTAGTGTTTATTACATATAATTTCTTCCTCCAGAGAGGAGGTACTGTTATGTATAGGTGTGTGTGTGTGTGTGTATGTGTGTGTGTGTGTGTGTGTGTGTGTGTGTGTGTGTGTGTGTGTGTGTGTGTGTGTGTGTGTGTGTTGGGAGGGGTACATCCTCCAGCAGCTGCTGACCCTCACCTTACAAACACACACACACACACACACACACACACACACACACACACACACACACACACACACACACACACACCTCCATAACAGGAACCTCTTTCTGGCCAACTCACATAGACAAACCCACTGTCCCCGAGGGCAGCTGCTGCAGCTGGGAGGAGATGGGTGCTAGCGCCCTGAGGCTGATTACTCCCCCTCTCCAGATGGACGAGGTTAGTGCAGTGACAAACGGTGCTACACAAACTTCCGATTCCTGTTGGGCACAGAGGCGAATGGACCAGTGAGAGCATGGGAAGAAGTGTGCAGGCCTGCACTGGCTGAATTAAGACTTCCCGTCCACCCCAAACATAGTGGATCAAGTTGTTTGTTGTCCTAACCTTTCTTCTTCAGTTGAAATATTGACTAGCATTGAAAAAAGCCTTGTAAACTCGTATAAACATTGGCAACATCGCTTACCATCGATAACAATACTTTACAGCTACACTATATTGGAAAAACATATCAGGACACCTGCTCGTTCATTGTGTCTTCCAAATGTATTCAGAGTATTAAAGGTATTAATAAAATACTGCCTGTCCTGCCCAGGGAAGTCTTTCTACTAGATATTTTGGAGCATTGCTGTAAGGATTTGATTGCATTCAGTAACCAGAACATTACTGAGGTTAGGATGTTGGAAGACCACCACCCCAGCTCATTCCCAACTCCCGAATGCATCCCAAAAGTACTGGATGGAGCATTATCATTCCATAGAACACAGATCCACTGCTCCACAGTTCAATCCTGGGGGAGAGCAGTTCATGTTTATGTAGGTTCATGTTTATTTGCTCCCGAGTCCTATTCAATTGGCAGTACTTTGCTCT
Organism: Acestrorhynchus altus; assembly: GCA_034509495.1. Lineage (NCBI taxonomy): Eukaryota > Metazoa > Chordata > Actinopteri > Characiformes > Acestrorhynchidae > Acestrorhynchus > Acestrorhynchus altus. The sequence continues at coordinate 27,215,635 of CM067511.1, read as the reverse complement.
CTATCTATCTATCTATCTATCTATCTATCTATCTATCTATCTATCTATCTATCTATCTATCTATCTATTTATCTATCTATCTATTTTAAATTTATTACATGTATTGCAATATATTTCAAGCTTTATTTGATTTAGAGTTGATATTGAATTAAAATGTTCTAATATTTTGAGATTCTGGATTTCTGCTTTTCATGAGCTATAAGCCAAACTGATCTACAGTAAAACAAAACAGACCTGAAATGTCACTTTGGGTGTAATCAAAATAAAATATGATAGTTTAAGTTTTTGAGTGAAATTGTGTTTATGAATGATATGCATTTTTTTAGATGCTTAAACACACACATAAGAATATTAATTAAGCACACATGGAAATTTGGTAGCTTTTGAGAGTGGAAGCCTCTATGTTTTGAGGTGGAACATTTTTACCATATGTTTTGAAGGAGCACTGGGCAGCATTTCTGTGAAGGCACCACAAATGTTTAATACGGAGATCCTGTTACCCAAAGCTAGATTTGGAGGGGATTTGATATGCAAAGTTTTGGCTGAGATGTATTATGAGGAAATCAGGTTTTGTAATATGGAGCCTGATCCAGAGCCAGGCACTGTTTGTAGCCATGCCAGCATCATGTCACACAACACCATGACAGCCTAGTCTCACAAAGGCTGGGTCTGTGTATTAATAGTGATATATTAGGCTTTGCTGTGCTGCTAGCTTGACTTTCTCCTTATTTTACGCAGTCATTCCCTCTCGAGCGCTAGTGCTTTGCGTAACTGAGTCTCTTGACACTCAACTGGTGCCGCTTTGCTCCTTGTGGTGTTCATTTCTCAGTCTGATTGCTTAGGATGGGGCTTGGCTTCATCCCTGAGGAATAATGTATGTATATGCTAGGATTTATGGGGAATGCTAGTTCCCATAGTCCACCGGAGTAGAAATCAAATTTGAAACTCCCTCGGTTTAAAAGTGATTGGGCATTTTCCTGCTTGAAACTAGGATTTTGTCCTGAGTTCAGAGCCACTGGGGTGGATGGGGATAGCATGTCCCCAAAAAAGACTCTGTGGAATGAGGAGTGAATAGGATGTCTTTAAAGGGTGTACATACTAGATCACACATTACAAATAAAATTTAATAAAAACACAACCATGAAAAACATTTATTTCACTATAATGTCACAGTAAATTACATTTCATACAAAATGTGGTTTTCATCAGAATATAAGTCGCTTTTACTAAAAGTCACTTTGTCTAATTGTCTCAAAAAGTAATAAATGCTAAACAATTTGTATCCTTTTGTTATTCTTATCAATATAATGGTGGAGGGAAATCGCCCTATTAAATGACCCAAAGCTGTCTGGCCTGGTTTCGTTGTTTTGCTCTAGTCCTAGTTGAGTCTGTGTATTGTGCAAGTGTGTTTAATGTGTGAAACTCAGATGTAAACACAAGTTAAGGCGGCAAGTGCAGGAGCAAAGCTGATAAAAATCGAGTTTCCTGTATAATGCCTCATTGTAGAGCTTGAGCAGGCCTGGAAGCCATCCATATTTGCACATAAGAAAGGGTACAGTCTCTCTGTCTAAAGGCTGAAGGCTTTCGAGCACGACCTCGGCCTCTTTCCCACAGGCAGAGGGGAATCACCGACCTCGGACAGTAGGTTCCTTATGATAGCGCTTGGGTGCATCCTTTGTGCCTTCCTACCCCAAACTCTTGACTAATGTAATTGGCTTAATTACAGCAGGAAACAGGACAAATGAAGTAATCCAACACTACCTGCTCCTGAAGCCCTCAGGGCCTAACCATCACCCTTGCTGCCCAGGGTCATGACCTCATGTCCACTAGTGCAGCTCTGGAGCTGTGCCAGTGTCAGAGGCTTTCACAGAAATCTCAAGCATATTACTGAAGGAAATGGTCAATTACCTGCATGACACTAGCAACAGAAGGCAGCTTCATATGCTGGTAATTTAACATTAAGTTCCTGATTTAGCAGCAGCACTGAAGATACCAATATGCTCAGACTTTTTTCGTGGGATGTTCTAGATACTTTGTACTTTGGATTTGAGTAGTATTTGACTAAATGTCTGTTACAAGTGGTCTTACTTTCAACAAACGTTTACCCTAATCTCAACTCTAATGCCTTAACTTTAACACTCATTCTAACTCTAACCTCAACCCTAAACTTGACACTTACACTTACACTAACCTCATCCCAAATCCTAAACCTAAACCTTAAACCTGACACTCAGTCTCACTCTCACCTAACCCCAAATTCTAAACCTGACACTCACTTTAACCCTAACTTCAACCCAAGACCCAAAGTCTAACCTTAAACCTGACACTCACTCTTACTCTAACCGCAAACCAAATTCTAATCTATCTGTCTATCTATCTATCTATCTATCTATCTATCTATCTATCTATCTATCTATCTCTCTATCTATCTATCTCTCTATCTATCTATCTATCTATCTACACTCTAACCATAATTCCAGAACAAAACCTGGTGCCATATGGATACATTGTTAACTAATTTGATAGTTCACCCTAGCCTTTTTAATGAGGTGAGAATCAAAGTAAACTGTCCAAAATTTGATTTTCATTTTTCAAAAAGTGACATATTTCAAGCCACGTATCAATTTTAATCAGGGTGGCATACAGACCATGAAAATCATGAGTATCTCAAATTATAAGAATACTTTAGAAGACATATAAAACATTTTGTCACTGTGGACAGGTACTATGTCCTGCTAAAAAAAGGAAATCAGCATCTCCATAAAGCTTGACAGCAGATGGAAGTATAAAGTGCTCTACAATCCCCTGGTAGAAGCTGCATTGACTCTGGACTTGATAAAACACAGTGGACAACACATGGATCACATTGCATCTTAAACCATCACAGACTGTGGAAACTTCACTCCAGACTCCAGACACCTTGGATCCTGTGCCTCTCCACTCTACCTTCAGACTATATGAGCTTGAGTTGAGACTCTAGGGCTCTTGATTTCCACTGAGCAACAGTCCAGTTCTTTTTCTCTTTAGCCCAGCTAAGACACTTCTTTTGTTGTCACTGGTTGAGAAGTGGAGGATCAGTTGTCAGTTTCACTTTTGGTTCATGGTCGGGGGGAGGGAGGCTTGTTATGTTCATTTGGGGTGAGGCACCTGGTGCAATTGTAGAGAAACAGATGGACTACAGTCTATAATTATAGAACTGCAACATGTTCCTCTACGGTAAGAGGACCTGGTAAAATGGATAGTGACTGTAGAAACATCATTTTAATAGGTCATAGTTTTATGGTTGATCAGTGTACCTTCCTCTGCAACTAAACTGAGTTTAGATCCTTAAAATATTGATTTCATACTTGTCAACAGCAGTGTATCATCTATTGTGAAACTGTGTTCAAGTCTCCTGACATTGGCTTAGTTGGAAACAACCATCTTGAAGTTTCTTGAAAAATCTGAATGGTACCTGGAGTATAGTGTGATGAATTAAGTGGCTGAAGATGTTATGAATGGTATGAGGAAAGGCTCCAGGCTGCAGCAGGGCTGTGGGCCCAGTGACCCCAGTCTGGCCAGTTCTGCCCTAAGCCTGCCAAGAAGGTGTCTTGCATGGAGCCTGCCTGCTGTTTGTTTACTGCTCTCTCTCTCTCTCGCTTATGCTCTCTGTCTATATCTCTCTCATTCATTCCCCAATCAGTGCATTGTTTATTTGCCCGAAGTGGATCTAGCCCTTGGTCAATGGGACCCCAAGGAGTCCATCGCAGCACCAAATAAAAGCCGTCAGTTTGTGTTGGAGCACTGATGAGAACGATGGCGGCTCTTACTCCAAATATTTAAGTCCTAAGTGCATCGTCGAGTACCACAAAGTCTTGCCAGAAAAGCACTTAAGAATATCTTGTGCTCCTCCCTTCTCTCTCCTCTCCCCCGCCAATGAGTAAGAGTGATACGGCAGCCAATATGGGACGCAAAAATACACTCCACCAGTGGGTGCCTTGCTCTGAAGAGACTAATCTCAGTTTGAAATGGATGGTCCACTTTGTGGTGTGATATTAATCCTTGAGATATTCAAGGATTCAAATCTGCTTTATGTTATTTTTCAATAACAGCACTGTATATTTTAATATGTAAAAAAGCAAGCAAGAGACCTGTGAACAGAAATATATTTCACACATATCTGAAATTATATATTTCATGAATATCTGAAATTCAGCACATCCAACAGTAAAGGCAGCAGAGAGCTTCTTTCCTATAGTGACAGAAAACACAGCACAAATAAATCTTCAGTTCCATATGCTGGTCTGTTTTAATACGGCCCACAAGCATTTTTTTTCAACTATGAGTGGTATGTTCAAGAAGTATCCAATCTTGCACTGGTTTCCTTCAAGGTAGTCCCTTTGGGCAGCCACACATGAGCCACACTGAGTTTCTGCCACCATGCGAAGCAGCGATGGAGCACCCCTTTTGAGGTGGCCTGCAGCTGGTCCATCCAATTCTGCACAAGGTGCCCTCTAGAACGAAATCTTCTTTCAGGGGCATTACCAACTAAGGGAAAAGCCAGAAATCATACGGAGCCATGTCAAGAAATTAGGGAGCTTCACAAAGCATAGGAAAATCAAATCAAATTGAAGAATGAACAGGTGTGTTATCATTGCAGGGATCATACGTTTACAGTTTCCTGATGTAACACAACACACCAGTGCTTCATCAGGCTTTCTACTGAAAGGGAGAAGATTTTGGTTCAGAGAGGACCTCATGCAGAATGGGATGGACCAGCCATCTCAAAAGAGGCACTCCAGCACTGCTTCTGACAGTGGCAGAACCACTGGGAGAGGTGTGTGGCAGCCCAAGAGGACTACCTTGAAGGAAACCAGTGCAAGATTGTTGAATATGAATATGAATATTTTTCTGGGTAAAGGTTGTATTTGGTTTGATTTGTTTTGTTAATTAAAAAGTTGTTTGTATTCTGCCAAAACAAACTAATTATGAACTAAAAACATGCACTTTCTGCATATATTTGAGAACAATTTCCAATTTCTGTTTAACTGCTGAATGCAACATATTGGAAAAAATATATATAGTGATTGTACCATAATCTTCATACATGGCATGTTGAATATTGTTGCATAATTAAATAAACCTTAAATTTGTATTAAAACATACAGTACTCTCTTGTTGCTCAAGTAAATTTTGCTTTTCATTTAGAAATCAAGTGTGGAATTCTTTTTCCAGCAAAACTCATAACCTGCCCTCACTGCCAAGGCTTCTTATATATATATATATATATATATATATATACACACACACATATATATATATATATATATATATATATATATATATATATATGTGTGTGTGTTGTTTTCATATATTTAAAAAAAATGTGGACCTTTAACAATGTTCACAAAGTCCGCGATTATTTGGAACCAAATCATATTATATAAGTATACATGAAGCAATGTTTATTTAACTTCTTTAATGACACTGTTTCAGAGATCTGAGGTTCTGCTGCAACAGCACTACGTAAGTAATAATTATACCATACCATTAACACCAGAAATAATCCAACTCAAAATGTATCATCTGATTACATTAATTCAGACTCTTCAGTTTGATCCACAGCTTCTGCTTTTGTACTTCATCGTGTTGGAAGACAGGTTCAGGGAGTTCCCCTGCTGAACCAGCAGCCATGTAGTTTATATATTATATATGAAACACCTCATACCTGGGGAGATGCCCTGTGTTTTTGTGAGAGCTCAGATCTGAAAGACCTCTCTCAATTGAAGGACTATTACTAGTTAGACTGCATCCTTAGTAGTAAGTGTCTGTGAAGAAACTGTCTTCTATTCATGCAGGTAGTTCCCTCTGTCCATTATCTGATACACTGAAGCTTGGGGTGTTTCAAAAGGGTATTGCCTCTAAAAGCTACATCATGTAAAGTTGTTTTATATATATAGTACTCAGAAAGTTTCCAGACCTTTTCAGTTTTTCCACATTTTGTTATATTTCAAATTCGTTTACATACAATACTCTATAATGACCAGGTAAAAATGGTTATTAAAATGGTTAGGAAAAATTTAGGAAAGGCACACAACAGTCTATATACTTTTTCACATAATGGTGTACATCATAGTGAAAAGCAAGCAAAATGAGTGATAGACCTGCAACAGGATTGCGTTAGAACACAGATCTTGGGAAGGATACAGGAATATTTTCTGTCTATTTAAAGTGTCTATAAGTACACTAGGCTCAATCATTCTTAAATAGAAGAAGTGAAACTGGCTGCAATGGAAACCTTTTCCATATTGTTTCTCAGGCGTGGCCAAAGCTTTACATTTTAAAAAGACAATGGCTCAAAGCAATGTTTCTTCTGGTCGTGGAGACACCCCTGTCCTGCATGTTTTTGAGGATTCCCTGCTTCAACTCAACCCATGCAACTCTGAAATCCTTGCTGGTATTCTTTGGGCAAGTCTTTCTCAACCCGAAACATTGGCCCAAAGAATAACGCCAAGAACACCCACAAAGGATTTCAGGACCTGAACTGAACACAGCATTTCTGGAGAGAACTAAAAATGTAGGTGCAAATGTATGGGACTTCCAGCTGCTACTTTTCTGCAGGATAATGCTCATGCAAACACATCAAGGATTTCCTAGAAATATCTCCACCAGATTGCAACACTTCAAATTTATGATTAATCAAGCATTTATGAGACCAGCTGGGACACCATCTTTGGCAGCCTACAAGTGTGCAGGATCTACAGGGCCGGCTGCAACATCTGTGTGCAAATGTGCTGCACAATGACACAGGGAACCTGGACGCCTCCATGACCAAACACCCTGAACATTTTTAATTTATTTTATTAATATCAAAACTATTGATTGATGCAGATGCAGATGCATTTATGCAGATTTATGATTTGCTTAGCTAATGCCTGCTTTGCTAAAACTTTAAGTGTCTCTGTAGTTATAAGTCTTCTACTTTGCTCTGTTCTTGTCCAAGAAGTAGAAAACGTCCAACCTTTCATGGCAATTTAATATTTAAAATAGTTTATGCAAGCATAGCCACGACTAATGGTGGTGATATATGTGTTGTGAGGTGGCTGAATGGGGATGTGTGAAAAGCTCTCGCCTTTGGGCTTCCTCTTAAATGTGTAATGATATGAGAGTGGGCTGGACTGATATGTGTGGAAGAAGGCATATGTGTTCGCATAGGGTATTTAATGTACTTTGAGAGTGCATTGTTGTTACTTCACATGGGAAAATAGCTAATAGTTTATGTTGTTGACATCAGAGGGTTAAATATGTGTAGGTGAAAGAATTTATTTATAGGGGCATTCTGGCCAGTGCTGTTTTTCGTGGTCAAGGTGGTTAAAAACATCCCCTATACTGGTTCATCATCTAGTTACCCACCTCTGGACCACCATAGTGTTTGTTGCATTTCATTTTATTCATACTTGGTCATTCTGGTTAGGGTGATCAACCAATACAGTTGTGCTGGTCAACCAGCATGGTAAAGCTTGGTCATACTGGTTGTTTAGCCTGGTCAGGCTTGTAGACAAGGTAAACCATGAAACTCAAAAACATTCCCTATGCTGATCTAGAGGTAAGCTGGTCAAACATAACCAGCTTAACCAGCATGAGCTTACCAGGATGTTTTATCAGCAGGGTTGACATGTTACGCAATAGCTCAACTATTATAATTATAACCACACATATTATACCTGCTCTGTGGTCCTGTAGGGTCCTGACCATTGAAGAACAGGGCGAAAGGAGGCTAACAATGTATGCAGAGACAGACGGACTACAGACGTTAGCTCCACCTCTGCCCAGACATTTCAAGACCTCGTCCAACTACAGGGCAAACAAGACTTTAACTCCTTTGAACTAAAATAACCTTCAAAGTGTCTTTGGTCAGAATAAAATTCTTCTGCATATTCCTCAGAGTCTTCTGGTAGAAATATGTGCAAACATGTATATCTAGATGTAACAGTGACCAAGCTTAATGCCAGGCTTGGGCCAAAGGGATATAAAGCCATACACATTTGGCCCAAGCATGGTAGCGATTGTCTAATCTTTATATGCCCTAAAGTCCTATTCTACTGGCAATATTCCTCTACAGGGACTAGACGTGTGTGTGTATGTGTGTGTGTGTGTGTGTGTGTGTGTGTGTGTGTGTGTGTGTGTGTGTGTGTGTGTGTGCGTGTGCGTGTGTGCGCGGAATGGGTACAACTTAAAATAGCAGAATGCATTCAAAAGAAGGGCTATCCACTAAGATTTACTGTACATTTACATTTAGAGTATATTTATAGTTGCATACAGTGTAGATAGATAGATAGATAGATAGATAGATAGATAGATAGATAGATAGATAGATAGATAGATAGATAGATAGATAGAAGAGAGGGAGATAGAATGGGTTAGGATGGAATGTGAAGCTGGAACCATCTGCAAAAGCATTTCTTCAACACCTGCAGCCTGAATGAACCTGGAATGAGAAAAAAAAGGGAAGCATAAAGAAAGAGGTGGAAAAAAGACAACACACAGGGATGAGAAAAACAGGTCCTGACATCCAAAGGAAGATATTTTCCTCTGGTGCCACCCATGTCATTTTCACAATAATAAAACTCTGAAGTCTGAAGTCTCTATGCTGCTTCATGACATTGAAATGTGTCTGCATTTTATTATCTGCATTTAAATCCTAATTTAACCTCTGCCACTTTCCTTTCAATCAACTTGCCAATGCAGCCTGAAGTGATGAAAGCAGTTGGTTGCAAATGGGCATAGTTTTTGTGTGTTTTTACTCTGTCTACCACTTTCTCATGTCTCTCTCATCTTCTTTTGCAGCCGTGTAAGGCAGGCATTAGATCCATGATAGGCGAGCACTGTGCTGAATATTTCAGCGCCACTGTCTGCCTGGTCCATGCAGGGGGCTGCTGCTAGAGACGCCCTGTCAGCTTGCATCAACCAATCAGGCGGAAGCCGCAGAGAACCACCACCCCCTCCTCTCAGATCTACTCCCTTAACACCAACCCAACCAAACCAAACTCTTTCTCACCCAGTGAGCAAAACCTGACACAGCGGTCCAGCAGGGACCAGAGAGAGAACGTGACAAGCACACACACACACACACACACACACAGTTACATCTAGATACACATATCTGCACACATGACTCAAGTAAAGCTTATGTACACGTGACATAGTGTCATCTGCTTCCATTACCCATCTCTCTCTCTCTCTCTCTCTCTCTCTCTCTCTCTCTCTCTCTCCTTGTACTTTTCCCACTTACTAAGGCTAGCAACAGACATGGCTGTTTATTACATGCTGCCATGCAGATAATTGATTTATGTGAGCAATCCTCTAGCCCTTCATCCATGGACAATGTCTGATGATCGAAAAACCTTGGCTGAACTTTTTCAGGTGGTCGACCACCCTCAACACAGCAACAAATTAGCATGTACAAAAGCCCTTGACATTGTTTTGGCTGATACACCAGAACAATACACATAAGCACTACCATGTTGAACAGCCCACCACTTACAAATAACCTGGTCAACAGAAGCAATCTCCTGCAACCTCCTCAGCACTGAGGGGCCTGGCTGAAGCTCAGCCATTCCAGTGCTAGTTGACACATATTTACCTCAAATTATGTTCAGTATCTATCAAAAGTTCAGTTCTGATAAAATGTTCAATACCTGTCCTCTAGCCTTTTATCATTGGTCAGTTTCAGACCACCAAAATGTTCTTGGCTGGACAAATGTTCTTTGGGTGGTGTACCAACCCAGCACTAACAATAACATGCAAAAAGCCCAGTACAACACCCATAACACTGATGGGCCTGACTGAAACTTCATCATGACAGTGCTAGCTAATACATGGTTAACTCAAAGTATTGTACCAGTCAAAGGTTTGGACATATTTGATTAAATGTTTTAGAGGGGACATGATGCTGCTTTTTGATATTGATATGTACATGCTAATTGCTATATATACAGTGTAGACAAAAGTACAGTACAGGTGTAATGAACTGTTTTAATGTTAGCATTTCCTTCCACCTAATTAAGGTTCATATCTCTAATTCATATCTTGCATGTATGAAGTAATGAACTCCAATCACTCACTGTACAGCCAGCAGCTCCTTCTCCATATCCTTACTCAGACAAACACAGTAAACTTGTTTTCCCACTCACCATATTTCTTACTCATTTGCCTTTTATTATTGTAAATTTTTGTTTTGATCTTAACCTCAGGGGACAGGGCTGAGGCACATGACTGGTCAAGCTCACAAGTCTCAAAGACACTCACAGACAATGTCTTGGTGCCACCAAATGTATTTATTCAGTGCACAGTCAGATGATACCCAAACCATAGACATGAAGTAACACTTCATTGAGCTACAATGAGACCTCACCAGATTCACCAGATTGCCCAGCCTAATCAGGTCTCTGTCTCTGATTTTTTAAAAGGTGAAGTGATTGCACCTAAGTGGCTGCAGCTAGTCCAAAATCAGGGTGAGCATACAAGAAACACGATGCTCCATCTCTGTATCCGCCACATTGTCTTAATCCATTTAGATTTAGCTCTTTTGCTCTGAGCATTTACATTATTCAATGAGTTGCTGCCATTTTTAACATAGACTCACCATTCTGTGAAGTTACACAGTGTTTATGAATCACCTTGCATGGCTGGAACTAACTGTTTTATAACAAAATATATAGTATGGACCAAAAAACTAGACAAAATCGCTACTACCAGATGGATTTTACCTATTGGTCACATGTTTATAAGTACACTTTTTTTTTACATTTGCTTTAAACAGCATTATACAGTGACATTATTTAATATTCCTTTAAGTGTCCAAACCTTAGACTGGTACTGAATGTTCAATCATAGGTTAAATTCTAATGGAATGGATTTTATATCTAAAGGAATTGTAAAATATGACTTTAATTACACTTTTATTAGATTTCTGAATGTAAAAAGTGTTGTTCCTGACTGATACCAATGGGGGAAGACAGTTTAAGGGGTTAAAAGACTAGGAATGGAACCACTCATGCATTTAAATGATTCTCTGAGTCAAATGGTTCTATATAAGCCATTGTAGAACAGTCATTTTCAAATAATGGAGCTAGATGCAGTGTACTAGATCATGACCATACCATTGCTCTGAGGATTTGATTACATTCAGCCATGAGAGAATCAGTGAGGTTTGATGATGGATGCTAAGACTTGTATCACAAACACCTCTCCAGCTCATCGCAAGTGTTGTTCTTAGACAAACAGACAATCAGACAGACAGACAGACAGACAGAGAGAGAGATAGATAGATAGATAGATAGATAGATAGATAGATAGATAGATAGATAGATAGATAGATAGATAGATAGATAGATAGATTGATTGATTGATTGATTACTGGCAAGAAATGTGCTTTTGACAGATACACAAAATGTCCTTCAGAACTCAGTGCAGATATGTACATTTTGTTAATGGCTAAGGAACTGAAAACACTCTTGTTTTGTGTCAGGTACAGCTGTCTAAGCATATTTGCAATGAACCTTGAGCTAATGTGGTCAGCAGTTGTGGAGTTCAGCAGCCTCTATGGCATCTCTAGGCTGCAGCGCTGCCATGAAAGTTTGATGGTGAAATTTAGGCGCCTGCTGATCTGACACCTCGGCTGGCGAGAACCCGCCACAAAAAGTGCTGGCAGGCACTCTCGTTTTCTCTCTCTCTCTCTCTCTCTCTCTCTCTCTCTCTCTCTCACTCACTCTCTCTCTCTGGGCTGACAACATCAGAAGTGTTTTAACAGGGCTTTAATGGGCAGTCGCCGCTGTTCCTCCGAGGCTTTAAGAGGAGCTGTGAACTTCCTCTCCTGCTGATGGGAGCTGACATGTCCTCCTTTTCTCCTCCTCTGACACACACACACACACACACACATTTGAATGATCACCATGACATCATTTTTGTACTTTCTCTCTGACTATGTGTTTTATATTGGAGCAGGCATTTGTGTGTAAAGCTCATTAGCAAGCTTAGGTGTCAGTTTAACCATGTAACTAGCCTCAAACACACACACACACACACACACACACACACACACACACACACACACACACACACACACACACACACACACACACTTAGTGTGTTCATACCTGAGGCTGTAGGGGGCCCTAGGGCCAGACTCCATTCTGACACCTCTGTGGCCCCTTGAGTGTGTGTGTGTGTGTGTGTGGTGTGTGTGTGTGTGTGTGTGTGTGTGTGTGTGTGTGTGTGTGTGTGTGTGAGAGAGAGAGAGAGAGAGAGAGAGAGAGTGAGAGACAGAAGAGAGAGAGAGGCTACATCATATCACGTCTCTCCCTGTCTCTCTCTCTGACAATGGCAGAAAGAAGGACTGTTGACAAACTGCTTTCTGCTTTTAATGGACAATTCCAGTCACCCATTACAACCATTACAGACTGTAATCACAAAGCAAAGGAGTTTGTTCAGTGGAAGCCTATCTATATATTTATCTATATTCATTCTCTCACACATACACCCACAACCACACATACTCTTTGAAAACATAAATAAAACAAACAATATTCCCTCGCTCATTCTCTCTGTCTCCTACCAATATACTTCCCTCACTCTCTTTCATATGCTCTCACACACACCATCAGACATAGACCCACATTCTCTTTTGAAAAGCACACACAGTGCCTTCAGGTCTGAGGCAAGGAGTCACTTCTCCGTCTCTTCGGAGCTCCTGTGCAGAGAGTGTGAGTAATCTGCCACGATGCATCATCTCTGGAGAGAGTGTGTTCTTAGCGTTCACACTCTACAGCAGAGAAGCCACTGCTCCTTGCACTACTTAAACACATACGCACACACTGTTTCCATTTAGCTCATCTACAAATGCAAATTTTCTGCAAGCAAAAATTAAAAACAGCATTCTTCAGTCATGCCAAAGAGGCTGCTTGGTTTTATATCAAAACTTCATAACTCAGAATTACGGTTATGTACGGACATGATACACATGTCAAAACAAAGAGCAGCACTTATCCGGTGTCCTCAATGTAAATACGTAAAAGACATCATATAGCCAGAATAATTCCTGTGAAAACTGAATATTCTGACATAATGTATTAGACATTGCAGGGATTGGCACACCAGTACACTGATACTTTGAACTGATTATTTTGTTCCCTCCCCACCCAGGAATACCATTATTTCAATGTTAAAAAAAAAGATGAAGTACTGCCTCTTTATATAATCTATTACATGAACAGCTAACAAATTGGATGGTGGGAAATAAATTACAAAAGCTATGTAGTTTGTGAATCTAGCAGTTGGTAAATGGCGCAACAGATAACGTGCCACCACTCCATATGGGAGACTGGTGTTCGTTTCCCAGTCTGGGCAACTATGCTGTGCTACATCAATAAAAGTCCTTGGGCAAGACCCCTAACAGTACTCTGGCCCACCTCTGTAATATGAGTAACCCTGAAAGTTGCTCTGGATAAGAGCATCAGGTAAATATAACTATACGTTTAGGCCAGGTAGACCACATTTTAAACTTAACTGTTTAAAATTAAAATAAAATAAACAAATAAACATACAATTTTAAGCACACTCTGTCTGATGTACATACGTACAGTATGTTCAACTCTCTCTCTGTCCTTGTCCTCGTCCTTCTCCCTTAGACCCACACTCCTCTCACACAACACACAAACAAAGTTAAGGCCCTTAACAAGACCTATTACACCCCTTAAGTGGCCCTGTTAGGCTCCCTCTCACCGTTGTACTATTGCGGTCACATGCCAAACATTTCAAAGCACTGCTCTTATTGAATAAGGATTCGCCGGATGGATCCAATCAGCTCCAATTTGAACTGCAGAGACGTGGAGGAAATCCATCAGGGCTGATTGGCCAGAGAAGGCAATCAGGAAGGCGCACAAGCCAAAAGTTCAAACCTGCGTGAACTCCTCTACTGCAGAATCACAATCTTTCTCTCTGTCTTTCTCATACTGAGGAAATGAGTGTCATCTCTTGGAGATTTTGCTTTGGGATGCATCTCATAGCTTCTTCTCTCTATCTATTGCTTGCTTCTTTCAAAAAAATACAACAAAAGGTAGATGTTGGAATTGAATGAAGCTTTATATGTGTGAATGTAATGATGATATATCTAAGTGTTTACAATATTAGAGTGAAAGGATGCATTTATTAGAGAAAACTGTACAATTTAAATGAGACTCTAGTACCCTACCCCCTCAAACCTGGAAACAAGATGAGATATATGTATCTCAATGTATAAGTAGTTTGACCAGAGGAGGGTGGCCCCCTCCCGCTTGTGAGCCTGGTTCTTTCCAAGGTTTCCTCCTACAGCTGTGAGGGAGTTTTTCCTTACCACTGTCACCCTTTGGCTTGCTCACCAGCAGGGGGGTTGTGTCTTAAACTTTGTTCATGTGTTATTAAACTTTTTATTTATTTATTTATTTATTTATTTATTTATTTATTTATTTATTTATTTATATCTGTAAAGCTGCTCTGTGAAAACATCAGTTGCGAAAGTGCTATACAAATAAATTTTCATTTGATTTGATTTGGTTGGGCATGGAAACATAAAGGGTAGGTATGGCATCCTGCAAGACATTTGCCCACAGATGTTGCAGCTGGGCCTCTAGATCCTGCACACTTGTGGGTAGCCAAAGCTTGCATCCCAGCTGGTACCATAAATGTTAGATTGGTGATAAACCTGGCATCCTGGCAGGCCAAGGAAGTATTAACATCTGGTGGAGACATTCCTGGGAAACTCCTGGGAAACTTGCTGAGAGTGTGGGTGAGTATTATCCAGCTGAAAATGCCAGCTGGAGCCCCTGCAATGAAAGCTAACTCATGTGGCTGCAGGATGTTCTGCACGTTTTGCTGAGGTGTTAATGTTATATAAGTTATATCATTAATAGGGGTGAGTGACTTTTTATAGGTCAGCAGGGGCACTCTATGTCCTCTGGTGCAAAGATCCAGTGTCTAATCAAACCACACCCAAAACATAACTGGATGCCAAATTTGCAGCAATGGTATCTCAGTGTGTGTTTTTTTTTTTTTTGCCAGCTCACACGGCTTTTCACACAGCTTTTGTTTTTACCACAAAAATTGTTGTTGTTGTTGTTGTTGTTGTTGTTGTTGTTGTTTTTAACTATTCCTGAGATAGTAAAGCTGTTTGTCTAGTGACAAAAGCTAATCATGACAAAAACTGCCTCAGTGAACTGACAAGTATCAACAACACCATTCTCCTGATGTGGCCATTGTGTTTAACCACATCACACCTTTATGTGTCAAAAAGCTTTTGCAACTGGGCTAGGTGTTATAATCCCTGAGTACTCACATGTTTTCATATGTATATATATATATATATATACCATCTCCTTTGTTTGTCTCATTAATGAGTTTTGCCTATCCAGCACTACAAAATGTGTCTGTCTATTACGTTGGTAGGTTTATCATGTATTACATATTTACTTCTGTTTTTCACTGACTTCTGCATAGCCCTTGTTGTGTTTTCCTGGTGCTAACCTAACTGCTGGCTCTGGGTAGCCATGACCTTAGGCATAGCCTCATACTCTGCTGCCGCTGAAAATTTTGAATGGCAATGTTTTCTGTCAGGACTGGGCAGCTACAAGGTAAGCATGGAGTAAACATCACCACATCACAAATTCCTGTTGGGTTTCCCAAGCTGTGGAGGAGTTGACAGCCCAGCAGAGACTGCAACAGGATCAACCAATGCTGATACTCTCTGGAATACTAACATCTTAAGTCCCTCCTATCATTTCAGCTAACCCTTGAGTTCAGCCCTCAATCCAGGTGAGTCTGTTTTTTTCCAGGATGTAAGCCAGAGTCTTATAGTGGAGACCTGAAAAAGTTTAATTGTTTTATACTTCAATGATTGGTGTACTTTTCTAACTGCCCTACATGTTGATCAGGCCAAAATTGCCGTAGTCTAGTTTGTAGTCTCTTGTCTTATAGTTAAAGCATTGAAATGGGCTACTGCTGTATGAACTACAGCTCAGTTTAGGTCACAGAATTACTTCCACATCATCCTTGTAACTGTGCTATTGAGCTGAGCGAAGATGCTCCTCTTCTTAAGTCATGCACATACCCTTTTACACAAAAGGAGTTGTGGGCTATGGAAGTGTGCATGAATGAAGCTCTAGCACAAGGATTTATCTGTCCAAACATCTCCTAGAGAACAATTTCTTAGTCAAATGAAGAAAAATGTGACTTCCACCAATAGTCAGTGTCTTTCTTAGGGTAAGCTGTGACTTCTTACTGTTAATATTATGGCTGATCACTGTAAATTTGTCTCAAACCACTAGAGGATTTCTTTTTATTATTTTACATTTTGTTTGTTGGGACACAATGTTACATGTAAAAGCTGGGAAAACTGATTGCGATCCACAATTATGTAATTAACACTGAAAATGTTAAAGCAGCAAAAATCAAACAGTTCAGAAACAAGGATGGTTGTAGCTTAAACTCATACTTCATACTCTGAATCAGACCACCATCTCATTCTGACACTGATAAAGCACTAAAACATACTGTGTGATAGCGCATGACACTTTTAGACATATTTAGACTTGTTTCCTCACTCATTTACTCAATCTGACTGATAATGATAATTACTAAACTCATGCGACCCGCCACTCATTTGCCTCAATCAAGACTCTATTTAAGTAGCCACATTAAGTGTTAACCCAAAGGACACGGGATATCACTGAGGAGAAATCGGATGCTAATCGCATAATCATGGTTGACCTGATCAAGAACACAAGACAGTATGAGACAAAGTGGTCTCTGCTCTCCATGGAAGTGCAGAAGGTGGGATGACTGAGGGGAAATGTCAATATGTGTTTTCCCCACACTATTGGTAGTTGGTAGGGAGAATTAATATTTTTATTGAAAATATCTGCATAAATAAATTGATATGAGCTGGGGGGAGGGGGGGTCTTTTAATTAGGGTGACCAGGCATGGTGACCTCTTTTTCCCAGACATGTCCTCTTTTACAATTGCTTCCTGTTCAGTTTTCGGATTTTTTTTTTGTTCAGTTCAGCAATCAAAGAGTTGATCAAATGCATTATAAGCACATGCAACATGTTTCTGTCCTGCAAAAACCTTGTGTCTCTATTTTTTAAAAATTAGCATTGTAGTTAATTTTACTAAGAATAAAATCTGAAATTTACCAAGGCCACTGGCTGGTAGTGTTACTGTTAGTGTTCTTTTCAGTTCTGTGGTAAAACAAAACTGTTGCCCAGCATCATATTTCATGTGCTCACTTATTTAGCCTAATTAGTTGTGCAGTAGCCAATGTGAAGGGTTTTGTTAAACTTACACTATCACACTATTTTTGAGAAGCGTTAAGCGGGTAATATGTAGCCAAAGTTTAACACTGCCTCTTGTTCACTGCTGTAAAAAAGCTTTCTAAATAATCTTCTGAGAGAAGCTGCTTCTGAGACTGCCAAAGGGAGTTTTACATAGAGTAGCTCAGATCAGAACAGCCAAGGAAGCAGCATTCTGAAATAGTACAAAATCTTACACATTTTCTTTTGATTTATTCTTTTTTTTTTTTTTTTTTCGCAAGCGAAGCCCTAAAGTATTCTACTTGGAACTGTTCTTTCATATGTCTGGCCTTTTTTATTGCACCTACTGCCTAAGCCTAAGCTGACCTTTCTCAAAGTGATACTTTGGCACTTTATTTTCTAATAAATGTAAATAGTTTAAATAGTTTTCCACCATATTTCACACCTTAAGTATAAATCTTTCTTGGCTAAAAGATAAAACAACCTCTTCAAATGAAGAAACTGAAGCTACTGTGAAGCTGCAATGGAGCTACCCAAGTACAACAGCAGTCGTGTCATTTAACTGCAGGCAAACAGCAGTAAGAGTGTGAAATGTGACAAAAGATATATTATTCGTCTTTGCTCCCTTGTACACTTCACCCAGTTTCTCACTACTGCTTAAGCAACTGCACATCTCACCTCTACCATAAATGCAGCTCTTTCAAAACACTTGAGAAAGCACACGCCAAAGAATAAGTGTGCATTTCCACACATCTCTTTTTGTGCTCTTTTGAGAGATGAAATGTGCTAGTGATTGAATGGGACTGTAGATTGAGACTGTACTGAGACTTCAGTGTTATTTGCATAGTGTGAATGTTCCCTAATACTACAGTGCCCATGATGTATCATGAGAACAAATTCAGCAACTAGATGAGATGCCGTTTACATCTAAAATGTGTGAGATTAAGGTTTAGCTGTCAAACTATAACTAGAAATAAATACCAGAAATTTCTCAAGATGAACCACAAGTCACAGCTGAGTCTCTAGGCATGTGTCTGAGTTGTGTCTTTTGCACTGTATTTCAAATAAAGTGTCAAATAAATTCATAAATAATTTACAGTAGATTGTGTAACAAGTTTACTAGTTAATATACTAGTATTAAAGCAGAATTACCTGTGACTTACAATCTAGATTAGGTAACACCTGCTTGCAGCTCTCATTATTTTTAATTGTTTTTGTGTCAGAACAGTGAGCTTCTGTGAGCTACAAGAGAATGACATTTCATTAATGACCTTTAACTTGTAAAACAAGAAAGAACAGCAAACTGACTTGCCAAATAAATAAATAAATAAATAAATAAAAAGTTTTCCAAGACAACAATAAACTACAATATCACTGATGGGCAAAATCATGAAAGAAAATTGACTATTTTAAAAAATAAAATAAATGAAAATAAAAATCTCTTGACTGCATCTTAAGCCTCAAGATTGAGTTAAATTGCAAGTTGTTTAAAGAACAACACCAGGGGTCTTTTAGGACCACCTCATTCCCAAGTGCTCCCCGGGAGTGGCTGCTGCTTATTGAGTTGGTCATTTTATGGGAAACAAACTGCCAAAAGAGCACAACGTTAGTGATGATTATTAATCCTGGCCAACAATGAAACATTGGCTTTAGCATGCTAACTACCTGCAACCTCTAACGTTGTTACTCCGGTGTAAGCAAACCAGATATGGACCTCAGCCAGAACTACTAGTGCATTGTTATTATGCTGGCTACTGGCCTGCTCTCACATTGTTACCACAGCGACTTGTAACAGACTTTTTTTCAAAGATTTGTTCTCTTTCCAGGGATGGGTTACTAGAGAGGCCAGTGGTCGTGGGCCTCAGGCCCAAGGCTAAAGCCTGCTCAGTTACTTGATACAAGGCATCACATATGTAAATATTAATTTAAATGACTAAATATTATAAATATGAATCACTAAATATGAATATATATGAATGCTATATGTTATGCTGCTGTTGTAGTGTGTAGATGCATGTTCCCAGAGGCTTCAAATGACCAAGATCTGCTCCAGCATAAGGTTGTATAATTCATGTATGTTACCTGTTAAATAACAGACATATTGTCATATGTCTGTTACTTAACAGTTTATTAAGTGTGTGAGTTAATTGTTTCTCATATATGCTATGAAAATAGGTATTTTGCAGGGTTAAAACTGATTTTAACAGTTGTAACTATGGAGCCCAGTTTATTTCCATAGCCATTCAAATCTCAATATGCATTTTGGGTATGTGGGTATTGAGGTGTTGAATTAATCAGATGTTTTACACTGATTTAAAAGTGTACATTTATTATTTAATAGCTGGACAGTCCAGGTTTCAAGCAATGGTTAAAAATTACAACTTATGTTATAATCTCAAAGCAATGGTTACATTATTACTACACTGTATTTTCATATGTGTCACTAGCGGTATTGAGGACAGCCTATTATACTGGTCATTGTTCCAAGTCCTTCCTCACTCTCGCACTCCCACCACTGTGGTGTGAGTGAGCTAATGGATTTTACACAATACACTAAGCCTGCCTTGTCCATTAACAAATCTGGTCCAGGGCATTCCACTGTTTTCAGTAATGT
>CM067511.1:27128199-27193199 GCA_034509495.1 Acestrorhynchus altus | reverse complement strand
ATCTGCCTAGCAACCACAAAGCAACATCCTAGAAACCACTCTACAACAAAAGAGAATGAGAAAGCACTTTTGCAGCATCATAGCAACCACACTGTGCTATAATTTCATGCTCTTCGCTGTCCTTTAATTCCTTCAGATGGAGACAGTGAATGTGAAAGCAGATGGAGAGAAATGAGACCTGGACCAGGCTAATGCATTTCCAGCCTGGAAGGACCGAGAAAGTGGAAAAGGGGGTTGAGAAAAACAGAGACCAATGGACGAAGTAGAGGATTGTGTGTGAGGGAGAGAGAAGAAAGTAGGAGGGAAGGAAAGAGGGAATACGTAAAAAGGCAGAATTGGAGGGATAAGAAATAAAAGAGGGAATAAAAAGAAGATAAGTAGAGAGGATGGATGTAGAGAGTGAGAACGAGGGAAAGCAAAGAGAATATGATGAGAGAAGGAGGAAGAGAGACATGTAAAGAAGAAAACTGAATGGGAGATGAGGCAAAGGCAAGGAAAACAAGAGAAAAAGGAGAGAGGCTAGGTGATGTCTTCCCTGAAAGAAACACACACCTTTAGATACCCTTTCCACAGGCCCCACCCCTTACTGTCATTCTAGCCAGCCAATCAGACTGGAAACAATTCCCATTGCATTTACCAGTGGGGAGAGAGAGAGAGAGAAAGAGAGAGAGAGAGAGAGAGAGAGAGAGAGAGAGAGAGAGAGAGAGAGAGAGATGGGTTGGGGGTTGTCCAGATCACTAAAAGTGAGGGTTGGAGGAGGAACAAAGTTTAAATGTTAGCTTTTCATTTTGACCAGGTTTTCCCAAAGCATCTTAACTGGTAAAGAGAGTATTTTGTATGATGCTTTCTCAACCATTTAAGACTTATATCTGTGCTAAGATGCTTTTGGGAGAGCCAGCCCAGTTCGGCCAGCTGCATTTCATTGCTGAAGTCATGTGGAAAACGATTCTCTGGGCCATCTTTCACACGTAATAAACATCATGAAGTGTTGGGATTTTGGACAGCAACTCACACACACACACACGCACACACACACCCTCCCTCTCCAGCTCATCATGTCATACATGATTTGTGGACTTTCAGAGGTATTCTTGGGTGAGACAAGCCATAAAATGCTGGTCTGTATGGTTTCACCTAGTCAGGGCAGATGTAACCTTCTTTAATGTGCTCTTATTAAAGAAGAAGTTTGGTGAAAAATCTAATGAAAATGATTTATCACTTATGCCAGAGGTAGTTGATCAGCCGAAACATGTTTTATACCTGACATTTACTTTGGTTTAGTACAGAAGATTCTAAACTAACATTGCTAACAATACTGGCTTTAGACAGTTGCCAATCTCATCTCAGTAAATACATGCTCAAAATCACCTCTGAACTCACTCAAAAAGCTTCTGATTTGTTCAGTGCAGACAAATTAAATATGGTATTACTCTAGACTATAAACACATAGTATGTCTAATCATAGGAGCCTAGTTCTAATCATTTTGTAATTTGTTTGTTTAACTTTTTGACTGAAACACATTTACAGAATTGAGTCCAGTGATTATTGCATCATTAAATAGGTATCTATCATTGTAAACTAAAAGAGCACATGTCAGATATCAGACAACCAGTCTGATAGCAACCAGTCATTTCCTTTGGGAGTATGAAAATTTTAGTTATATATCATTGTACACTTACTGACCACTTAATCAGAAATCAACACAGTTACTCCTCTCCACCTAACCAGTCTACCACGATTTATCTCCAGCCACCTTGCAGTTTTCATGCCTGCATTGTTTTTTAAATGAAGGATTGTAAATCAGAAGAGAACCTTATATACTGTATGTCATAAAGGCACAATAACATACATTCTATTAACATTCTATTCCTCTTCTTCCACCATTGAAATAACAGCATGTTGCTTTCCTGCTCCTTCCTCCTCTTTGTTTTTGAAACAGAATGACAGACGTTTGAGTATGGAGCATTCTTATATTATTTAGAGAACAATTAATTACAGGCCTAATACAGCCTCTGCCAAAAGCGGTTTCCTGGGCTGTAGCCGGACTGGGGAGTACAAGTGGCTCTCCCCAAAAACAAACACACGTACGCATTAGATCCCGTTGAGGTCAGCTCTATTATTGTGGTATTAGATGAACTGAAGTGGGTGCATTCCGGAACCCAAGGCCAGCTGTTTTCGGTGCCCCCTTTGGCCTCCTAATTGGGCCCCGTGTTTGAATGTCCCCTGCTAGACTGAATTAGAGGTCCTTGAGTTGCTGGGCTGGGGCAGGCCAAAAGTCTGCTTATATATATGTGTGTGTGTGTGTGTGTGTGTGTGTGTGTGTGTGTGTGTGTGTGTGTGTGTGCGTGTGTGCACGTGTGCGCGCGTGTGTTGGGTTTGCGATCTAATTATCAAAGATAATTGCTTGGACCTGGCTCCAGTTACAGGCGCCCACTTGGTTTGTCTGTCTGTCTCTCTCCAACTCTCTCCCTCTACCTCAATGTCTCTCACCCCAGAGGCGCAGAGAAAGGAAGCATTTGTTTGATCTTGTGGAAGTTGGGTCTTGAAAATGAGAGATCTTTCTCTGTGCTGAACTGGCCCTGACCCCAGTCCCACCATACACTGATCTCCTACTAGACAGCCAGATCCACATTCCTATTTCACTTCTGCTACATTCAGTAACTACGCATTCTACTTTAAAGTGATAGTTTGGCCCAAATGAATAAATAAATCATATACAATCTCTCCCTTACCACCAATGTGCTAATTTATGACATAAGATGTTTCATATTTGTAAAGAGCAATGACAGCATTTTATAGGCGGTGTAATACATATCATGTCATACATATATATGTGATGTCATGGGTCACTTTTGGTACTTACAGCTCAAGTATGGGTCACATTTGGGCCATACATTCATTGCTATCTGGGTAGACCTTAAAGAATTACAATAGAAAATGAAATTGGATCTGAGATGGACCTTGAGCTCCACTGCCACCCTACCCCATTGGCTGTCTACTGGCTACTGGACCACCCTGCCGTGTTGACCTGCCATCACCGACTACAGAAATTTACCTGGACCCTGATTAAATGCCAGTGTTACTATTATAACCACCATCAAACTATTGTCATTACTCCAGTACACTTGAGCATTAGAGCAGATATATGGGGGTCCAGAGTCCCCTAACAATTATGTATGAGTATGATGGATCCCCCCCTTGTGAGCCTGGTTCCTCTCGGGGAGTTTTTCCTTGATACTATTGCCTTTTGACTTGTTCAGTGGGGCCTTTATACCTCTTTGTTTTGTGGGTTGATCTTTTTTTTAGCTGCTTTGTGACACCAGTTGTAAATAGTGGTATGTAAATAATTAGATTTGATTTTTATTTGATTTATAACTTGTCCCAAATTAAACTGGCCAGACAAGAAATGTTTGACAGGCTAACCTACAATAACAAAAACTACCAACATATAAATTTATTTGCTTTAGGAATATAAAAAATAACACATGCAATTTTTAAGAGATAGACCAAGTAATTTATCATTTACATTAAGTCATGATTTGTAATGTAATTTCACTCTCAAAATGGGTCACAATGGACATGTTGTACATCTACACCATATAAGAATCAACTGGTGGTCAGAATTATGCCAAATATTGTGCTGAGGTTTAGGTGATTCTGTTTACCCACAATGGATATCTGACCATTCAGCTCTCTGCAGTAGTTCAGTTTTGTATTCATAGACTAAAGTGTTTCTGTTTTCTGAACTACATTGATTTGTTTGTGTTAAACAAATGAAGATCATGCATTTTGAATGGGTTGAGAGACATTTGAGGCCTGTGTTTTTATGTCCAGTGTTAGCCAATAATATCTTCTATAATAAACTAAAAAATCAGAGCTGAGAATACAAATATGGTTTAGCTGAATGACTGCATTTGAGATTAATGAGAATTTGTGTTTATTTGATTTGTCATTTAACTATTCCTTTAAAGAACACTGATGATCACTGTGTCGGAGTGACATAACAAATAATATTTACTTCTGGAGATCCATCTTATCCCAGAAGTATCGTTTCATTGCTTCACAACCCAAAGATTGGGGGGATTTATAACTTGCTTGCCCAGTGAATGCCTCATTCTGTTGGTATTGCTTTTAATCAAGATTTTACAAAATATTGGTATGAAATTTATTTGCATGTCTTACACTCAATTTCCCAAAGCTGATGTTACAGAAGAAAGTCCTAAAGGCATTCACAGGAAGAGAGAGGGAAAATGAGAGGGGGAAAAAGAGATTTTCACACAGCTTCTTAAAGATTTTAAAATAGCTCTAGATAAATATGCAAAGCGTGGGAACTGCCCATTTGTTTGGTGTATTGGCTGTGTTGAGGAACGGAACGGTGGTAAATGGGAATGAGTGAATGAGTTAAGAATGTTTGTTTCGCAGAGGGAGAGCTGAGACATGTGACATTAATCACTCACCTCCCATCTCCACTCTTCTGCCTGTACATACTCCATCAGAACATTTACCATATTCTTCACTTCCCAGTTAAGCATTGTTTCTGTAACTGCAAATGTCATAGTGTCATACATACATTTGACTGAAGACAATGACAAGTACACATACTGGGAATAGTATATTGTAATTTCTATGGATATCTATTTTAGTCTTCTGCAGAAGTTTGGAAAAATACATAAACTCAGATGCATGTAATTCTTAAATGAGATGTTTTCATACTTTGATGTACTTTCATTCACCAAAAAATTGAAAATGTATAGGAGACAATTACACATGCTACTGAAATTTGTCTTAAATTAAGATGTAAAAAATAGGACAATATAAATAAATGTCAGCAAAGGTCAGCAATCCCAGTTAGATTAGCAAGGGATGGTTGCAGACTGGTCAGCAATAGCACTTTTCTTGGGTGGGTCAGATGATCTCACACACCTTAGGGTTGCAGCTACAGTGTTGGGGCAGACGGTGGGTCACCTCTGGTCTTTTCACATGAACGCCCTTCAGCCAGGCTAAGCTCTAGATCCAGGCGCCATTCAGACGCACACACTGGGGCGTCAAACCCAAAGTCAATTAAGAAAGAGAGAGAAAAAGAGAGATCCTCAGACCCTTAACAGTGTATAAGCCCTTCTCTTTCTCCTTTAATGTGTCCATTAGGCCTTGAATCAAGAATTGCTCACATATTACTTGTTATCTTGTTGTGCATAATTTCCCAGTTACTCAAATGAGCATTTCAGGATCTTTCTCATTCTTATATTAAGGAACATACAACAAACAAAATTGTCAACAAAAAGTTGATTCAAGAATTTGGGCAGAGGCTGGTGTCAATGCATAAGAAGGGACTACAACTGCAGCATTCTTAAAATCAAGCCCCTCCTGAAGCAGAGACAATGTCAGAAGTGTCTTACCTGGGCTAAGGTACTGGTACTCAATGCTTCAAAGCAATCTTTTCAGATGAAAGTAAATTTTGCTTTAATTTTTCTTTAGGTCTAAGAAATAGGATGTAGAAATAGCAAAGTAAGCGCAGTCGAGAAAAGCTTTAGTGCTGAGATGACAAGCTTCTATTCTGTGGATGGACAGTCATTTCTAGCAAGGGCTAAAAGCTCTGAGCTAAGACTCCCAAGTTCCAGTGGGCCAGAGTGTGGTGGGGACAGCAGTGTTCATGGCCATGGTCCTGGGAACAGATCTGGGGAGATGTGCTGCCAGTCTGGAGTCTGGATGTCCCAGAGGGGGTATGACAAGCAGACTGGGGCCAGAGGGGCCACTGTAGGTCAGAACTCCTCTCCTACTTCCCACCAACACTGCCCTGTACATAGTCCACTCAGCATTAGCTCATTGGTGATTGCATGTTCTTGTGACATATTTAAAGGTGCCTATTTAAGACTGTATATATATTTTAATTTTAATGTACATGATTCTAACTTTTTATGTGCATTTTGTGTGTTTCACCTACCCGTGCTCTTTGTTCCTTCATAAATATGGATGATAGATAAGAATCAATCAAATACAAAACTTTATACCCCTCTAGTATTAGTCTTTGTGCCAATGGGTTTGTGTTATATCTGCTGTAGAAAGTCCTATTCTGTTGGCAATCCTTTTCTGCATAGACAAATAATGTGTCTGCATTTGCACATTTGTGTATTTTGGTCTTGAGTGGTTGTAGACACATTCACAGAGAGAGAGAGAGAGAGAGAGAGAGAGAGTGTGAGAGAGAGTGAGAGAGTGAGAGATAGATAGATAGATAGAGAGAGAGAGAGAGAGAGAGAGAGAGAGAGAGAGAGAGAGAGAGAGAGAACAACCGGAGTGCTCCACATCTGACAGCATAACCAAAGTTGGGTTTGCATGCAAATATAGCGTGAGTATAGAAAGGGGAAGGGAAGTCGCATCTTCATGAGAATAAACCCGTGAGAAAAAACACAAGTTAACGTCACCAATGAATGTTTTCTTTGGCATTGGTATGTAGTCGTGTAGCCTAGCCTTGTATGAAGGAAGGTGGGAGATGATGAGTGTATGTGTGTGGTAGGCCCATCTCTATGACTTTAGGCATGCTGGTGTGTATAGTAGGCTTCAGCGATTTGTGTGTGTGTGAGCATACAACTGTGTGGCCATGTGTGTTTACACAGTGCTGAGGAGATAATGGCCACTGTCTTGGACACTGAGCATTAAAGAAGATGAATGAGCCAACTATCATATACAGTGCACACACACACACACACACACACACACATACACACACACATGCATATGTAGACACTGGTTCAATTGGTCTGTAGTTCCTCATAAGGCGCAGTGATTTACATTCCTGGAGGCTGGGGTTGGCGGCAGCAGGAGTACCATCCACTATCCCATAATCCCTCAGGCCCCCCGTGGAGCCACTGAAAGAGTTATGGGTTAGACAGTCTCTTTCAGGCCCAAAACAAAAATATAAACAAGAATTTCTGGAAGCAAGAGAGCAACATTATATTCACTCGATGTCTAAATGTTTGTGGACACCCTTGCATCTATTGCTGACACAGATGTGCAGATGCACACACACAGCTTGTCTAGAACCTGTTAAAAAGTACTGCCAATAGAATGGGACTCTCTGGAGCAGAAAAATATGAACCTATTGGCACCATGCCTTAGGGCAGCTATGGGCTACAGAGTGTAATGTCGTGGATGTTAATAACGTTTTACCTACTGAGTACTAAACTGGGTGAGATTTGTGTCTGACTCAACAATCAACATAAAAGTTGTGTCTTTTTAGATGTTTTACAAAATTTAATATTAAGAAACAGTGAATAACATTTCACGTTGTTATTGTAATATATTTGACAATAAGTTAAAGATGGCAAGGTTATTGTGCTAACTGATGCACAGCATTAAATGAAATAAAGTACATTAAATACAGAAATTAGTTTGAAGCTATAATGTTTTGCACATAGGATGTACTGATTTGTTTAGGAGCTCTGTTGCTTCAGATGCCTTGAAAATGAATTCATATTGCTGCCATAAATGGACAAATAAATCTAGGCAAGCATGGTTCTGGACATTTGGGCCAAATCCTGGGTGTTTAAAATATCTGGCTCCGCCCCTGGAAAGAGGGAGAATTGAGATATGGGAAAGGGTCCGCATGCATGATTCTTGGCTCTGAGTTGTAGCCTGTATGTCGAACCCTGCTGCTGTTATCCTGGATTGTGATTACTGAACTGTGAGTGCTCAATAAATGCCCAATAAATGGCCTTCATTGCACCACACTGACAGTTCTCCCGTGAGTTCTCTTTATGGAGGCATGTAGCTAACCATCCACCGTTTACCTGTCCCTCCCAGGAGCGTTCCACCATGAACAAATTCATTACAAGGGGTATACAGCCTAGCATTGAGCTATGGAAAAGTTGAGGAGTTAGGGATGATGGGGGGGTGGTGATCATCAAACATCCTGACCTCCAGAAAGAATTCACTGGACAGTAGAGACAGTTACTCCAACCAATTTGGAGTAAACCCTTTTTAAATCGATTTTGGAAGTAACCATGAATAAGCAGATGTCCCAATACTTTCCATATAGTGTATTTGACAACACCTTGTAAGCCTTGGGCTTTCTGTAGCCCTTTGCCTTCTCACTCACAAACACACACACACACACACACACACACACACACACACACACACACACACACACACACACAGAATGTATGACCTATGATGCAGCTATCAGCATGTCAAAGCCAAGCAAGTCTGGAGATATGGTATCAGTCTGGCAGCCACACGCTAACACTCTCCAGTACGATGAATGTGTGCTAGTGTTAGCTGCTCTGTCACATCTCTTACAGTAACAGCCAAGTCATGATTCATTTATGTGAAGGAACGTTAATGGTACCGCTTGTTATCACCATGAATGTTAACAATGTTAATGTCCTCTGAGTCTGTGTTATGTCTGTAGTATTTCTTCAGGTAGTGTGAAGTTTTAAATAGGCCGCACACAGTGTCTCTGTCTCTCTCTCTCCATTTATCTGTGTGTGTGTGTGTGTGTGTGTGTGTGTGTGTGTGTGTGTGTATGGGATATGCATCCAGAATTAACCTCTTGGTCTTCATTTAACCTACACATCCACTTTGGAAAAAAAAATGCTGTTATATATTCATCCACAATAATAATAAATAAAATAATAACGAATAATACATTACTCAGTCATGGTTGGCTCTTCTAGCCTAATTTTGTTCAGGTTCTAAACTAATCACTAATGAATAAAAAGCATCTCTGTGGTCACAAATCAAGCCAAAGCAGGTTACAACTTTAGAGGCATGTACAATATTGGGTCTTACATCGGTGTCCCTTGAATGCTATGTTTTAAACGGAAGAAAGGTTCATCTTGGTATATCTGTCTACTGCTGTCTACTATCTGTAAGAGGCCTAGGGCTTTCTGCAACCCACTTCCTACACACATATATATGTTTATCATTGAAGCTGAAGTTGAAGGTTGGAGTATTGTCCTGAAATGACTTCTCACTTTCTGTGTAGTGCACCATATAGTCATGAATACATGAACTCTACATCTAAATGAGGTCATCTGGTGTACCATCTTGAGATGCTTTGCATAGCACCAGTGGTACATGTACCTCAGTTTGAGAACCACTACTCTACTCTATAGGGATCAGGAATCGAGTGCTCACAATTCAAATTCTGACCATGTATAATATTTAGTTATTGTTTGTCCACTCTTTGATGAATACAATTGTTTCTGACATTGTAATCCTCATATAGTGAGACTCTGAATCCAACTGAATCCTGCATTAAATATTTTAACATTGTACTTTTCAAACAATATTTCTTTTTTCTTATTAAAATTGATATTGTAATGGATATACGGCTGAGTGTTAGTGAGCTACAGTAATGTAGTCAATAGTACTACAAACTTGTATATGTTAAGTATGTGTGTGTGTGTGTGTGTGTGTGTGTGTGTGTGTGTGTGTGTGTGTGTGTGTGTGTTGGGGGGGTAATAGGAGAGGACGCCAAGTTGGCTCCAAGTTGGGGCAACAGTACAGGAAGGTGAAGCCATAAATCAGCTGAGATTAGAGAGAGAGACTGCAGCTCTGACGTTACACTCATTCCAGTTCAACTAAACCCAGCTCAGCGTTAATTCAACTCAGGTGTAAAGCTGCTCAGGTTCAGGCGTTACTTTAAAGGCTAACATCTCTCTTCACTTTCAGTTGGAACTTTAAAACTTCTCACTCATTTCACACTCATCCACAATCTGAGCTCTTCAGCTTCTGAACATGAGAGCTGAAATGTTAAATATATCTTATAAACTCTATGGACTAAATATTTTAAATATAGTGTTCATATAATGGAAAACCACATAGTTTGCTACACAAGGGCATCTGAGGGCATTAGAATATTGGGAAAAACTAATTTCTAAAACTAATTTGTGAAATTGTGAATATTGTGAAAATATATTTAATTTAAAAGATCAAATTGTCATATATTTTATATTTATTATAAGTATTTCAAACTTATTTTAATATTGAATCTGTTTGATTAGTAATTAATCGTGTTTTAATAATTTAAGGTGCTGGATTTCAGCATACTTTTCAAAAGTAAATAAGGTATGAAATATAACTCTATGTGTAATGAATATTTAAATATGCCAGTTAACCTCAAAAAGTGAAATTATGATTTACAATAATAAATGACTTTATTTTACAATATTCTATTTCTCATATTATGTAAACACTGTTTTAAGGGAAATAATCTGTAAAAGAATTTGTTTGGAAAGAATGTCATTCTCTTTCCACCAAGCTGAAGTTTACCCTCTTTAACTGAAGTAATAAGGGAAACTTTCAAAGGCACATTTGTCTTAAAGGCATGGCGTAAAAATAACTTGTTTAATTCAATTAAAACAGGAGAATTATCATTAAAAATGTATTTATTAGTGATGTTATCAATTAATATTTTGGGTAAAACTAACAAACAAACAAACAAACAAACAAACCATGAGCCTAGAAATTATATTTAGAGGACCATTTCTGACACACTTGCTATTCATAATCCATTTGGTTCATGAATGACCTTTTGCCCTCGTAAAGTTTATTACACCACTTCTCTAATATCAGAGAGTGGAATGGTTCGTACTTGGACAGTACGTGATCTCAGCAATCCAGCAGAAGGGCTTTGGGGAAAGTCATAATCAAGAGGTAGACCAAACGTCTGTCACTGTTATTATGTCAAATGTAGATATGTTTAAATATCTGGAAAATTATTCATATTTCCCTGTCCAGTATTACTCTTGGCTGGACAAAAGAGCATGGGGCTGCTATAATACTTGAGACCTTCTGTCCAGGCAACTTATATGTTGTATAATTGAGGAAATGAGCTGTCTTAATTGATTAATTAAAAAGTCTTAATTGATAAATAATAGTGTGATATTAATAGTAGAGTAGTTCACTGGACATTGTAGTATTTTGTGGTATCAGATCCTGCATTTTTGCACTAGCATTGTTTTCTTCCCGTTCAGTCCAACTGTTTCTTCAGAGGTCATGATTGGATGAATTAATGGAAGCGCTTAGTGAAAAATGACCAACCTCCCTTGTCCACTGATGGGAACTGATACAGAGCATGGGGGGCTGCCCCATTTACTAGATCAGGCACTATTTAAAGTCCATTTCAGTGATGAAAAAGCGAGGGCTCTTGGATCTATTGATCTGAGTCTGGCTTGCAGATGAAAAAGCCATGATTTAAGATTGAGGACGGCACAAAAACAACAAACAGTACATTTAGAGGACAAGAAAAAAAGAGTCAATGCCAAGAGTGGAGGTTGGTGTTTCACATAAATGGCTTGACGTTAATGCTAATCAGAGATCAGATTTGTCGCTTATCTTGTAATTGCCAAGGGTGGGCCCTGGCTAAGAGAATCTCGTCCTATATCAGCTACACTGAACAGTAGACCCAACTGCCCAGGGGTGAAATGCCACTTCCTCTTTGCCGGGGTGCTCTGGGGGCAGCCTGTTCCCAAATTCAGTTTGGGCTGATCTTTATGGGAGTTGTTAAATATAGCCTTGGCAAGGATTGGAGGTACAATAATCAAACAGTTTACTGCACTACTCCTTAGTTTCTTGGTGGTCTGGCAAATGTTTGGCGGCCTTGTCTGACTGTAGGGTGAAAAAAAGATGCCCCTAGAGCCTTCCTCCCTCCCCTGCCCCTTCTCCCACTCAGTTAGCCAGGGACAAGCAAACTTAACTTCCTCTCCTGGGAAACATCAACTGTGGTCCTTTCCCCCTCAGGATGGTACCACGTTTGTGGTTTTATGCTAGTTTAATTAATGGATGGAACTGCTTTGTTATAACAATCATTTGGCTGAAAGTCAAACTTGCACAGTTCCCCTCTCCCCAAATGTTGAAGATCAACTATGATGTCTGAAGTTTGACTAAACTGGTGCTTCAAGTCTGATGCCTAAAGACCAACATAAGGAGGATACTGAAGCATTTCGTCTACCACGTCACAAAGTTGACTTTAACTGTGTAGTGACTACTATCATTGTTTTGTTTACATAATTTAAAGTAACAAGCCAGATGTCTTGTAACTTTCTTGCAGTAGTTAGATGTTCCTACATGTATTTGATTCACTTCTCATTGGTGAATCTTGTTTTTAAAGTAAATCCAAAATCAGATCATCTTTAGGAACACAATGTAATTTTATTATGTTTGACCAGGCAATTTGAGGAGCTAAATTAAATAACACAAACGTGGTCTAGCTCTATGATCCTCTGTTAGCTTTTCAGGTAAGTAGATGTCCCAGCATTAGCAATGTGGTTTGATTGTAATTCACAATCATTTCTACAATACATTTTGGTTTTTTTTCATTTTACAAAGTGAATTACAGCCAGACTATTTACTTCAAAAACCATCAAAAATATTTTTTGGTATTAACTCTCAGCCCTGAATCATAGAAGACCAGTGATAATGTACAACATTGTATATAAGCAAAAACAGGACACACATACTGTGAAGTTTCACACACTGCAAATCAAAGGGTGGAATTGCAGAGGATTACACAGGGCAGCCATGTGACTGGATGGTTGTTGGTTTGATTCCCTGAACTGGCAGGTCATAAGTGAAATGCCCTTGAGCAAGACACTTAAACTCCCCAAATGCTCCCTGGGTGTCATGAATAATGCTGCCCACCTCAGCATTCTCAGCACTACAATGTTACAGACATGGAGTGTTAGTGTGTGTTGCACTGCTATGAGAGGCTCAAAGAGAGGAGGCTGCTGCAGTGTTTATACACCGTGTTCACCTTGTTCTTTTGTATGTTGGTTTCCAGCAAGATATACAAATATCTTCTGTAATAGCCATCTTTGGTACATCTTAGTACATTTTAGTACATCTTAAGTCCTTTAACTTAGTTATTTAGCCCTTAATCCACTGAGCCAACAAGAGAACAGGTCAGGAAACCTCATTCCTATTGCTAAGAGTTCATTTTTTAGTGTTGGACATCCTGTTTTTTGCTGACAAGCTATTTACATAACTGGAATAGGTATTCGGATGATCTATATCTCAATTTTTTACACTTGACACCACTATGTAAATGACAACTTTTTGCCAGCAGTTAGGTGGCAAGTGAGTTTAAGCTTAGATTTGTTAGCTATATATACTTTTTTTTTTTTTTTTTGGTCAAAGTACTGCTTTAACCTACAGTTTGAATGTGTATTCTGCTCTCAAATGTCCACATTTCAACAGGTTAGATGATTTCACCTGTGGCTTATCTGTCTCTGTATGTGGGAACCGAGTGCCTGTTGGAGCTCTTTCTCCACCAACAGTGCAGAGGTGCTGAATGATCTCTCTCTCTCTCTCTCTCTCTCTCTCTCTCTCTCTCTCTCTCTCTCTCATCCGGCTTGTTCAGAGGGAGTCTTAAGTTAATCAACTACCTCTCACCCTCCCTTTCTCCCTCCTTTCCATCGTTTGACTGCTCCCTTCCCAAAACAAAGAAAAACACTCATATATCTGCCGCGTCGTCAGTCCCTGATGTTTGCCTACGCCTGCAGTGCTTGTCAGAGTGGGCAAAGAATTACAACTACTAGAGTTTGTTTTTCCAGAATTGTCCTGTCCCTCTGCCTAGACTGTGTGTGTGTGTGTGTGTGTGTGTGTGTGTGTGTGTGTGTGTGTGTGTGTGTGTGTGTGTGTGTGTGTGTGTGTGTGTGTGTGTGTGGGATCTTGCAATAGACTTTAGAGAGTCTAATATTATAGAGGCCGATGATGAAATGTGGAAATGATGGAATGTGGTTGAAATAATCAGTTGTTGCTTCTACAGTGAAAACACTGTGAAACAAAGTTTAATGTTAAATAGTTGTAAAAGGTTAACTAAACACTTTTAGGTCAATGGTACATTTGAAAATAATGAGGTAAATTGAAAATGACGTTGAAACAATGTTGTAATAGCACTGAAACAACTTTGCAATGTTACCATTGATTCATTTTTCCAAACTGAACGATTCAGTGTCACTTCCACAATGACCATGACATTGATTCATCTATGAATAAATGGTGAAATGCTGACTCGTAGAAGCTCAGCTGGCACATGACCAGCCTTTATCTTGGAAATGTGGTTGTAATAATGTCAGTTGTTGCTTCAACATTGAAATAATGTTGAAATAGTTGTTAAAAGATTAAGAAAATGCTTCTATAATTGTTTCAATTGTATATTTTCATTTCAAGACCACAGAAATTAAAACAAAATGTAAGAAATACAAAGTGTAAGATATTAATATTTAGAATATAAAAATACAATATCTAGAAAATGAAGTTTGTGAATAAACAGCAGGTCTTTAACAGCACGGAAACTATGTTGTTGAAGCCACAACTGACATTATTTCAGCCACATTTCAGCACTGAAGGTTGGTCATGGGAAGTGACAGTATCTGAATATTCATTTTTTGTTTTACCAAAAAAAAAATAGCAGAAGGATGGATGGATGGGCAAAGAAAGTGATAGATAAATTCAGGTCATCAACATAAAATGCAATTTGCATGTAAAAAGTGAGTTAAAAATGTTAACAGTATCCATGTTGATTCACAATTCAAATTGAAGTGTGAAATGCCAGCTCTAAGATTTCATATGTATGCTTCATTCATTCATTCATTCATTCATTCATTCATTTTCATATCTGTTTTTCCTAGTCACCATTGTGGTGAGTCTGAAGGGTTCCCCCCTGAGCAGGTGGCCAATTCATTGCATGCTTTTTCAATCATTATTTACACATATTTCATACTTTATATCGCAATTCTTGAGTTTATAAATTAATGTTAAGTAGCAAAAACATGAAGCGTTGGTTGTGGCCCACTCTCCCCTACTACCCAGTAGTCCAACTGTCTGGTTTGAGATATTATGATGTCACACTATTGTGTTTTTGTGTGTGTGTGTGTACTGACAGGTGCTCAGGCTGGATTTTGGCCTGCTTCGTGCCGATTAGCCAGCAAAATGGCAGTGCTGTTAGCACTCACATGCACTGATAAGCGCCATTAGTGGAGGGTGCTAATCCCTCTGCCCTCCGTACTTGGACTCCCACGGAGCCCACAGGGGGTTTGCAGAAACTGAGAGAATGGCGTGCTAAGGGAGCAAGAATTGGAGGTACTGTAGTAAAATGAGGAGAGAGAAGGGTCTTATCTGTGCTACCTTTGATAATACACTTGTCAAGACCAGCCACACTCTGCATACATATATATTGTATATTCATGGGGTGTGTTAGTGACAGGTGTTGAGCCACTCTAAGACTGCATTGACCCTGTTGGGGTCATCTGGTTGGGCTGTTGATATTGAGCTAAATCCCTCAATCCAGCTGTTACATCTATCAATGCAATCAGGGTAAAGTGACCAGGAGGATGGCCCTAGAGTTTCAGGTGGCTGTTGACTTAAAATAACAGGAGGACATCCAATGATCCCCCAATGACTGCGGACAAATTGCTACATTACATATAATGTTGTCTGTTCTGTTGCAAAATTTGTGTAGCAGAGTCACTTGTCTTTTCACAAACCATTCTAGACAGACAGCATTGGCCATGATCATCACCAACAACTGCGCTGTCCACTGTGGGTGCTAATGCCTTCTATGATATTCCTCTGGTACATGCATAACAGTCACTCAACACACTCAACGCAGGGGTGTGATTAACATAATTGGCAGTTAGCATACTTCTCCAAGCATACTGTGTTGTTTAGTTACATGTTGTTGCCAGCTTGATCAAATTGTGTTGTGGCTTTCCCTCAGATGTCTCAGAGAAAGCACATGCTAGTCTTTGCACTCACAGCTTGCTGGTATCATGTGTGATGCATTAGCGAGTAAGTACTGGCCAGCATGAATTGAGTGAAAAACGAGGAACCACCCCAAATCAATGCCTGTAATAAAGCTGAAACACTGAAACTTGGCTTACTAACAGTTAGTTACCTTAATTAAGTTGTGTTGGTGTGTTGCTTTCAGCAGATCTTTGAGAATTCTTAAAGTTGGCCAGCAAACATCTGCATGTGAAATTCCAACCATGATTCCAGTGTCATTTGATCACTTGTCTCTTGTAATGACTCTTTTGCTTCCACCATTTCAATAGAGCCAATATGCTCATGATGAAAATCCTCCAGCTGCTCTATCCTCCAACTATTGCAATTATTGCACTTAAGTGAATTCAGGGGCACCAGACACTGGCAGCATGTCACACCTAAGATGAAATTAAAATTTACACAATTTCTCCCAAATGTACTTGATTAGCCAGGGTTGGCATCCTAAATATGCTACTTTTGATATTGGCCGATTGACTACATTTGGCAAACATTGTGTAAATTAGATTTCCCCCCTGAATTCTAATTCTCTTTAACCACATTTCTGTTTGTCACCTCATGTCATTAATCTTTTTGATTTTAATGCAATTATCCAGCCTTGTGAGAGATACCTGCCTCATGGAGATGGCACTGGATGCTTCATTGATCCAGAAGTCTGGAGGCCTGCTGGGTATGTATGTGTGCAACCGAGATTCTGTCAGTTCCATCACATACCAGAGTGTATTAGTTTACAATCCCAGCTCTGATCAAAGTTTCAGATTTGGATGTTTCTCAGGCTATGCAGGCAACATTCTGGTGTATGTACATGCATTTGTGCAGGCGTGTGTGAAACCAATAGGCCCCAGAGACCTCTTTACTCCGACATAACAGCAAAATATTGGACATATGACACCCCTGATCAAAATCCATTACATTAAAGAAACATTAGAGGCAGTAGTTAAGGAGGGGGTGGCTTGATCCATTTACATGTCAAAAATGGAGGGGATGTAGTCACAATCAATTAGATCTGCTGACTGGTCTCAGCCTCTGGAGCATTTTTCCATCCTCTTCCTTCCATCCATCTAATATTCATTTCCTTTGTGTTATCAAGGAGTGTATCAGAGTACAACACATCTTTATCTAGATCACAGGGGTCAGGGGATGTTAGAGACTAGACAGGGGTATACTGTGCAACATTGGCCAAGAGATGCTCTGAACAGTGTAGACTATAATAATCCTGTCTTGGGCTTCATGATGACATTGCATGGGTCTTATGCATAATACAAAAAGTTCTCATATAAACTCATCTGTATTAGCAATCCTATCTTGTTTATCTGTCCTGTACAGTTAGGGACTACACCCATGTGCTGATGCATGATTTGTGTTGTCCATCCCATAGACCTTCTTTGGTATTCACTTTCTGACCACAGGGATAGATATTTTTGTATGGTGGATTACATTCAATTTAGCAGTGACACATGTACAAATGTTAGTGGACACTGCTTCTAATAAGTGAACTAAACTACCTTAAGATGCATCAATTGCTGGTGTTTAAATGCACATACAACTTGTTTAACAGAAACACACATTAGAATGGGACGCAGTGGAGCAGTCATAAAAGTGCCTGATAGATTAAAGTTCTCTACAGTATTGGTGCACCATCTTGTCTATTCATGAAGAGTAAAAACCATGTCTGCAGCAAGGTGGGAGAAGCTTCTTTATAATTTAAGCTCCTTGGGTTTGGAAGGAAAATCGGATGAAATTTTCCACAAACATTTGGTCAAATAATGTATGTAAAAACCCCAGCAACTACACTAATCTACACTAAACTTCCAAGCTGTATCCTAAAGGTGATGCCTCTTTATAAACAATTTAATCAATTTATTGGTATCCCATCACTTTTGACTCATTAAAATATATAACCAATGTATACCATTAAACCAAATTTTTGATTTTATGCTTTTACACAATTTCCAGTAGTTTCCAGTAGGCTATGAAGAATTTTACCAATTACCAACATGATTTAGCATATTTGCCTGATAAAGGCATGGGTCAAAAATAACTGTCTGTAAAGTGTGGATAATGTAACTGTCAGTCAGTTTAAACTTCCAGCAATGGCTACCAACACTGTTTGGTACATCTTTACTAACAAGTATAGCCATACTGGAGCCACAAAGATCCCTGATGCTCAAACTGTGTTTCAAAAATATGTTGGTCTACTGGTCTACTGAACATAAAAGGCCCTTACCCTGACGGTAATCATGACCCCTATCATGAATGGCATTATGTTTTGCCAAACACTTAAAGGTTTCAAACAGGAAGCCTGAAACTCTCAATCTGACTGGAGCTACAGAATTGTATTCCATTCCATTTATTAAATCTTTATGAACATACTCAGTCTACCTTGTGTGCAAATTCCCAAGATGCCAATCTGTGCCCTACACCTACTGACAATGCCTCTGATTGGGTGTGAATGCTCTAATCATTTTATCAGCAATAAATTCCTATTCCTAGTATGCCAAATGTCTTAAAAAAATAAAATTGACTGACTTAAATTTGAATACTACGCAGGTAGGCCAATGAAGCATTTGGGACCTTGCCCCAGAACTGTTACCAACTTTGCTACATCAACCATGCCCAACTAGGGGTAGCAAACCATTAGTGTATACCTACTACTGTATATATTGAATCTAAGGAAGGTGTGCAATACAGTAACCAGAGAGTGGAAGTCCAGTGGACACATTTCTAATATAGCAGATGGTGAGTCTGTATAATTTGTAAACGTGGCAGTTGATGTCATTCTGTGATTACTTTGACACACTGTCGTCACATTAAAAAAATGTGGATGTAGTGTCCTGATTCGATGGTGGCATAAAAAGCGGTTAAATGGGTTAAGATTCTTAGCCATCCCAAAGCCCGCTGGAGCCATTCCTTATTAATCCTTTTTACCCCCTAAGACATTACTGCCAGGTTTAGCCGGATTTACCTCCGTCGCTAGCCAGAAGGCTTCACACTGTCCAAACTCTCACACCATCCAAGAGGGACTCATAAACTGAAGTGATGAGAGAGAGAGATTGCTGAAGGATGATGAAAACTGGACATCCTTGGCCTAGTGAATTCTTGCTAAATGAAATGCCTGTGTCTTTCTACATTTTCCAGCCTTTTTTATTTATTCAGAGTTGGATGTGTGATGAGGAATCCCACGCTTGGCTGCATAATCCCAGCAGATCAATTTACCCCAGTGTCCCTCATCAGAATGGCCACCAGATGACCCATTTTTCACAGGAATTCTAGAAGACATGGCAGCATAGTGTGCAGAGAGGATCTATTCAGCTTTAAACTGCTGGCAGGGCCTGTAGTTTGTCTGTATTTGTTTCAACGGAATATTAGTAAACACAGCTCATGTAGCTAATCAAATGTAAAACGCAATCCTTTCACATTTACATGTGATGTTGCATTGCGTGCACTGCTCACATCTTCATGAAAAAATTCATCACAAAAATCAATGTTTAAAGTAGTTTAGAGAACATATAGAAACCAAGTGCAACATTTAAATAGAACACTTTGGTCACAACCAGCAAAGATACATATGGAAAAAGATGATCTACATTTCATGAAAAGAACACATTGCCAACAGTGAAGCATGGGCATGGTGTGTGATGCTTTCATTTGTGTTGCTGCCAGTGGCATTGGAAGTATTGCACAAGTAGACGGAAGAATGGATTCCACAAAATTGTCAAATTGTCAAGGTCTTTCAACCTATTCAAACCACATTTTCTTAGCTGTCCCAAAACATTTGAACAGTACTTTTACTTGTAAATTGATGAAATTGATTCAATTAATTCTAGCATTTTCCTTTAGATCATCTTCCTTTAGGGACCATGTCGGATATGTAATGTAATCTGGCCTGAGGCACCAGTTGTCACAGTGAGATTTCACTCATTTAGGTGTTTGCTCTGATTGAATCATGGGCTTGGTCAAAGGTCATCAAATCAAGGACATCTGCTCACCACAACAGTAAGTATTAGCAGATTATACCTGAACTAAAATGAATTGACTCAAAAGGGTAATAACATTGCCAGTGTTCACAACTATGCAGGAACCATAAAACTCCATGTACACTGGAATCCTTTGGCCATCTAACACTCTTAGTAAGGCTGGCGTTCAGTCTGGTTGAAGGATTTGCACACTTGAGGTGTCCTGATCATGTAGGCTTTACAGAAGCACTACCTCTTCCATGCCTCTTTGTGTTTCTCTCCATGTTGTGCCTCTGGTCCAGCCCCCACCTTTGTGTCCCCGGATCGCCCGGCTAATAAGTGTCAGGGTAACGTATTTCCAGAATCAGCCTGAGGTTAAGGTCCATCGAAACTGGCACCTGGCCTCCGCTCACACCCGTAAGGCTCTTAGTCCACTTGTAGCCGGGCAGAAGCAGTGATTATATCGCCACGGCGGGTCAGGAACAGGCCGAGGCGACAAAGGCCGTCCGTTCCAGCCACCTGGACCTACTGATGAGCTTTAGACGATGCACAAGGTGTTTAGTTAAGTGAGCTTGTGCAGGGTGGTGGTTTTTGATGATAGTTGAAAATCTCATAATCACTTGGTTTAAAAAGGGAGATATTTTAACATGAAGGATGTAACCAAATGTGATACTAGTTTTCAGAATGAAAATATACTGTAATAACCTACATTCTAAACAAACACAGATATGAATTTTTAACTGCATAGTTTTAACTGCATAGTTTTAACTGCGTAGTTTATGATTTTTGTTCCACAACACAAAATACACTACCATCCAGATTCATCATAAACTTTGCTCACATGTGTCTATAGCTCTTTTCAAGTTTACCGAAGATTTCTTTCCTGTATGTGCTTTTCTTGATTCTGATCTAGAATCTCTGATATGATCAGTTACATTTTTGGTCATCAGTGATTGATCCAATATCCTGACCTAAAAGCTGTGTTTACATGCAGCCTGATACTCCATTTATTATGTGACAGATAGCTTAATCACCATAGAATACATCCATGTATGCACTTCATCTAGAATAGACTAGTGCAATATAGGCCATTGTGGATCTGATTTGTATCCGATTGAATGATGTGGGTAATCCTTTAAATACTCGTTTAAATACAAGAATAAGGACAATGTTCACATATGTATTTACTTACTTTCTCAGTCAGAATATTGAAGTACATTCTGGTTGAAGACACAGCATAAGAGCCTGGCTTGTACAAAGCAACAGCAACGC
Source organism: Acestrorhynchus altus (assembly GCA_034509495.1). Classification (NCBI taxonomy): domain Eukaryota; kingdom Metazoa; phylum Chordata; class Actinopteri; order Characiformes; family Acestrorhynchidae; genus Acestrorhynchus; species Acestrorhynchus altus. Next base: position 27,172,187 of record CM067511.1, on the reverse strand, counting down.
AGTTGCTCGACACATGCATATCATTTTGTATTGGATGATTTGTAGAGTGCATGCAAGCATTTTCGACATATAAACATCCTTCTCAATCTATCGTTGAAATGAATTCAATCAAATTGGAGGAAATATTTGCATGTAAACATACCCAAAATAAAGCCATATTTCTATCCAAGTACACCCTAACACACAAAATACCCTATGCTGAGCACAGAGGAGAAGATTAAATGTAACCTTTATATTTAGGCAAAACTAACTTCACATAATGGCTTTGTGTTACATTCTTTCCATAGCAGGCCTACATTTTCAGATATCTTTAAAAATGAAATTAGTCAATATGTATTTTCTTCTTTGATATTATTGTTCCCTGAAGGACTTAGCAGGAGCCATTTATTAAAAGTAGAGCTCACAGACATTAAGGGTGCACCACATGGCCCCACCTACCAGCAAATAGTGATATAGCTTAAATATGGACCATCTATTAGACTGGGAGTGGTGGTTTGAGAGCATGGCTGGATTATTCTGGATGGTGGACCACTCTCAAACTAGCAGAGAAATGACTTGTTTATAAACCCTGGTGGGTTGGTATCAGGACCACCCTGCCACTATCAAGCCATGGTACCAAGGGGCAGAGAGCATGCAGAGAGATGAACTGCAGTCTGTAGTTTACTTATATCTTTAGAGTGGACCTCTAAAATCAAATGGCCATTGGGTGAAAGCACAAAGGTGTTTCTAATGAAGTGGCCAGTGAGGGGAGGTAGGAGTTTCCAATAATTATTTTATGTATGTGGCATATGTAAAGATAAAGCATGACCACAAAGAGACTGCAGTCTGAATGTGTCTACAAAACACAGCTCTATTTCAGCTCAATCTGTCACTGCATTTTACACTAAAGTGCTGACCCCCCACCAGCCGTGTCTAATTGGACAAACGAGCCCAGCAGGGGAGGGGTCAGTGAAGGGCGGGAGGTTTGATATACGGGACGCTGACCTGAAGTATGGCCCTAAAGAGCTTAACGCTTCAAATCACACTCCATGGCTCTGGCTCTGGGCTACACTCTGAAAGTTCTTCTTATAAGTAAATGTTTTTGATGACTGGCATGTAAATGGGCAAACAGAATTGTTAGTCGGAATGTCCATGTTATGACCTTTCCTACAAGGATAGACCACAGTTTGTTTCATATTGTTTTCATTATAAAAACCAAAATAGCAAAAAAGGAAAGTGCTGATGCAAATGTCAGATTGCAATGCTATTCGGAAGGAAGATAAAGGTTACCGTGAACAATAGATGATAAAAAATTAGAATGAAATGGGCAACATTTTTTGGGCTGAACATACAGATGTAGGGTCTTCATTAGGGCACCATGATTGATAAAGCAACATGCCAGACATCTCGGCATTGAGTTGTAGAGGTTCCTAATGGTGCCCTGTAATGATCCATCCCAAAGAGCCTTTGGCAATGTTAATGATGTGTTAAGGGCATAATGGTCTATGTGCACGTAGTCCTGTGTCGTACAGCCATCTGCCAGTGGTGCTGGCACTAACAAGACGACTCATGTTAGGCATGGCTGCTTGCTGAGCATCCACAATTGTGGCTATTGGGTCACTCTACACATATTGTACAATCTGTCAATTCTCCCTCTCCATGGCTTGTGTACATATGGTGTGCAATACTTTGATAAGATCATCCGTCTTCCCTGCAATGCGACCCCTCTCTTCCAACTGCTTAAACTGCTATCAAACTCTGCTCTGAGACACACTTTGCTTTGTGTACCCTCACAAGGGCACAAGCCAAAATGGAAAGTATGTGCAATGAACCAACCTTATATAGTCAGTCAGATACAACAAAAAGGCCCGTCCTTGCTCACGTCACATGCATAGCCATAGCCAAGCATGAAACTTTCTTTTCATGTCTCACAATCAAACCTAGCAACCAACTTTCATTCTGTTGGTTCAATCCTCCTGTGTGCTACTATTGTACTTTAGCACCTAATGTAATTTAGGTTCATTTTCTTTAGAACTGTAAAGAGTGAGTGGTTTCCTACACAAACCTATGTGTTGTTATTATTACAGTCTTACTATATTATTACATATTATGAGTATTGGCTGTATGTGCATTCCATCACATTTCCTTTATTTTGCCTTTAATACATATCTGTATTTATACTTTAATTATTGAGTCTCTCTGAGGTTAAAAAATGCCTACTGGTGTGTGTGTGTGTGTGTGTGTGTGTGTGTGTGTGTGTGTGTGTGTGTGTGTGTGTGTGTGTGGGTGGGTGTGTGTAGGAAGTTGGGGTAGTTGATTAAGCAGTGGCTGACATCCCCCTTTGGGGCTATAGACAGCGAAAGGTCCTTCTGATTACAGCTAATGACCCAGTGGGCTATCATAACACACACATACACACACACACACACACACACACACACACACACACACACACACAAACACACACACACACACACACAGTTGGTTGGTTGGTCAGAGCATGCTGTCAGGCCACCCCTGCACTTCCTATGGGTCTCCATTCATTTCCTCATACATGCAATGAGCGATGAGAGCTGTAATACAGAAGGTGTGTGTGTGTGTGTGTGTGTGTGTGTGTGTGTGTGTGTGTGTGTGTGTGTGTGTGTGTGTGTGTGTGTGTATGTGAATCCATAGGTGTATGTCTGTGTTTGTATGTGTGTGTAATAAGATTTATGATATTACAAATGTCAGAAATAATTATACAGGGAATCTCTCTCTCTCTCTCTCTCTCTCTCTCTCTCTCTCTCTCTCTCTCTCTCTGTCCTTCTCTATCTCCATCTTTCAGGGAATGCAGCCAAAGCAAAGGAAGTGACATCTTCGGCCTCCGCTGACCGGGTCACTGGCCGAGGTGAACATGGCTTAAGCTTCAGTTTGGAGTGCTGAAGCCTTCCAGCTATAAATATCTGGAAAAGTGTCCCAAAGCTGTGGATACTAGGCCATCAGATCAACCAATCAGAGCACAGAAGAACTGGGGAAGTCCAGTTAGTAACAGTTGCTATCGCAACAGTTTGAGTCTTCCAGGCTTTAAGCAGGTTTGTGATTATTTTCAAGAACAGATCAGTGAAATAGTGTTACACTGTAGGGGCATAACTTTACACCATGGTTTCAACCTCACAGTTTGGTACATCAGAAAAAAACACCCAAACACTGCCCAAATACCCAAATTCACAAGGTTGGGTTTCTTTTAATTGATTTTGTACCAACAGTGATGCAAGTTATTTTATACTATATATTGTTGTATAGACACATCAAGGTAATCAGAACAGCCTGTAGTGTCTGAACATCAGCATCCTGTGTTTCCACACACATACCCTATAACTGTCCAACAATGCCCACACACCATCGTACGTAAACACGAGAAGGCTGCAATCTTCAAATGAATTGCTTGATGCTGGTCTTCAGTTGTTTTTTCCTGTAAAAAAAGAACAGGGAGTGTTACAGAAATACAAAGAGACATTATTGAGAAACGGACTGTTTTCATAGTATTATTCACATATTTACTACAATTAACATAATACCATGTGAATTCAAAGTTACTAACATTTTACAGCTGAAGTTTTCATCAGCTGCATTATCATGTATATGACTGTGATTTCCATGCCATGATATAAATCTCTTAATGTCTTCCTCTTCTGTATCCCTCTCACTCCTCAATATTCTTTCTCCCTCACTCCTTAATCTTCTCTCTCTCACACACACTTCTTATTCTTTTCTCTCCTTATTTCTTGTGATGATATAGATGACAGATGAAGTCTTATTTATAATTTCTCTCTCTATCTGTCTCTCTCACACTCACACACACACACACACACACACACACACACACACACACACACACACACACACACACGTGCACTTTAGCACACTCCCTCATATCAGGTGTGTGTGGAATGTTTAGGAGTGACCCGGATCCTCTGGTGTTTCTCATCTGCAGCTCACCCTGAACTGCTGTGCAGCTGGATGTGCGGACGCAGGGACAGATGGATGCAGTGTTTCTGTGCTGTTAGCTGTGGTCTCTGGGGTTGTAAGCCTCATTTGCTCGCTCAATGAAGGCTGTCTCCTGGCCTGGGCTTTACTGAGGAGCTAAACATACAGCTAAACACTCACTTACTTCAGAGAGAGGGAGAGAGAGAGAGAGAGAGAGAGAGAGAAAATAAAAATAGAAAACAAACAGAAAAGAGGGAGCAAAAAGTGGAAGAAAGAATGGTAAGCAACTGAGGGTAATAGAAATGGAGGTGGGAAAGTTAAAGAGAGACAGAGGGGTATGAATGAGGGAAACAGGGATAGTAAGAGAATGCAAAATGAGATAAAACTAGAGAGGAAAAAGAAAAAAGAATGTGAAATAGAGCAAAACAGTGATGGTAAAGAGAGCAAGAGAATGAAAGAGAGAGTGTGAGCGAGAGCAACCAAGAAAGAGTGAGAAAGGGATGGAAAAGATGAAGAGTGTAAGAGAGTAAGCAAGAGAGTAAGTGTTTAGAGTAAGCAAGAATGAGAGAGAAAGCGTGAGTGAGAGCTTAGATAAGTATAATAAGGAAAGAAAGAGTGTGAATGAGGTGAAAGGAAAGAGAGAGGGAGTGTTAGATCAAGAAAAAGAGACTGAAAGAACGTGACAAACAAATAAGTAAATAACCTGAGGTCTCTGAAAGTCTGTGACCTTACAGATTAAAAGACTTGAACAGACTCTCTCTCTCTCTCTCTCTCTCTCTCTCTCTCTCTCTCTCTCTCTCTCTCTTTCTCTCACCCACCCTCCCTCTCTTTCTGATCTGAGTTGGCAATTGCTCTTTTGCCACAGCATTGCGTCCCATGCCCCCCACCCCTCTAATCCACTGTCCCCAAAAATCAATGGCCTTCTGGCCCTGCTGAACTTCACACCATCTGCTGTGGCCCTGACACATATAATTCTCCCTTCTCCCTTGTACCACACACAGACACACACACACACACACACACACACACACACACACACACACACACACTGAAAACACTACAGCATGGCAGTCTGGAAGAATAGCGTGGCTGTTAGAGAAAAACATTCAGCAGATCTTCAGCTGCTCGTCTTAATGACAGACCACAGTCAAGTGACCAATCAGAGCCCATGTGTGAAGCTATGGTATGATACTGGGAAAATGTATGTGCATGAGAGTGACATGGTGAGTAATACAGTGAGTGTCGACCATGAAATATTGGGTAAACATATGCACACAAACACGTCAAGGCCTGGTAGTCTATTTTAGTCCTTGCTGTGTGCATGTGTTATGTTATCACAGTCAGAATATATGATATTTTTTATTATAAACAGAGGTACAGAAATGGCCCACATCTAGAACCTCACATTCACATTATTTTTTGTGGTTAACTATAAATAAACCCTAAAAATGTCCTTTGAAGTTAGTTTTCTGCTGGTTGATTTATTCAGAAGTCATCTGTGAGTGCTTTTCAAGGTGCTGAAGGTATCTGTTTAAAATCTGTTGAAAAGCTGTATTTACGTTCACATATTCTATTATACATCCAGACATCTCATGTCTCCCATGACTCACAGGAATCTCTCACATATTGATGACAGCTCCCTGAAACCCACAAATCGCAAACAATATCCCAGAATTTGAAACAGAGTAAGTGAATGCGAGAGAGACATACAGAGAGCACCCTGACTGCTCTCTTTCTGTGTTCAGCAGACAATCAGTTTTCTCTATGTGCAGGATTTACACTCTCTTTCTGTGTCCATTAGTTCATTTCAGTTCAGGTAGATAAAGCTATGAAAGTTATAATAGAATGCAAAACCACTCACTTACTTGAATAATATAATGCAATGTAACATTTTAATGTTAAATAAATTCATATTTTAATGTCATATATTTGCATTTGCTCAACTTGCTCAACAGTTTGTTGTCACATCACACGTGCTGAAGGCCTGATATCATGGTGTGTGGTGTGCAATTGTTTATAATTCAACCATGTTTTGAAGACACATATACTATGAAATGGCCAGTCGCATTGCCAGACCTTGATCGAAAATATGTGGAATGCTGTGAAAATATTCAAGCAATACACACACACACACACACACACACACACACACACACACACACCTTCTGGAATGGTGGAGTCCACCAAGTTTTTTGTAGCAATACTTGTATAATGTTTTAAATTCCCTAAACCTTTCATAATTTGAAATATTTTTCAGTGCTATTTGGACACAGGACATCTGTACCATTTATGACTAGTTTACCCAGAAAAATAAGTAACTAACTTGGTGTAAGTTGCCAGGAAGAGAGTAGATTCTTTATTTACTGTGCTATTACACATCACCAACACACTGAAAATGTCCAACATGCAATACATTCTGCTTCTCACAAGTAATGTGATTTAATCCCTAATTTCAGGATAATTTCATTTTCCCTAATCATCAGCCACAGCTGTCTTAAGTGAATGTGTGTCATCTGTTTGAGAATTTACAGACAATCCTTGGTTTAGACATGGTTTAATGTTCATGTCATTTAAGCAAGTGATCTGGCTTGGAAAACACACATATATATGTATATATATATGTTTGCAAAATAGGAACATATTTTATCAGACCATGGTAAAATTTACAAAATATGTAAATTCTGTTGATATGTACAGCTCAATTAAAGACAAATTAAAAGTATATCAAACTATGAAAATATTCCACAAAATTAATCTAGAGTTCCAAAGGTTAAATATAGCACCCATTGCATTGGTACAAGCCACACACAAAAAATGTGCTTTATAGTATTGATGTAATTTGACCAGGGTGCCCATACTTTTGAAATAACAATGTGGTTATAACTACGGGGTATTTTATAGTAAGCTATAGGCACCGGAATCCATCCATGTAATTATTGCACCAGTTCTAAGCACATTACCACACCCCCTCATGTCAAACTAATCCAGTCTGAATAATGCTATAGCCTTTAATATGTTCACACTTTATACCCCAAGCTTTTGCAATAGAAGTCACATTCCAATACAGCAGTATTTAGTATATATATATATATATATATATATATATATATATATATATATATATATATATATATATATATATATATATATATATAGAGAGAGAGAGAGAGAGAGAGAGAAGAGAGAGAGAGAGAGAGAGAGAGAGAGAGAGAGAGAGACAGACAGACAGACAGACAGACAGACAGATAGGCTGAACTTTTGGGGTGAGGGTTAGTAAGCAGCCTCCTCTCGATCCCCAAGCCCTGCTTTGAAAAGCAAACTCGAGGCGGCGAGTGTTTACGTTGGCTGGGCCTGGGGCAGATCGATGATCTGTAAAGTGGATTTGTTATTGCCTTGTTTGCCTTGGCAGCCCTTGAGAGTGGCCCGCTGATTGCCGCCCCAGATGTCTACAGTATGCACACACACACACACACACACACACACACACACACACACACACACACACACACACACACACACACACACACACATTTTCACTCACATCAGGGCCACTGGCCACATGCTTTTTTTTCTATGACATTTCCATTTTTTGCTCAAGGAACAGCTCATGGCATGACCAGTGCATTCTTAAAGTGATGGAGAAAAATTCATCATTATACCCTCATCCCAAATGTGGCTGATCAGTCAAAACATGTTTGATGTCAGAAGTTTTCTATATCAGTTTTTCTATATCAGTTCTCACCCATAAACAACATACCCACACTATTGGCTGTAGTTCCTTAGTATTTTACTCCTTTTCGTGTTTTATGTCTGTGCTATCCGGTGTCAGCCAGAGGAGGGTGAGTTCCCTTTTGAGCCTTGATTCCTCTCAAGGTTTCTTCCTCCAAACTTGAGGGACTTTTTCCTTGCCACTGCCATCCGCTGGCTTGCTCGGTTGAGGCTTGGATCCAGATTTCTGTAAAGTTGCTTTGTGACAATGCCTTAGTTGTAAAAAGAGCTATATAAATTTGATTGACTGATAGTATAATATAAAGACTAATATAAAGATCTTGCTGAATATTGAAACTGTCCCTTATTTTGGTTGATATTTGACCAATCCTCTTGGCAGATCAATTAAATGTGTTGTTTTCCTGGCACTTACCCAACATTTAAGCACAGTAAACCTATTTTTGTTGGGACTGAGCCCTTTGGGATGGCCATTGCAAAAGTTACCCAACTTATCCATTCACGCATTTGATGCATGTTTGTGGTCACATGTTTGATGGTATCATTATTCACTATTCTGTCCAACAGCTTCAGAATACGTTGCTACCACCAGCATGCTTAACAGTAGGGATAGTGTTCTTGGCTTTGAAAGCCTCATCTTTGAATTCATTTGACTTTGGACATTCTTCCAAAGTGATGTTTCTTGGTCCATGTGCTTCAGCTGCAAACATGAAGGTTCTTATTAGGGAGCTTCTTCTTTAAACAGCAGCCTCTCACTCTATGGTGATGTAAAACCTGTTTGACTATTGGCAGTGACAATGGCTTTCAGTTCATGGCAGGCCTGTGACCTTGGTTCTTGAGTGGTTTATGACCATCCAAACCAACGTCCTAGTTATGTCTGTCCATGAATGTATAATATTGAATGTTTTGGTTTCAGAAAGCCTTCAAAAATTCCAACTTGTGCACCTAATTCTTGTTTTTGTCTGCCTCAGATAAAACAGTTACATTGTGTATGATGAGATGGTTGTTTTGAACTTGATAGACTTGTTAAACATGATAAAAAGCAACAGATAATCAATGTAAAAATCACTTCTTCTTTATCATGTCATTTAAAGCAACAGTACATTATTGACAAAAGCAGTTACTGTAAAACTGAGGGACACACAAATCATAACATTTTTACAAAAAATAGTGTTTCTATTTTGAATAAATATAGATTATGTAAACACATATAATCCTGGAAATAATTAATGTTAATTTTTTATGTGGTGGCAAATGTCAAGTTGGAAGCACATCTGCATAATACACATAGTACCCTTGCAATAACTATATGAAAACATAAACAGGATATAAAAGTAATATTTGGGAATGTGATATATACTAGTGCATCACAGCAGGGTTTTGATCATTTCATTTAAAAAACTGTCATGTATTTTATATTCATTATTTTTAAAGTCATACATTTCAAGCTTTTTTGTTTAGTTAAGTTAATACTGTTATTAGTAATCTACTCAAATCAAGTATTTTGAGATTCTGGATTTCTGGTTTAAGCTATAAGCCATAGTGACCAACAGTAAAACAAAAAGGCTTGAAATGTCTAATTTATTTATTCCATATAAGCAAAAAACATATTACTAGTATGTGTGGTAGCGAGAGGAAGAGAGAACATTCAACCAGATTTGAAAGCCACCCAATCCTTGTTGTTCCTCCATGGCCTGCAGTCATAAGCCTCAACATGGAGCTCCATCATGAAGCCCATAGCCTCTGCCTGTGTGGCCAAATAAAAATGACCTCCTGACACTTTTATGGCAAGACACATTTGTGAGGATTTATAGTAGTTGTTTTCTCTCCATCTAAAGTGAGTCTATCCAGGGCTAAGGGCTTATTGCCTCTGTCAACACACATTAAATGTTTATGCAGTTTGTCTCACACACTTGTCCTTTTATTTGAAACCCTTCGACTTGTAGCCTCTGAGCTAGTGTGTGTCTGACACAACAACTGTGACAGTGCGAGACATATTAATCCTTTTTAAGTCAGATGCCTATGTAAGTACTTTCAGAATAGAATCAATCCATTTTATACTGATGTATGGGTCAAACCTCTGAGCAGTAAAAAGCAGAGCTATCACAGTAATAGCACTGATGCTTGCATAGTTGACGGTCAGGCACAATTCTGAAAGTGGCAAAAACTAAAGATACAACTGAAACCTGTTTATGTCAGCATTCCAAAAAAATTCATTTGTTGTTTGCTCTGAAAATCAGAAAAAATCAAGTCCACAATTGATGGCCCAAGATTTCATCATTCTTCCATAGTGGTCATATTACATGTTTCCAACTCTTTGTTGGGCTGAAGCTCTTAAAGCTCACACAGCCTCCATTTTTCCTTTTTTTATTTGGCAAATCTCATACAACAGTTTGATGTTTTTACGGCAGTAATTGAGGTTAAGTACTTTTATCAAAAGGTTGCAGTGTGGGACTTGAACCCATAACCTTACCTTTACGAGCACTGATCAAAGACAGACCAGTGACATGGAAATGTTATACATTGTTCATGCTGTATCAGTGTACTTTAGGTCATAAGTGTCCAGCCGTAGACTTCAAAATAAGTGTTTGGGCATGTTGCGTGATTTTACTGTAGTTGATGGTTTTGTTGATCTTGATTTCTTGATTTCATTTCACTTCTATAATGTATTAAAACCATTTTCTACTTATTTTATTGAAAGTTTACATAACATGGTGCCTTTTTATTTATCTACAAATCCAAACATACTCTTTAGTGAAACTATGATTATGATTATTGATAGTGTTAGGATTAGGATTAGAACCTGGTTTAAGGTTATGATTATGTGCAGGTTAAATATAGAGCCAGGTTTTTGTTATGCAGTGAGGTTGAGGACAACATTAAGAAATCAGGCATAGTTATGCAAGTTGTAAATATACCTCCTTCAACAAAGCCACAGTAGTTGATAGAGTAGGAACTCCCTTCTGTTGATCTTGATGATTCTGATATCTTGAAGATGAGAAGAATGCCTCAGTAAATACAAGCAGTTGCACATCAGAAGGAAACCAGAGAGGTAACTTTACTGTTGAGAGGCCAAATATAAATTAAACCAGTATTCATATTAATATCAATACTAATAACATGTATATGCATTATAATGCATCCATAATATCTTATAATGAGTGTAATAATCCTAATCCATAATTACTCATAAATATTTACAGTGACAACTCTTTCAAAACACAAATTTGAAACACGGGTTTCATAATGCATTATAATATCTGTTCATAAGAACATCATACAGATCATAATCTGGTCCTGCTTTCACCCACATACTGACCAATGGCACCTGGTTACAAAGAAAACTATCAGGAGATGGTCACCAGAGGCAGAGGAGGCTCTGCAGGTCTGTGAGGTATTTTATGAATCAGCTGGTGAGGACATTGACAAGATGACACACTGCATCACTACTTCAAATTCAACAAGCACAGTTGCTCCAGTAATGGCATGCATTGTTTTCCCAACAACAAACCTTGGATCAACAATGACCTGAAGGAGCTGTTAAACAAGAAAAAAAGTGTAGAAAGAAGTGTAAAGAAGGAGCTTAAGGTGAGAATGGGAGGAGGCCTACAGAAGGAAGCTGGAGGCAAAACTTCAGAACAACAGTGCTAAGGAGGTCTGGGCTGGCATGAGGAAACGAACTGGTATTAATGATAAACCACAACCTTTGGGGGACTGTTTAGACGCTGCCAACTAGCTGAATGTCTTTTTTAACAGGTTCAGCGCATCACCACCTACCTCCAACAGCTGTAGCCTTACCCCCACACCACCTATGCTGTCTTATCTATCTATCTATCTATCTATCTATCTATCTATCTATCTATCTATCTATCTATCTATCTATCTATCTATCTATCTATCTGTCTGTCTGTCTGTCTGTCTGTCTGTCTGTCTTCTCTATCTATCTATCTATCTATCTATCTATCTATCTATCTATCTATCTATCTGTACATTATACTATTGTGTATACATTATTGCAGGTTATAATGAATTGTAACAGACAGCTTTGATTTCTCAAATTATAAAAATCTATAAAACTTAATAAAGCACGATGTGAGGTCATCACTGGCTTTAGGGGAAATTAGCTTGCCTAGTAACTTCTAACACATAAAGTATACCATTATAACATTAGTATGTACAATGTTCTCATAAACAGATAATATAATACATTATTAAAACTTGTACTTTGACCAAATTACTGCACTTAAGAGCAGGCTTCATTCACCCACATATGCAGGCACCTACACTCATCTCCAGTAGTAGAGCAAGAGTTATTTGGGATCCACGCTGGTAGTCTCTTTTCTGTTTAGATTAAGGTGAGAAAGCAGACAGGCCAGCCGAGCAGAGCACACACTGAGCCCTGCAAGGCATCTAACACCTCTTCTGTCAGTGTAAGTATGTGTCTCAGTGGTGCACACACTGGCATAGACACACATACACACAAGCTTCTAATGACTTCAAATAGACTAGATAACTCAGAACAGCACACACTCCCCCTCCTTCTGCTAATGAAAGAATGTACATTTTCCCCTTTCTCCAAATATAGTGTCTATAAGAGTGAGATAAAGCAAACCACATACCAAAACAGTAGCCTGAATATTGTCTATACGTTTCTCCACACGTGCTTATTAGCTCATACTGTAAGAAATCATTTAAGCAAGTCTTTTGAGATAAAATTAGATTCCTAACTTATTAGCTACATTAGTCTTGTATATCCAGCCAGATATGAAACAAGTCCTATCATTTTGAATCTATTTGTGATGTAGTCAAATTGAACATTGTCCAATTATACACGTTTGAAGCTTGGGTTTATGAATCAAACAACACTCATAATTCATTCATACATCACCAATCTCTCAGAATAAAAATAAAAAAAGATAACTTTGTTACTGTAATTTTAAAGATTGTCACACTAAACATAATGCAAAGAAACAACATGAAAATGTGAAATACTGGGGCATAAAATAGCTATACACATTGGATTTCATTCCCAATAGTTGAATGATTTTATCTGATCTGTTAACCACATGGAAGCAAATGCTAGTCACCTCTGTCAGTAACAAATGTGTGTCGACCTAAATTGTGTCTAAGCACCGCTAAAATCTGAGTCCATATTTTGCTGTTTTCTATGAATGATCCTGCTGTTCAACAAAAAGAGCTGATCAGCTTACTGTTACGCTCCAACTGTGGCATTAGAAGGGAAACCCAAACAATGTTGAAATCATGCTTTCTGTACATTAATGAGCCAGTGATTTAAAATGTATATTTGAGACTGTACCTCACCTTCAGTTTTGTTGTTAGATAATGAGACATTGAACTTTCTCTTGTCCTGTGTATGCTGAGCCAGTCCGCTATGGATATTCAATTGTTTTTCCAGAGAAAAGAGCCAGGTTTAGGTGATGTGAAATGATGTGATTTCATTGCCCACAGTAGGGCATCCAGATGCCCTGAAAAATCCAGAACATTTTTGAGATTTTAGTCTTTGAATCCCAAAATCATTTTTATTTTCTCCAAAACAATAACTGATATTGCTGATAATAACAGATTTAAGCTCTTTTTGGAGCTCCATGTTTCTTAAAAACTTCTGTTTGCTAAGATACAGTGGATCACTTAACTTGACTGTAGCCATGCCAATACCTGAAACAATGTGATTGGTGGAGAGAGAGATTGTGAATGTTCTCAAAAATGTACTACAAAAAAAACATACACAAAACAGATGTATATAAATGATTTCTTATGATTAATTGTCCTGTACTGTACTCCATTATACTTTAAAGAAATATGGAAACAAACACTGAAAAATAAAAAAGCAAAGCTGCCCTATGCTAAACAGCACACTGTATGTAAATGTATTGAATTTATTGTCCTAAAAACTTTCCATTATATGACCAATGAAAAGGCTGCTTTTCATTCACTTCACCTTCAAGGTCTGTGCTCATGCACAATTGCTGCTCACACTTGTTGCATACCGTGCCCAAATCCAACCGAACTTGAGCATGGTTCAGAATGATCCCATTAGTCAAACTGGGCTGTGGTGGGGAACTGTGCCCAAGTGTGGTACAGATTATCTTGTGTGAGTACACCTTACATAGATAATGTGAATGGGAGGCTAAGCCATGGTGAGCAAATATATGTAAATGTTTTGGTATGTTGGTGTATGTGACATCATAAAGATTGTTTGGACTTTCCGAGTGAATATGGTTACCAAGTTACATCAGTATTCCATGATCTAGACCCTTTAAAGCAATGCAACATAGGGTTCATGCTGTTATCTATGAGCAGGCAGAAGTGGGATGGGGCTCCAGATCTAATCAATCATATCACTTTCCCCTGCAGAGGCCGCACCATGGCAGCCTTCAGCATGCTGAGAGATAATCCACTGTGACAGGAGTGGGAGAGTGCACAGACGTGCATGTATTTGTGCATGTGAGAGAGAGAAAGAAAGAGGGAGAGAAACAGAGGGAGAGAGATAGTTCCACATAGCTCTGCTGATGGCCAGAGGATCCTTGACCTTTCTTGTTTCCCCCCCTTTATTTCTGTACCATTGCTGCAGTGTATTGACTGGTATACAGCATGCAACATGTCCCCACTCATTTACTGGAGACCACCACTGCCAAACATTTCTGTGACCACACAGTTGTGGCACCATTAAACCACTGTACCTTTCAATTTCATTTTCAGCAATTATATTTCAATGAAGAGTGTAGTTAAAGTGGGCTGGTCTTTTCTTTTTTTTTTCTTAGCACACATAAAAACCCCAAGCATTTTATTAAGAAAATCCCGTCACATGCTAATTATCTACCCATCATGTGGCAGCGGTGCAGTGCATAACATCAGGCAGATATGGGCCAGCAACTTCAGGTAATAATAATCCCTCAGCAATACATGTCAGACCTGAGGCAGATGTGTTACTACAGCAGAAGGCCATGTCGAGTTACGAAAACGAGATGTCACGGCTAAATAATACACACATTTTAAATGAGTGCAGATTTTTAGGTGTTTTGTTCAGAGTGGTTTACATGGAGATACTTTCCTGAAGATGTAAAAAAACTTGAGAATTCATCACTTAAAATGTCATCTTTCGTCCTCTTTGGCACTGGCTGCAGGCACGCTATTAATGGTAGAAGCAGCTGTTGCAGGGGACGTGACTTTTCACATTTTAGATTTATTTTGTGTTCGACAAGGTATTTGCTCAGGAACCCTACGCCAATTTATGATGAGATTTTTTAGTGGTTTTCCAAGTTGGATTACTTGCTGATAATCTCACAACATTGATATGTGTATCATGTCTGTAGGTGACTACCAACCTGAGATATGAAGCCTAGAAAATGGCAAGTAACTGTCCACAAAGTGCAGATCTTGGGTCCTAAGTGTTAAAGGCAGAGTACTAAAACAGCTTTAATGGATCAAGAGAGGTCAGAAATTGCCATGTATTAACGAATTATGGATGTTTTCGCTGCATCAAAATGCACAAACCACAGAAATACAAGAAAAATGCAGGACAAGTGACCACTGATAGTGTAATACTCTAAAACTGATACAGTATATGGAGAAAAGTAATGGGATATGTGTGCATTCATTGTTTCTTCTGACATCAAGGGTATTTAAAAAGGGCTAATCCTTTCTGTATCTGTCTTCTACTAGATTTCAGAGAATTGCTGTGAGGATTTGATTGCATTTATCAATTTATAATATTAGTAAAGTCAAAATGTTAGGGGATTACCACACCACCACATCCTCAACTCATCCCAAGTGTTGGATGGAGCACCATCATTCCAGAGAACACGGCTCAATGCTAGGGGACTTTATACCCATCCAGCCAATGCTAGGCATTAAGCGTGTTGCTAAATGTTTCACGTATATCTGGTCCAGAGTTTCTATTCTATCTGCAGTGCTTGAAGTAGCTGAATGCATCATTAGAACAAGTGTCCATAAACATTTGTACATTTATTGTATATATTGTCACATGCACTGAAATCAACCCATTTTCAACACACACACCACACAAATAGAAATGAAATCATGCTCTGCAAGCTTAATGCCCTTTGATTCCCCTCACATTGCTGTGTGCATGCGGTTGTCTGAGTAAATGTGTGTGGCAGTGCTTTGCGTCTGCCTTAAAGTGACAGTAAGCAACTCTCTGATCAGTTACACGTGCACATATGTACAGAAATACACCTTCACCCATATGCAGGCACCGTAAGACTGGAACAGTAGCTGCTTTTGAAATTGCAAACATCTACTATAGTCTGTTTACATAATTAGGTAAGGATGTCAGAAACCATATAATTCATTAGAAAATAAACAAAAAGTGCCAAAATGCACAAAATATCTCTTTACAATGAGAAGAATGCAAAGAGTAGATATAAATTTATCCTGTATAACTTAAAGTCTATTTTCATGTGCTATAACAAGCCACTTGTTAGTAATCCTCCTAAAGTCAGGGTGAAGGCCAGTATGGAGTCACATAAAGCCAGCAAATTGCTTATTTTCACACTGCGACTAGCGCAATGTCATTGGACAACTGAACATGCTTGGAGGAGAACACTAACTGCAAGTTCTGTTTTTTCAGCCATCTGCACTCACTATCATGCTCAGTGATGGGGAGAGGAATGGTCATTCTTAGAGCGAGTGGGGAAGTTCATACCTACATTCTCCCATTGAGAACAGCACAGCTCTGCCATTTGGAAGCCCACAAAAGCAGAACTCTTACCTAAGAACATTATGTAATTAATATGATATCAATAACTATTTAATCAGTGAAAAAATGACTATTTTGGATTCTTTGGTATTCATTCAATTATAAATATATTATATTATAAATCAATAAGACATAAACATGAAAAGTTCTAGAAACCTTAATTTCATTTTTAAAGAAAAAATATGGGATTTGGGTTATACCTCATGACCAATTAATACATCTAAATGCAGTAATACAAAAAAATGTAAGTAGCAGTAATGTAATGACTTTCATTGTGATATTTATTTGTTTGTTTGTTTATTTATTTATTTATTTATTTATTTATTTATTTATTTATTTTTGTCAAAAACATGACATTTTTTTCTGAATAGTGTATATTATAATGTATATCTAGACATTTTGATTGAATACTAAATATATTCCCAATACTTCTTAGTATATTCACAGTAATCTTAAAGATTCAAATATACTGAAGCTGAAACAAAGTACATTCTTTAAAGTACAGAATTAGTTTTTTAAAAAAGTACAAATATCAAAAATAGTATCGGTTTAGTGCATTAATTTTGAGTGCATAGAAGTATGCTAAATATACTTAAAGTATGAAGAAGTAATGATTTAGTATTGCTAAATATTTCACCACTTTACTTTGAGGTCCACAGACATGAAGATGTAATGATTTAGTAATGCTTAACATTCTTGTTCTATGAAGTGTTGACTGACCATTTTATTTTTACCACAATTTACCTGATGACTACCATGAAGACCTGAATGATCACAACTGATGATATTTGTACCTTAATTACTACATGAACTAATTTATTACTCCTGCATTAAGGCATGGATGAGACATGTTTACGTTATGCATATGCATGATAAACATGATGTATTATGTGTATGAATTAATGATTACTAAATAATGCATGAATGAATGTTGTTTCATATACCCTTACTGTAAAGTGTTTCCCTAAGTATATTTAGTGTATTTTTTTCATCTGGCATAGTCTGTCCTTTATATCCTTTATTTCTAACAATAATAACAGCACAATGTAACTGTTAAAAAAAATTGTAGCCTTTTTGGCTCCTGTAGTCTCCTGAATGAGCTGCTGTGTTTAGCTCTAAATGTTTTTCAGTGGGTTGGGTTTATGTCAGTTTAAGTGGCGTAAATTCAATGAGTCAAGACTGTTATGTAACACTTTTGGGGTTTCGAGCATTGTCCTGATTTACAGCCCTGTTTCAGTTATGCAGAATGTTCCTCTCAATTGATAACAGTGGGGGTGTTTCCCCCATTTTACCCTATATGATGGAGATGTAGTTCAGGATCAGGTTCAGGCTGTAAACATGGACAGCATACAGTGGTCTTGCAAGACTTCAAGTAAGCCAGTCACAAACATGTGCTAGTGAATAGCAGGCTTCAGCTGTTGTGGTGAAATCGATGTCTAGTTATATTCTGTTGTGTTGACAGAATATAAACAGCCAAAGTCATAGTGCATAGGCATAGTGGCGCAGAGATAAACGAAGTCAGTCATTAATCATGCAGCAGCTGTATGAACTAGGTGCTAGTGTAACAAATGTAACCATCAGTGAGAGCTTGAATGATAAACGAACCGAGTGTCACTTGCTTTCCTTTAATGCATTTCCCCCCCGGTGTCCATTAAATGATGTGTTTAGAGCCTGAAATGTGTATACAAATGGAGACTCTGTCCCATGCAACACACACACACACACACACACACACACACACACACACACACACACCACATGTGTACCTCCTCCTTCCTCTTTCCTGTTTAAGACTGCACACCAAAAGTGATCAATAAATCATGGTTATTTGTTGTCAGATGGAATGGGACAGATCTATTTCTAATGAACGTGGGCTAGCTAGCCTAGATGAGTGAGGTGCTAGGTCTGCCAGTATGGCTGGAGAGCACATTAACAGCTCAGCATAAACACTCCATTGCTTCGTTAACATTTGGTATAACACTGCTAGCTCCAAGAGCCATTAGTGCCTGCCAAAGTAAGATGAAGAGAGATTATGCTACACTTTACACCGGCTATTATTAATGTGGCTGGGTAGCATTGTGTTTACATGCGTCCAGACCACCCCATTCATAAAGGCGAGTCCAGAAAGATGGAGGCAGAGGGGAGCCGTGGACGATTCATTCATTGAAATCCTTTGGTAGGAGGGTGCTGAAAATATGTGCTAACTTACAAGTTAAGTTAAGCATGTTTGGGCATTATAGCCCTTGTGCCTCCTCCACTGTAGCACTCTTGTCACTCTTGCTTTGATTTTCTCATAGGATTTACCACAAGTTAAAGTGTAAGGTGTATGCAGAGCTTTAGATCACTTCACATGACTATCAAGTCTCGGCAGTGTGGGAAGCCTATAGATCTTACATAGTTTTAGGCATTGCATTATGCAAAAATAACCCCCTAATAAATATATTTCAGGTATAATAAAATATTTAAATGACATCCCTTTTTGTTATAGAAATGAAATCCGTCTGAGGGATGGAACTGAAACATGAGGCAAAACAACCTAAAATACTTGTAATTTGTGTAGCATTTTACATATAATGTGAAGGAGTGAACTGAGACTGGTATTAGTACATCACCTGTCTCCATAGACAGATGTCTCCAAGAGATGGGCTACAACCAAGTCAAGCCACTTCTGAACCACTGACATCATTAGAAGCATTTTAACTGGGCTAAGGAAGAAAAAGAACCAGGCTGTTGTTTAGTGCTCCAATGTTCTCTTTTCAATTTCATTGTTGCAATTTTTAATAATTTTAATATTTAGAAATCAAGAGTCTTAGACCCTCAACTCAAGATCCTAGAGCATGGTTGAAGAGTGGAGAGGTACAGAATCCAAGGTGTGGCCACAGCCTGTGCCATGTCATCTGTTGGTGTTGGTCCACCAAAACTTCTACCACATGGTTTTCTGACCGTGGTGTGACTATACTAGCCTGGTGTGACTGGACAGCCAAGTTTCTGCCTCTGAAGACGATAGAGACTCTATGGGTTTTTTTCAAGAGGAAGGTGAGAAAGAACTCTCCCAGCAACTGAAGGCCACTATCAGCTTTAGTAACATTTTAGCAGTGTCACGAGCTGATGGCCTTAATAGTAATGCAGTAGTTGGTGGTAAAGGAGCCCCAATCAAGTATTGTGTGTACAAATGAACATACTTAAGATGAATATCTCTGCATATGCATCTCGGCATCCTTTTCTGTTAGACCTTATGAAACATTCTAATAATCTGAGCAACTGGATTTCTGAATTTTGTGAGCTATAAGTCATACTTTACCAAAGTAAAGCAAAAAGGCTTATATATGTGTCATTTGGCATCTAATGAGTGAATGACATTTTAACTGTTTAAGTTCATTTAAGGATAAATTTTCATGATATTCTACAGTATTTATTTATTTTTTTAGGTAGATCTTTATTTTTTCAGGTAGATCTTCTTCATGTCTTTCCAATATGAGCTTATTCTCAATTGAAAGCCTTGCATTTCTTTATGCATATATGTGTTTTCAGTTTACTTACTCCTATAAGCATACAATCCTGCCTCTCTTGTCTTGATAATCTTTTCACTAACATTATATAAGACACTCTTTGGCACTGCCAAAGGCCCAATTTTCAAGCATAACTACAATGTTTGAACAAACCTGACATGAATAAAACATTTTCTTTTTTCTTTGTTGATGTATTAGTGGGCCAAATCCTGTGTCCTTGTGCAGCCAGGGCCAGCTCACATATGGAAAAAATATTTTGCAACCAGTATAATAGAGAGGTCTGGGAGTGGGGCAAGGAAAAGTTTAATGTGTTCTGAGTAGCCTTTTGTTTTGCCCACCCTTTCAGGATGTGAGCCATGTTCACAAAGCCTACAGGCATGAAGAACAGCTTTTAAAGTCCAGTGTAGACATAGTCACTTATGAGTGACACACACACACACACACACACACACATACACACACACACACACACCTCTTAAAAGCAGTTTTTGGGAGCATGAATGAGTGTGTGTGTGTGTGTGTGTGTGTGTGTGTGTGTGTGTGTGTGTGTGTGTGTGTGTGTGTGTGTGTGGCAGACATAGAGAGCTGAAAGGCAGATACACCGTGTGAATAAGAGCGTGAATAAAGAACATTTGCCCAAGCCTCTATTGATGGTATTACACACATTTTCTCAGCTCCAGGACTGAGTGAGCACGTGAAGAGATAGGAGGGGAAAAAAGGAGTAAATGATTTAGCAGCTGACTCTCCTAATGCAACGAACGAGGAGTGAAGCCAAGGTGAGACAGCGATCAGGCGCCTAATCCACAGGGCTTCTATCTCCATTAACAACCCAACGCCCACAAAGCATTTGTGGCAGTGGCAGGCAGCTGGGAGACTGGTGAAGAGGAGCCATGGAGAGATGGAGAGGAAAGATAAGAAACATGACAATATTGATGGTGACTGTGATGCCGATGATGACCCAGGTGATGATGAGAAACATTTAAGATTGAAAATAAAAAAGAAAATCCTTGTAGCCTTTTGATTCTGTTAGTGTAAGTGTTTTTTTTATGAGGCACAAGAGCAACAGCCTCTTTATTTCTAAAGGATATTCAGGACCAATCAGGGTCACAGGAAGGTCTCAGAATAATCAACATGGTGACTTGGACCAATCACAGTCAAGGGAAAGTCTCAAAACAAAGAAAAGTGGTCCTGAGGCCTAGTCGAAGTCAGGACAATGTTTCAGAGCATACAGGGATGTAATTAAACTAGTCACAATCAGGTGGAGAAAAAGGTGTTGATTGGAATCAATCAGATTCCAGGGGTACACTGCAACTAAAGTCCACATGTATTATGATTCACAACAAATTTGAATTCGGATGAAGATATTTCATACATTAATTACAATTTGCAAAGAGTGACTGTCTGCTGGTGGTGCTATTTTGCCAAATACACAACCCAGCCTGAAACGAACAAGTTTAGTTAAAGGTTAAATTCATTGTGTGCTGAAAAATGTTGGCCATATTCAATCAGTCTATCTATTGTTGTAGGTGCTGTCTTTTTCCAGAACCCTGCTGGGGAGGCTGCATCAAAGGCCAAGAAGATCAACAAAATGATCAAGAAGCCTGGTTCTGTTCTCGGACACTCACTTGAGAGCTTTGAGGTGGTGGTAGAAAAGAGAACTCTCAACAAACTGACCGCTGTCCTGGACAACACATCTCACCTATGGCTGGACATTATCACTCCTTCTATCCAATCATTTCACTGACACTTTATCCATACATGTACATAACTGACAGATTCGCTGAATGGTTTGACATATTCTTCTTTTCATATCCCTGTGCAGAGACAATGTTCAGATTTCCTATTCACATCATTTGCTAAAACACCTTTACCTTTACATGTACACAACAAACATTCTTACTGAGCCTTCATTTGGACTGTACTGGAACTATTGTTACCTGCACAATGTTTATGCAACAACATATTACATACTTAATACTCATAACAGCACACGCAACAATCAAATTGCTGTCAAACTGCTGTTGCCTACCAGTGACTGCGATTGGTCCTCATCATGACATTGCTTGATCTCAGATCTCTCCCTGACTGCAGATGTTCCTAGTCACCACTTTGTTTTATCATTTGATTCTGTTTTATGTTCTATTTCAGTTTTTCTTTAATAATTTGGTCTGCAATCATGTGACTACATGATTCAAACAATCAGCTGTTAAACATGTAAAAAAAATATTACAGACAGCTTTAATCTGATTACAGCTATAGAACAAATTCAAACCACAAATCAGTGTGCCTACTGTGGTCTAATCAGTAATTACATTACACAGTTAAGTCACATGGATGCACCCTTCCCCTTTTCACAATTTACTGGTGTTATTCCAAGTTGATAAACAATATTTCACATGAGCACACACCTCCCTTCCCTTGCATGATTTGTGCTGTAGAATTTACCCCTTTCTTTTCATCTCTGTTATGGTGTCTTGCCTACAAAAATAATATCCTCAGTGGCTATTCGAAGAACACTGTTAACTTTATCAAAAAAAGAACCTGAACAGAGTTAGAGACACATGAAAATATCCTTTCTTCAAATAGTGTTTTACATTATTTTACCCTTCATTGTCATTTGGAACGCCTCTGGAAAGGTTTTTGGCTTCTGATGCGGTGGAGGTTAGGTGAGAGCGATAAACTGATTACATCTCAGGATAGTAAAATAAGTTCCAGGTTGTTGGTTGACATTTGCACTGGACATAACCCCTCACCTCGCTTCCTTCCATTTATCAGTATGATGAAAATCATCATTTTCAAAGCTTCAGAATACAAGGTGGTGCCTTTCCATATATCTGTCAGTGGCATGTAAGGTCTAGACTCAACTCTATTATTCCCTCTCAACTTCCCTTTCCTGGTCTCTCACTCACCCTGTCCTTCATGTTTCTGTGGAAATTTCTTTTAAAAAAGACATTATTATTATTATTATTATTATTATTATTATTATTATTATTATTATTATTATTATTATTATTATTATTATTATTATTATTATTATTATTGAGCTGGGTGGGATTGCACTTCAGAGTTGAAGACAAGAAAGGAGACGTTTATTGGTCCATAGGAGAAACCCATGCCCATGCCAAAATCTGGGCAATTTATTGCATAGGCCCAAAATCCTGAACTTGAAAGCTTCAGCAGATTCAGTGGCTTATGACTGTACAAGCTTTGTTGGCATGGTTGCCAGCATTGTGACTGGGAATTTACTTTCAGCTTTAGATGGAATTCCTGGCAGGACACAGTAGAATTTGGTATGGTGTATCAGTATCCCATACATATACTTGGTCACAGACCTCATACTGGTCTGCAACACTGTTCTCAATATACAATATATGATCTTTCTGCATCTTTTTCATTACCACTGCATCTGTCCCTTCTGACATAATCAACAACACCAGTGGTAATCCCATTTTATCTTTATCCCTAAACAAGGACACAAAAGTGCCTGGGGCCTGAAGACCAGTGTCATATTTTACATTTCAAAGTAGATTTGTTTTCTCAAGCAGCTTGATTAGGAGCTTCCTGGGATACTTTTCCTACTGGCTTTTTTACATTCATAAAAAGTATGATATATATAGTATATTTGGAGATAAATTTATATATCAACCCAGTGGTGGACTGACAACCTTGTCCTGGTGTATTCCTAGGTCCAGACCTACTGTACGTCATATGTCAGATTTTATATGTCAAATTTTATTTGGGCTGTCAAGACATTGAAAGCATTTATTGTGAACAGTTGTATGACATGGTGTAGTTAATTAAGAATAATCACAAATTTATTTTAACTATAACATTTTGAGTGAGACAGAGGTAGCTGCAGGGTTAGACTGAGTTGTTGGATTGGCCTGGATCCAATGCTAAACTGCCCCTATGCGTGAGGGTGACTGTGTGTGGTACCCTGTGATGGGCTTGTCCAGGGGGTATTCCTGCCTTGTGCCCCGATGACTCCAGGTAGGCTCAACCATGGTTTCAACCATGACCCTAATCAGGAAGAAGCAGATAAGATCATTATTATTTTTTCAAGTACTTTGTAAATGACCTGCAACTTTAATTTTGTTTGTTTGCTTAGTATTATATATATATTATATATTGTTATATTATTTTAATTTTGTGTTTAGTGTTATACTTTGTATCTGTTTTACTTTTGTAAAATGATTTAAATTTTTTACAGTGCTAACAAACATTCTTGCCCATTGCCCAGAAACCTCCCATTGCCCTCCCAAAAAAGAAAATCCTCCATTCTACACCTGCCATTTTTTGATCAAGAACATCAAAGCATCCAAAAGCATCAACAATTCTTTGTCCCCTAGTGGCCTTTCCCTCACGTCCCTTCGTCTCATCTCTCTGTTTTGATGACCAGATCTGCTGACCCTGGTCCCAGCGCTCTTCTTAAGATGGAACAATGGCAGCCACCCCTCAACAATCTTCTTCTGAAGTGGTATAAAGTTTATCTGCTGTCCCCATGTGTCTGCCTGCAGGAGTGTTTACCAGCAGATAGCAGTATCCTCTTCCCTTTGAGCATGAGGCCATTGTTCTGTAGTTCCAACATTAACACTTAAGAAATTTGTGATTTTTTTTTGCCGTTACAAAAATTGGGAGAAAATTGGCACCTCACATATTGAGTAAACATGTCATTATAATGGTAGCTAGAGCTAGAACTACATAGTGTTCTATATTGAGTTATATTCACATGTTCTGAATATAATCAACATTAAAGCAATATTATGTAGAGTTTGTCCTTAAAATAGCAGCCACAGAATGCTGTTGATGCCACACTTGTTGCTATATGGAGAACAGCTTTTCTACTGTTGCCGTTCCAGGCTCACTATCCTGCTAAATGCCCTAGATAACTTTGATGAAACAGACAAGACAACACAAGATTTTCATAATCCTGCGTAAATCATATTTGTGTAATCCTGTTAGATTATTCTACCACCTCAGTCCACATGCTTCTTTCACTTTCATTGCCGTTTTTTTTTGGCGCAGCCATGTCCTGGTGGTTCGGGAATCAGCCATGTGACTGTAAGGTCCCTGGTTCTAGTCCCTGAACTGGCAGGACATAACCCTTGAGCAAGGCACTGAACTCCCCAGCTGCTCCCTGGGCGCTGAGGATAGGGCTGCCCACCGCTCCGGGCATGTGTCTTTGAAATCACTAGTGTGTATGTGTGTATCACTGTGTGTGGATGGGTCAAATGCAGAGGTTTAATTCCCGTGTGTGCACAACACAGTGGCTGAAATGAGAATAATTACTTACTTTTGCATCGCTTAGCTTATCCAGAAATCCACGTCCTTTAGTGGTGGCTCAAAACACAAATTGTACACACTGTATGGGAACCCAGGAGCAACAAATGCCAGTTTTCATATAATGCTGCTAGAAATAATGATGGTGTGACATGGTTTAAAAGAAAATATAACCTACTAGAAACTCACTGTGTAAATCTGGATATCAGACTTGCAATATATATACTTACACTTTTACGGGGACTCAAGTGAAATGGCACCACAGTATCCCTGCTTAAGCAGGGATTTTCAGTACTCCTTCCAACCCTGCTGGTTTCCCCACTCTTTGGGTATCAGCAGCAGGTTTTGGAGGGTCTGGTGGCCTCTCACCTATGTATTAGCAGCTGTCAGAGGCTCTGACGTGTGGCTAAAAGAGTGCAGAGTCCAGGCACAAGGAGAGATAGCCACTGGGCTCTACATCAAAGGGCCCACTGATAACCCCCATAGTGTTTCATGTGTGAGGTATCTGTCGGCTGAGGGGCAATGCACCTCACCCTCCTCCCCCGACATCCGCCGCCTGCAGACCACTATCTCTGCTGCCTGTCTTTGGGATCCGTGATTCTACAGACCAGACAACTTCCTCCTCTTCTTTCTCTCTCTCTCTCTCTCTCTCTCTCTCTTACTCTCCCTCGTTCCCTTTACTCACTCTTCCCCTCATTTTATCACCCCACAGCCCTCTCCCCCCTCCACAGCCCTCTCCCCCCTCCACAACCAAGGGTTAGAAGGGATGACCTTTGTCATGTGGACTAAAGATCTTGGTATCGCAACAGTAGCAGACAGGATGGTCAAGGGATCTTAGGCTCTGCAGACATTAGCAAATCTCTTGATAACCATAGCTACCAATTCACTGATAACATTCCCCCAGCCAAGTGTAGCTGAACAGACCAGGGCCCTTCTTAGCAAAACTGCAGTTCAACTGTTGCTCAACCATCTGCAGTTAAGGTGCCAGACATTAGTCCCTCCAGCCTTTGCAATGCTCTTTCTGATTTAACACTGTTGATTCTGCTCATCAGCTGATAACCTAGGTATTTATAGGTACAAGATTTGATTTGATTCACTGTAATAAATGTAATTTGGTTTGTTAATCTATATAGCATTGTTTTTTGACTGAACAAAGATAAAAAATATTGGCTTAAAATGTTCATTTTTGTCTGTTCAGCACATTATTAAAATCTACTACCGATTTGAAATGAAGTGTTATTCAATATTTGCTGCTTTGATTGAATCTGCTCTAATAAGTATTTTTTCTATATCTTCATCACTGCTCCACCTGTTTCACCAATCAGATTTAAATGTTATCACAATATGAAGCATGGTACATGCAGTAGCAAGACTTCAACTCAACCTTCAGAACAGTTCCTGAGGTGCTTCACGGTGCCACTGTGGCCAAAATTACGGAAACAGTGCCCAACCTACTCCTTCACTCATGCATAATTCATCTCCTTCACTGATCTTCATTTATATTTGACACTTTTATCTAACTCTTATTTGATTTCTTCTCTCCTACAGCCATAAAAAAATGATAGCTTCTCTTAACCATTCCTTAAAGTGATTTCCACCACAGAGATAAACTAAAAGAGAACACTGCCTGTCGTTAATTAGTCGATTCCTTCTCAAAGCAAAAGATGATTTTCCTTAGACCCGGACCTTAAACATATTTACGAGGCCATGACTGCATCTCCCTTTCCTTAAACAAACCAAAGCCCTTTGAATTGCACTGTATGTCTGTTTTTTTTCCCTTTTGCAGAGAATGGTGGAAGATACAGAGAGATGGGAGGTCACAAGGCTTTAATGCATTTAGCATCGACTGCATCCCCCTACCTCCTTCTCTCACGCAGTGCGTCTATTAGGCCGTGATTCAATTTGGGCCTATTCATTTGCAGGCCCCAGCAGCAGGGACCCTTGCTAGGCTTGCTCGGCCACCCACTAATTGGTCCTGTCTCTGCCCGGCCCGTCATTAGATTACAGCTAGAGTCCCGGCACTTGTAGGCTGCGCTTGTGCCTCCATTTATATGGGCCTAATGTAACACAAAATTCATTACTGATTGCATTAGGGCTGCAGTCACACACACACAAGCAGTGCTTGAAACTTGCAGGAAGGATAGAGGGAGGAGAAAGGTGGAGAAGAAAGGTGAAAACAAAAGCCGGATAAAACATGAAAGGGTAAAAAAAAGATGGAGTATAAACTCTAAAATATTATTCCTGTATGTAGAATAGGCTATGGTTGAATGAACACCTTTGTTTTACCCTAAATACAATTCCAGCATATAATGTGTTTGTCTGCAACTTTTGCAATGTATTATAAGTGTGACTTTGCCGACAACAGCATGCAGGCTTCGATAATGGTGTAAAATACTTTTGCTGTCAGCAATTTGCGACTCATGGTACTGCGGAAATGTCAGAGACTCAGCCTGGCCTCAAAAATAATTTGTACATATGTGACTAAAATGCCATTTCAGAAATCGGAGGCCTACACCTAATCTACTGTGACCTTAACCATACAGTTTAAGCCTAAGCCTTTTTCTAAGCCTAAACTTAACTGTAACTGAATTGCGAAATGAATGTGAAGTGAACTAAATGTTAATCTTGACATTATCATAATGTAAACTGGGGTTAAAATCTTAACTCTAAACCTACCCCTAAACATAACCTTGTGTGACGTTACATGAATTCCTTTTCAAATTCCATTTATGAAGGAAAAGCTTTGGTACTTAGTTTTGGTTTCTTCTTCATGTACATCCAGAGCTGGTTTAAATGCATTTGGCAAAATACATGGAGCACAGCCTATGAAATTCTTGTGTATTATAGAATTATATGTACAGATTTTTGGAGATGTTGTTGAGAGGCCAGAAAAAAATATAACAGTAGTAATGACATAATTCAGAAGACACAAGAACCAAATATTTCAGTATTTAGTATGTTCACCCTGTATCTTTATTACAGCTTCTTTACTTGTCAGGAGACTCGGTTTCTGACCTTCAATATATAATCTTTGTTGGATCATTTTTCTGCTTTTCAGCATTCAGGTAATCTCAACCACATTCAATAATGTTGAGGTCTGGTCAGTCTGTAGAACTGAGAACAGCACTTTATGAGTTTGCTTTGGCTAAATGTTTGTGCATTTGCTTTTCACGGTAGGAGCATCTTAATCTAGCCCACATCCTTTCAGAAGCACCTGTGGATGTTTTCAGATCTGAATGAAGAATGGAGCTTTATATTCTCCTGTCTCTATGTGATGGTGGTGAATTTTTGAGAAAAACATGCATACACTACGCTTTAATATATATGTACTATTAGTGTTACTTTGGAATAACCCATTTTGGTCTAAATCACCACTAATGTGTAAAGTTAAAGTTACACTTAATATACTCTAATACACTCTTCTAATACAATATATATATATATATATATATATATATATATATATATATATATATATTTATATATATATATAATGTATAAATATGTTTAATTTTAGAGCTGCCCGATTGAACATAAAAAAGAATAAAATGTAGTATTATTCTTTTCATACTACTACTATGTTCATAATTGACATACTTGTCCTGTGATGTAATTAGTATATTTATAAATCTTTCAAGTATTTTAGTCAACATTTCTAGTGCTCTTACAAAAATATACTTCAAGTATGTACTTCAGTGCACTTCAAAGCATACATAATGTATATACTTCTAATATGCTTAGGGTAATACAAATTATTTACTTCTAATTTGTTTAGTGTAGTATAAATTATACATTTCTAATATGCTTGCAGTATTACAAGTTATGTACTTCTAAATTGCTTAGGGTATTACATGTCATATATTTCTAATATGCATAGTGTTGTTCAAGTTTTATACTTCTAATATGCTAAGTGTTGTATAAGTTATATAATTCTAATTTGCATAGTGTGGTTTAAGGTATACACTTCTAATATGCTTAGATGTATTAATTGCATGCAACCATATGTTTAGTGTTCCATCAGAATGTCCTGTCTTCTGTTTGGATCTTCAGACGGTTGGTTCATTATTCCTTGAATTGTAGCCATCCATCTTGTAGCTGGTCATCCTCTTCCTCTTTTACTTTCAACTCTTCCAAGCAAGATGTTTTTTTCCAGTGAATTGGTTCTTCTCATAATGTGTCAACGTAAGAGAGCTTCAGCCTGACCATCTGGGCTTCCAGCAAGAGGTTATGCTTGATTTGGTCCAAGATCCATTTGTTTGTCTTCTTTGCTGTCCAGGGAGCTCTCAGAAGTCTTCGCCAACACAAAAGTTCAAAGACGTCTATATTTCTTCTGTCTCACTTGTTTATTGTCGAGCTTTTGCAACCATACAGAACCACAGAGAAACCCATTATCTACATAATTCTGATCTTGACAATCTGCGTCAGATTTCTTGAGTGCAGGATCCTTTTTTGTTAATAATTGAATTGAGTAGGAAAAAACTGTCCACATCTTCTCCATCAATGGTAATGCTGGCACTGTTTCCTGTCGTCATGACCTTAATCTTCTTCATTAGGAGCTGAATTCCTATCTTTTCACTCTTTGTTCTTTAACCTTTTTCATAAGGGCCTTCAGGTCTTTCAGACTGCCCACTATTAATGTTGTGTCTTCCGCATATTGAAGGTTATTGATGTTTCTTCGGCCAATCGTGAATCCTGGCATTTTCCTCCAGTCCTGCTTTTCTCATTATATGTTCCGCATACAGGTTGAACAGGTATGGTGATAGTATGCAGCCTTGTCTAAATCCTTCGCCAACGTGGAATCATTCTCTTTGTCCATTTTCCGTTCTGCCCGTAGATTGTTGATCAGTGTAAAGATACTGCATTAGAAGAGTGAAGTGCTCTAGTATTCCCATTTTCCTGAGTTCATTTTATGAGTTTGAATTTTATGTGGTCCACACAGTCAAAGACTTTGCTGTAGTCTATATAAATACATGTTTAGCCCATTGGCTTTTAAAAAAAAACAGCATGCATGTGTGGGGATGTTTCTTGTTCCTCTGCCTTTCCTGAATCTGGCCTGCACATCTGGCAGTTCTCTTTCAATGTAAGACTCCAGTCTACATTAAATGATCTTCAGCATGATTTTACTGGTGTGTGGTATGAGGGAAATTGTAAGATAGTTGGCACACTCTGTATTTTCTCCTTTCTTTGGTATTAGTACATAGATACATAGACCTCTCCCAGTCTGCAGGCCACTGAGCTGTTTTCCATATTTGTTGGCATAGTTTGGTCAGTACTTTAACTGAATCTTCCTCAAAATCCTAAAACATCTCTATTGATTTGTTGTTGATTCCTGTGGCTTATTTCTTTGGCAATGATCTCAGAGCCTGTCTGACTTTGTCTTCCCAAACTGAAGGTTCTTCTGTATAGCCAACATCGAAAAAAGTGTCTTGGCAATTAACATCTTTTTTTTTATAGGTCTTCTGTGTATTCCTTCCATCTTTCTTTATCTGTTTTTCATCCATGATGATTTTCCCTTTGTATCTCTTAAGGTTCCGACTTGTTGCTAAAATTTATTTCTGATCTCCCATATCCTCGGAAAAACAATGCTTGTTTTACTACATTTGTTCCCTCTTTCAATCCCTTTGAAGATATTGTTGCAGTATTTGTCCTTGTCCTTCCTGGCAGCTCTCTGTAATTCCTGGTTTAGTTCTCTTAAACAATTTCTGATCTTCTTAATTTTTGCATTTCTTTTCCTTTTTTTTTGCAATCTCCGCTGTATCATCAGGCATGTCCAACTATTTTTCCCACCTTCTGAATTCTGGCCTTCTCTTTCTAGTCTCTGATTGCCAGCAGTATGTTCTATTTGCAGACCATGTCAATTTCAGCCTGGTCTTCACCATAAAACCTTTTGATTTATTTTCACTTGTGTCTGTTGTTGGGGGATAAACCTGCAGGACTGTAATGTTGAAAAGTTGTGCACCAAATCGGAGAGACAACAGTCAGCCATTTACAGCATTGTATCCCATAACAGACAAAATAACATCTTTGTTGATGATAAAAGCTTCTCCTTTGCTGGTTGTGAGCTTTGATCTAGCCACGCCATATATACAAGCTGTACTTGGGGTAAACCTCAACTCTTCCTCAGTAGCCAATTGAGTGCGATCCAACCTGAGGGTCCCGTATTCTGGCAGCATTTCATGAATCATTCGGTTCTGTCTATACATGTGGCTTTCTTGGTAAATGTACAGAAGTGGTTTACCACTGCCTTCTTCAGCACAGTTGAATTGATGTCTTTGCCATTGTCACCTTTCTGATCATCTGCCGATGACATTGTCCTATATTGCTGCTGCCTATACAAGGGGGTAGGTTTAGTTTGGCACATCTGCTAAGGCCATTCTGCCATGGGAGACCCCTGGTAGCAAGACTTCAGGCAGTATAGCCTCTCCTTCTCTGATGCACACCTGACAATTTTACATAACCATAGATTTGAAGATCCATTTCTGTGAGATACTGTACAAGAACTGTAAGTACTCCGCAATGCTGTGAACAATTAGGATTCAGAATCCTGTCTGTTTATCTCTTTTTTTGGTCAGGAGATATTTCATCTTAAGTGGTTAGACATTAGGAAAGAGGAACTCAAAGGGAAAAAAGTAAAGACTGGACTTAACCAAGACCTGATAGAACAACAGAGCTGCCCTTGCAAAAAAAAAAAAAAAAACATATTGCCTAATCAAGGTAATAATTCATAATTTCATATCATCCCCACTGTCAGATGATAGAGTTCTTTGCCCTGGATTGAGGGTGTGGCAGCAGATGGTTAGGTGCTCACTGTTTACATGGGATGAGGGGGCTTCTGAGGATGGCTGCCAAAATGAGGTCATCTCTAGTTTGGAGGAGCAGAGAGCCATTGAAAGGTTCTGAAACATTGACTGAGAATGTCTTCCACAGATGAAGAAGAGCATTGATTATGATCATAAAGTGTTCTTACAGAGTGAGGGATTTAAACAGCTTATTTTGATTAACTTTTCTTAATAGAATAGAATAGAATAAAATAGAATAGAATAGAATAGAATAGAATAGAATAGAATAGTTTTTAATGTAACATAAATGTGCTTTTATTTTTATTGATATGGAATTGTGGAATTTCTCAAATATAATTTTTTATTCATTTATGGGTAAATGGTGAACAGTATGTCTACCGTATTTTCCGGACGATAAGCCGCACCGGAATATAAGCCGCACCCACAAAGTTAAAAAAAAAACCCTGGAAAATAACATATATAAGAAGAAAATCTGCACCTCATTATAAGTCACATGGTTTATAGTGTGGAAAAAAGTAGCGGCTTATAGTCGTAATACTGCAATTAAGGCCAATGCACATCTCAAAGAAGATCATTTACTCCCACAGGCAATTTCCAGAACTTTAGAAATTAGACATGGTTGAAATGAGGTTTTACATATAAGAAAGTTTAGTGTAAAGATTAACTTTTACTTGAGTTTATTTGTCTTTTTAATGACAGTTTTCATTTATTTTATGTGTTATACTGTAAAACATTTTGTAACTGAATTATTTTCAATCAAGTTAAGTAGATCTGAAGTGCACATATTTATTAAAGGCAGTTTGGTTGTATGTAATCAATCTGCTTATCCAGTGTCCAAAACTGAGAGAAAGAGAGAGTAGCCCCAGCATCCTGCAGTCCTCCTTTAATCAAATTTCCCAAGGCTGACTACAAAGATGCCAGTTGCGTAGCACTTCTTGCTATTAATCCAAGACATAATCCATTCTACCAATGAAAACACAAGAATCGGAGACCTTAGATACCTCTGAAATTCTTATTGGATAGACTATTATTTAAACTATACATTTTGATTATTACTATTCTAATAACTATTGTAATAATGTAAATAATGCTATCATAAAAGGCTCATTGTTTTCCCATAGATTTTACCTAAAAATCAAGCCTTTTTGTTTTCCATTTGCTTCCAGTATCTTCAAAGGCAGCTACAAGCCAGTCTGCAAAGTCTGGCCTAATCTTGAAATAATTTCATTGTAATAATTATTAATGGAATCATCTGGGTGCCTGTTTTAATGGCTTTGTGATTGAACAAATTACCCCCAAAATGGGGTCTCGTTCATGCATAGCATAAGCCAGATTGATCTGTGAGGTCCTCACTGTGGATTTTGGAAATGTTCCCTCTTCACCAGATCTTTATCTCAAAGCACAACATTAGAACTTCAGGGAAACCTGTGTGCACTTTTTCACATTTATTTGGATCCCATAAGCACTGATTTATAGTTATTTTCTTCACAGCCTCTGCAAGTGTTTCTTCTGCAGTTTTGTGTTCTAGCAAACAGAATGTTTTTAATATTGTAGCCACAGTGAAGCATCTATAATAATAATAATAATACACACACACACACACACACACAATAATAATAATAATAATAACTTTCTGGGGAAAAAAATTATTTTAAGTATTGGTGAAATGGAGATGGGGTTTTATATATATAGTTAATATATATATAGTTTATATATATATATATATATATATATATATATATATATATATATATATATATATATATATATATATATATATATATATATATATTTTTTTTTTTTTTTTTTTTTTTTTTTTTTTTAATCATCACTTGAGCATAGTTACTGAATAAAAAGTATTAAGATTAATAATTAGCCTACAATTGTTAGCCTAGAGTTATTACTACTTCTGCTGGGACTATGGCTCTGTGCCCAGACCCTGCTGCTGCTTGCTTAATCAAGCCCCAATATGATTGACATCACATTTCAGTCCTACATCATACTAACAGCATTTATTATTTGCCACCTAAGTATAAGCTCCAGGTTCTAGACTAAGCCCTGTATGTGAGAACAGCAGCTTCAGTGGTACTACCCCTAATGCTTTAAGTAACTGTTGTATGGCTGGGGTTATGCCAGTCATTTTTGCAGACACCTGTAACTCACCAAAGTGCTAAGATCCATAATACACACTTTACCACAGAAGAGCTTGTGTTCTGATTAAATATGTAGGATGGTACCTATGTGCCTACATGTGAGCAGATTTTATCTCCTATAAAATTGAACACAACACATTCTGGGTTTAACACAACTCAGCAGCAGGTCAGTACTGGACAAACACAGCATTGGGTTGTTTTGACTGGAATATTGTTCTGACCCATGTATTTTTGTATGCATTACAAACTATCTTGGATACCATAGCAACTACTGACTTTATAGAAACCACTCAGCAACACCATAGTAACCACTTAGCAATCACCTGGGATACCATAACAACTGCTTAGTAACCAACTAGCAACACCACAGCAACCACATAAGGACTACATAGCAAACACTTGGCAACTGCTTGGGATACAATAGCTATAGTGGTGCTAAGTGGTTGCTATGGCATGGTGCCCCAAGTGGTTGCTGTGGTGTGTAAGTGGTTGCTGTGGTTGGTAAGTGGTTGCTATATTGTTCTTAGGTGGTTGCAGGTGTTGCTAAGTGGTTTGCAATGTAAGTGTTTTTTAAGTGGTTGTTATTGTATTCATGTTGGTTTGCAATATAAATCCATGATCAAAACATAATCCAACCTTTGGTTCTGTTAACCAAACAATGTAGCATTACATAGGTTTTAAGTTAAAAACTTGACCCAAAATGCTGGTTAGAATAACAACCCATTATTCTAGTTCAAAACAACTCAATGCTGTGTTTGTCCAATATTGTTGTTTCAGCCCAGCATTTTTTAGTTTGTGCATTTCTTTCAGTGTTCATACAATGTAATGAGTTGCAGTTGGTTCCTGGATTGTGTTGAAAAAAAAAAAACTGTGGTTATTAATATATTTTCCAGAAGGAAATTTGGTGACCACTGTTTTAAGGATTTAATGAACCTTCATATAACATAAAGGTTCTATACAAATTTAGCAATGTTTATGTTATGCAGAGGTTCTTTACTCTTCCTAAATATTTTCCACTTTCACACATCCCTCATTCAAAAAACAATCAACTGGTAAAAGCCTTTTTTCAGAACCAAAAGTGTTTATTTTACTCCTATTTACATTTTGACAGTCTACTTGTTTCAGTTACAAACAAAAAAGAAATTAATATCAAATTACATTATATCATTGTTATTGCTGTTAATGAGTGACTTCTAAAGCTTATGAGATGGCATGATTGGCATGGCATGAGTGTTACAGAATTTCCAATAACATGAGGCGTAACTGTCTTTGCTCAAACAAATCACATATCACTTCCTGTTTACAGTTTTGTCATGTGAACCTTAGGAGTCCTGTCTGATTTCAATCTCAGGTCAGCTGATGGTGCTGATGTGGAAAGGAGATATCCGGGCTGGGTCTCTGGGTTAACTCTGAACTTGGCAGGGCAGGGCTCCTGTGCCCCAAGGCAACAGCCAGGCAGCAGTAGGGTTTTCATTAAAGAGTAATTGAAAGCGGCTCTGGCTTTCCACCACTTCCACCTGCAATGTCTGAGAGCATATTTAAACGATAACAATGCTCCATGCCACCGGCCCTATTAATGACCCACTGTTCCCTGGCCAAGGTGGGTTTGTTTTCTTTTTGTGATCGGTGATTTGTGATGGGAAAGTCATGCCTCCATGGTGGCAGAGAAGGAGTTAGTTTCCAAATCTGTCCAATGAGCGGAGAGAGGAATGGGTGAAGGTTGACCAATGTAAAATATAGTTGAAATCCACCAGTGCCAAAGCACCCCCTCTACTGGTGCTCCAGCCATGTGAACTCTTCTTAGCTTGATCTTGAAGGATAAACTGAAACAGACTGAAAAAAGTCTCCAAGTCTAGCTTGGTAAATGGTTCCTATGGCTTCCCTCACTCAATGTGTTGTCAGATGTGCACTAGCAAGGGTCAAGTTCTTAAATGAAGTATTCAACACAGAGAATAAGTTTGCTCAACCATGCAGGCCTGCAGAGAAAAATTGACTAGACCAGATGGCATTTTTGTATCTCTATGATCATGCAACATGATCGTATCCTCTGTATCATGTGCTGAGCAGAGGTAAGGATGTCTCACAGACTAGTCCTCACTAATGAAGGCTGATTAGGGTAGATGAAGATGGAGTTGTCTGCTTGCTCCGGTTCCTTTGCCTCCTTCCTGGAGCCTGGTTCCTCCAAGGGACATTTTGACGTGAGAGCGCTAACTGGAGACAGCTGGATTAAACTTTAAATGACATAACAAATCAAAGAGGGGGTGGAATTATAGAGCTAGGGGCGGGTGTGGGTTACTGGCCAGGACCCTGTGATGGGAAGGCCTAAATTGGGATAGGGACAGAGTTTGGGGTAAGGGGTAGTTGCCTGTACTCAACACTGGCACATAGCTCCCTAATTACGAGCTTTTTTTGTTTCTCCTTTGATCCCCGTCTCGGTTTTGCAGCATAATGCTGTCCCGCATGTATCTCTGTCACCGCAAGTCTTTCATTTACAGCAATGTGTTCTGAATCAACGGGTGGGTAGACAGAAGAGTGGGGCAATGAGGGAAGCCTGAAATGGGATCAGTTTTGTTTTCTTTTTAAGTCACCACAATTCAGACTTTGGGTCAAGTTAGCTGGTCTTGCATCTGCAAGGCAATACAACTTCTGCCCAGAATGCATGAATGGGATATCCTCTCTGGTCAAATTCACTCAGGTTTTCCAGCTTGGACTTTGTAGGTTGGCAAACACCAAGGCCATTAGGTGTCACATGAAAAGGAGTACGGTTTATATCTGCCTGAGCAGGACCCTGAAGTGAGAAGAGAAAGAGGATTATAGCGATTCACAGAAAAGCACTAAAGCTGGGGTTTATCAGGCCATTCCGGTGAGCAATTGTTCACTGAACACTATTTCATAGGGCTATTTTCACTTTCATTTTATTTTTATCCAGAATTCTGAGAACAAGTGTTGCTTTTTCAGGAGGAAAAGGTGCTGAGTACACTTCTGTTGACAACTGGCCTTAGTGGAAAGAATTGCCTGCCACTGTATTCATTACCAAACAGTTGGTAAGCCTAATAACACAAATAGTAACTCTTTTCATCTCCAACAACTTGACTGCAAATGCCCTATGTCTTAAGCTTGGAAGACTGCTGGGAATTTTCAGAGCTGCCCAAAACACATAGCTCCAGTGCAATGTCTGAGAAGTGCTAGAATGTGGGTGCATTAGGCCACACAAGAAAGGCTTTTAGGTCTTTAATGGTCTTCATCAGCTTAAAGCCTTCAGAGTAATGAGCCACACTTGCATTCCTATGGGAGCTGAGGCTCGGAGTGGTACTGGGGCCCGAGCTTTGGCAGGGAAAGTGATATCATTACAGATTAAGCCCCGATAAAGCCTTTTGCTGCCTCTGGACCCAGAGAGGTTGTGTGCATGTAAAGGTATGTGTTAGGGAGAAAAGAAGAGCAGGAACGTTATCATAAAGTGAGGTGATTTACCATTCTTTCCTTCAGCACTACAGCTTTGAAAACCATGTATTTTCACATCTCTAATTTATGCACTTGGGTTGGTATGCTAAGTAAAGAATAAATTAATTGGGGTATGTTTTTGCTATATATTATATTATGGTTATAAACAGTATTTCAAGATAGGCCATGTAAAACAGGCCATTACTTAGGTCTGTTGGCTGGGGGCCACTCCACCCCATCTCCAGACACTTGCACTCATCTTGTTTTACGTTTAACCTGTTTTAACATTATTACAGGTTAACTGCACATCTCAGTGCCCTGGCTGTTTTCTGCAACCTGAGCCAGAGAAATAAAGCTGTTGCCCTTGTTCTGCACCACTCCTCTGTGGCCCCCATTCCTGTTTATCACTGGGAAGGTCTTCAGAAGGGATCCTTGCTTTACAATCTCGACCTGGCTCTGACTCCACCGAAGGGCCGCGATGACCTAACATAATGTCGAATGTGTCCCAGGTGTGGATCTGTGAGTGGAGAGGTGAAAGCGCTGTCGCTCGGTCTGAGATTGATGGCCTCCTTCCTGCCTGTCCCAGCTCCGTCTGATGTTGATGGGGTGATTTTCAACTGTTGGTCAGATGGGTGTGGGAAGAAAAGCAAGGGACTCTTGGGCTCGTCTTTTGGGTGTGGTGACTGAAGAAAAACAGAAACCCTTCCTAGGTTACCCCCTCACTCCCCTTCACGTTCCGTGTCTTTCTCTGCTTCAAATCGCCAGCATGCAATTTAAAAGACTGCAGGGGAGGAGGTGGGAGGTGTTGCAAAGACGTCAATTAACAAACAATGTGCATTCTTGAGAAGAGAAGAGAAGAGAAGAGAAGAGAAGAGAAGAGAAGAGAAGAGAAGAGAAGAGAAGAGAAGAGATGCAAATGCACCCCCTTTTGCATCCCCCCCCCCCTCCCCTGTATAAACCCCTCCACCTCAGGCCTAGTCTTGGCCTGTCTTATGGCTTTGATTACAAGTTATTACCCCTGTTAGCTAGGGAGCCATTCGTCTTGTGTGGGAGCACTGAGCTCACTTCCTAGCCCAGGCACTGTCATACAACTGCAACCCCATCTCTCTCTCTCCCCCTACTCTTTCTCCCTCTCTTTGTTTGAGCATCCGGTAAGAGAGACCCACATAACTTCATCAGCCTCTGGTTTTCTTTTAATGGCACTGGCACTTTAGATAGACAAGGAGAAAATAAATAGAAAGAAAAACAGTAGATGCCTGGAAACACAGTGCTCACATTTACATTCTTAAAAATAAAGGTTACTAAAAGGTTTGTGGCTTACATGAACTGTGCTATGAAGAAATGTAAATGGTACAGATGGAATACATGCATACAATCTATACCATAAATTGTAATAGTAGATATTTATAATGGTTTGTATTTTATTAACCTATATTTTTTTAACCATTTTACATTTTCCTCCACGCACCCATCTCATTTCCAAAAAGGATTCTAAATAGAGCTCTGCTCATGCTGTTTTTAGATCATTATGTCTGTAGGCAATCTTCCAACAGTCTCTGCATCAACTCCCTCAGTAGTCAGGTTTACAATACCAGTGATTGTGTTAACCAGCCAGGGTACTAACTCTAATGAACCCCCCAAACCCACACATACCTGCCAATCCATAAGATCTAGAACATTCCTCTGAGAAGTGCAGTGTCGATGTGCTGAGAGATTGACCTGTGAAGTTAATACATTCACCTTCCAATCCAAGTCTAAAGCTAGTCCTCACTCCCCCGCACATACACTCCCCCACCGAACGCCACTGTGCCACGGCCGTCTGCCTTTGATCAGTGGTGGATCACCCGGGCAAGGCATGCTGGAGGGATGACCTTTTTAAGGCATCTCAAACATTTTGGGCCACATGCAAGCAGACTGAAGGTTCCACAAATTGCAAAACAAAGCCTGGATTTGGTAAACAATACTAGATACCCATTTGAACATCAGAGATCAGCACCTTTGTTATGACAAAGACAATTCCTTAGAGGCACTCTGTCACATGAGTTCTTTCAAATGTAACTGATTGATTAAATGATGAAATTGATTAACTCAATCCTTGAATGGTATAAATAATTATACCTTATACTTCAAGTAGGACTTTCTTTGCTAAATTAATGAAAGCATGAGTGGCATACACAGCAGATTTAACCTACACTGACCCAAAGCATAAATCCTATGATGAAATCATGGAACGTGCATTGTGTTAATAAAGCCTTCAAAAGTTATCTTCTTGAATATTTTTAAGGAGCTTACTTGACAGATTATATAGCAAATTCTTTACAAAGCATGTTATTCCTTATAAGTAAGACATGGGATGGTAATGTTTATTTTAGGACCAAGAATGATGTGTCCTCCTGTCAGTATATAAGTGCAAAAACATCCATATGTAAGCATGGTGTAACTATGTAAGTGTGTTTTGTGCCAGTAACACACAGTGTGGGAACAAATACAAAAACCACAACTCCAGTAGAGTTACCATAATTAAGAATGGGAACTAAGAAAAACATGTTTCTTTAAGTACAGTTTTGAAAATGGAAATACAGATAATACATTCAAACAATCTCAATCCATTTGTATATTTTACCCTAATGTATTTTAACAATAACTGCTTAGAGATTTAGATATATTCTTCTGAAATGCAAAGTACAGTACATCTTTTGCCATATTCTCCTCTGCAAGAAAAAAAAAAAAAAAAAAAAAAAAGGAATCTTTTGGTCTGACTTTCTTATTGGATCCCATTTCAAATGTCATTAATTATACAATTACTGCAAAGGGTTGTCGACTGGTTTTCAGATATGAAATATTTTATTTACCCCAAACAAAAACGTTAGACAAAACAAACTTATTAACTGGTTTTGCTGAAGACATGATGTAATCACTTTGAAGCCGAAACGACAGAAAACAAAGTGGGCCTTCAAATACTTCATCTTTCTTTATTGTTCGTTATTGGAAACATATATAGGAACAGTGACATGAATGTACAGGCAGATGTTAAATGCTGCTTCCTCTAAACACCACTTAACAGACACCTTGTTCATCATTGCAGATGCAGGGCCAGTAGCGGTGTTCTGAATGGTTCGGGTTGATGTTTTTTTCCCTTTGATTTTATTTTCACTTCTTTGCAGTCACCTATCCTAAACGTTCACCACGACGTCGTTGCAAAACAAAGCTCACGTGCCATCAGACGTCTTCGCGTGTCTTTTGTCTGCAGGTGAGTTTAAATAAACACTAAAGGTGTTAATCCAACACCAAAGGTGTAACCTCATTTCTGAAGGTGCTTTTTTAACACTGTAAGCATTATTTCAGATCTGTATGTGTTAATTCATCACAAATGGGGTCTTTAAACAGATATTTTCCCACGTTCCGAGATGATGAAGGGTGTATCTTTATGGTAGGTAATATTTCTATGAAAAATGGACCAAACGGTTTGTGCATTCTGACTAAATCATTGATGATCACTGGTCTCATTTAATAACTTCGATTATATGTTTACTAATTAAAATACGATATATATATATATATATATATATATATATATATATA
Source organism: Acestrorhynchus altus (assembly GCA_034509495.1). Classification (NCBI taxonomy): domain Eukaryota; kingdom Metazoa; phylum Chordata; class Actinopteri; order Characiformes; family Acestrorhynchidae; genus Acestrorhynchus; species Acestrorhynchus altus. The sequence continues at coordinate 27,131,011 of CM067511.1, read as the reverse complement.
TATATATATATATATATATATATATATATATATACATTATATAATTACATTGTGATTTTAGATTTAAAAGTTTTATACTTGTAGGCTTGCCATTACATGATAATCACGTACAATGCACAATGTGACATGATGAGAAATGTGTGATTATGTTGGATTATTAGAATATTACATAATGAAAGTATATATGTGGAAAATGTTACTGGGTTATTGGGTTATTGGGTCATGATGTCAGATTTCTTATCATAGTTTTGCATTTTTAAAGACAAAATTATTTCCCAAATATTTGAGTTATTTTACAGGGGATGGAAATATAACAATGTGACATAATTTTAAAAGCAAGCGCTGAACAGAAAAGAAAAGAAAATGCACTGAATCACCTGTTGCTTACACCCTGTTCGTTGCTTGTCCATCAGTACAACCACCCTTCACTCAATGTTCAGGCTGACTTCGGAACGTTTTTAAAATGTATATATTAAATAATAATAAATAAATTAATAAAGGTGTTATAACTTATGCAAAAGGTGCACTATACGTTCGTTAAATGTTAGCTTGTTTAAGCAAAATATTTGTGCACGGACGTCCACATGGAAATATATAATGCGATACACACTAATAATTCCATTATTATGTTATTTAGTACTATTACATTAGTGTGGTGTTTTGGTGTTTACATTGAGGATTTTACGCAAATTCAACTCAACGTAGATTGAGTGCTTACAAGAGTAACATGATGTTTAGCCTGATGTTACAATGTAAAAAGATCAGTGATCTACAGTCTGCACAGGCCAGCAAAGTGTATATGTGTGTGTGTGTGTGTGTGTGTGTGTGTGTGTGTGTGTGTGTGTGTGTGTGTGTTTCCCATTCAAGAACAATATTAATTTCCACATAAATGGGGACAGAACGAGAAAATTGTTTACATTTTGGTCAGGGTCTGAAAAATCATCTCACGCCCTTTGCTATGGTCAGACCTGCACTGGGAGGCTGGATGATTTTCCTTACATTCTTTCTTTTGTGTTCTCTCTGAATTTCATAAAGAGGCATAAATAAAGTTTACTCAGTACATTGCATTTTAAATAACATGAATTAGTTCTAACAATCTGCTTCTACATACTTATTGAAATAGGACGTAATATTCTGTAATTATGTAGACATTCGGAGTCATTTCTTTGGACTAACAGTACATATCTTATTATAAATATTGTATAAATCTTTTCTGACTTTGTTCATTTATTCATTTTGTAAGTATCTGGTTTCTGGGCTCAAGATGCCAACATGTGGGACTGAAGTGTGGAAGTTGTTATTATAATTATAATAATAATAATAATAATAATTATTATTATTATTATTATTATTATTAGTATTATTATTATTATTATTATTATTATTATTAAATTTTGCCATGTCTCAGTGGAGCCTTAATACAATCACGAATTAAGCTGCCTAAAATCTGTTTTAACTGCATGATTACTTCCTATTCCCCAGTATTCTTCTCCTTTTTAGTGAACCGTCAAGAATTGCAGGATCCTCAGTACACCCAACATCTACCGGCACAGGAACTAAACTTTTTTGGGATAATGATCTCTTTTGGATTTGGTCCAGATTGAGACGTGTGAGCGACGGAAAAGAAGTTGAGATCTGTTGAACCTGAAGAACAGAAGGTAATTAAACCCAAACAATGAACTGACTAAAGCTGAAGGACTAAATGAGACTGGATTAAAGGGGGAGATCTTAAGGAGGGCAATAAATCAATGCATTCTGTCATATTACTCTGAATTAAACAAACATGAAGCAAATGTTACATAATGAACTGTGTAGATTGAACTATGGAGTACCCAGGTTTGCGTGTCACCCCCCGTGACCCCAAAAAAAAAAAAAAAAAAAAATAAAATTGGTGCAGCTATATTATCCATCCAAAAACAGATGGCACTGATGCAATAAATGTAAATGAAGGGACAAGCAGGTGAGAACTTTGGCATTATCTTTGACTAGGAAGCAATTTGACTGAAGCTAGAGTTAGCTAGAACATTACCACAATCTTTAGAACCAGCAGAATCATGGAGCTATCCCAGTGATAACGGAGGCATAGCTGAAGACGTCCTTCTGGGCTGGACACGAAACCCCCCTGCAAGGACAGAAACAAACGAGAAGGGACAGGCTAAAACGGCTGAAGGCTTGGGCGAGTCACAGCCTAGGAGTTGAGGAACGCGAAGAACTGACAGGCTTCAGATGACTGGCGCCAAGGTGCTGCTCCAACAGGATAAACATGGCAGAGGAGGATTTGCGCGGAGATGCTGCTTGAGGACGATAACCACTGAAAACACACACACACACACACACACACACACACACACACACACACACACACACATACACACACACACACACACACACACACACACAAAGCTCTGATAAATAATTTCAGCCTGGGAAAAGCACACCCTATTCAGCCTTCTTTCTTTCTTTTTTCTTTCTTCTTATTTATGCACGCTGCTATTTTTAATAACCTAAACAATTATGGCAGGCGTCCTCGTGGCTCGTGGTATCTAATTCAATGTTTAGTCCCTTAAAGTTCAAGCGAAAAGTCGCTTGAATGAGGCAGCGCGCGAGCGCACTGCCACGGTAGCGCGCACCCCGCTGCAAATAAATAGTCTCGAGCTTCCCGTTGACTTGTGTTTATATAATTAGCTCGAGACATATATACACGGCAAATCATTAACTTCCTTCGTGTGGGGTTAACGTGGTTTCCTTCAACAAGCCTTTGTGTGCACACAAGCTGTTTTCAATGCTTTATCGTGCTAATTATAAATTAATG